>OY747136.1:26958794-27392782 GCA_963556465.1 Berberis vulgaris | reverse complement strand
AACTCAAACAGATTCAAGTTCTCGTTGGTTATAATTCAAACTTGACTATGAAAGACAAATCGTGTTTTAGATGTTAAAAATTTGAACTGAACTTGAACAGATTCAAGTTCTCGTTGAAGGTGCCTCCGTCTAGCCTGACTGTTTTCCAATCTACATTGAAGTTTAAAAGTTATGATCATCATAATCAAAGCCCATTCCCAATACTTACGGGATCGGATACACGGATTTTTATTCTCCAAGCAATGTGGTCTTCCCTCAACGCCTAATCCAAGCTCAAAGATGTCTACCTTCACCGCTTTCATCCAAGTTTTCAATTGTCGTCCCTTTCGTCTACACCCTCCATTAATTTGCCAATCTAGACATTTCTAATTGGCGTTGTATTTGATCTCTTCCGCACGTGACAAAACCACTTTAAATGCATTTTTACTAATTTTATCCTCTATCGGCGCTACACCTAAGTATCTCCTAATTCTTCCATTCCTAATTTTATCCTTACGGGTTTTAACACACATTCATCTTAACATACGCATTTCTGCTACCGCCATCCTATAAGTAAGTTTAAAAGTTATGATGAAAGATTAAAATGCAAAAAAATTAGACATGTGCCTAAAAAAACAACTATATAGGTAATTCAATATCTTACTTTACAACACAATAGTGAAATATTTTGCTTTTAGTTTCATAGGCTCACAGCGCAGTAGTGAAATATTTACTTCAATCAATAGTGATATGACATCAAATCTTATGATATATTGTTTGTTTACAATAGTTACTTTGTTAATGTCTTGTTTATTTACAATTCTTCATGTGATGGTATGTACCTCATCTTCCGCAACATCTAATACAATGTTGGAGGTAGAGAGTGCTTCCTTGAAGCGTGGCTCAAATGATGTAGGATGAGAGTTTGTTTTATTGGTGGATATCAACAACTTAGATAAGTTGACGTGTAAGTTGTGTGGGAAAATAATAAGTGGTGGGATATATAGAATGAAGCTACACATAGCCAACATAAAGGAAAATGTAGCCAAGTACACAAAATCTTCAGATAATGATAAAGCCAAATGTAAAGTAAAAAAAAAAAAAGACATTAAATGATAAGAAGATGAAGCAAGGGAGAAGTTCAACTTCAAAAAACTGAAGAAGGAGAAGAATATATTGTAGGTTCAAGGAAAAGACTGCATTTTCTTAGGCCTATGGATATGTTTGCATCCTCCATCAATCATGATTCTTCAATGGATAGAAGCAAGAAGATGCAACAACAAAATATTAATGATGCACTTTGGAAGCAAAGAACACATCAAGTGTATCAATGTTGGCTCGATGGGTGTATGAAGTCGATATTCCTTTTCATGCTATCAATAATGATAGCTTTCAAAATTTTGTGGAAGCGGTTGGTCAATTTGGGTCGGGTTACCGACCTCCAAGCCAATACCTATCAAATGAGCCATTATTGAAGGAGGAGGTAGAAAGAACTAAAAATTCACTTAAGAAGCAAAAAGAAGAGTGGACAAAGAATGGTTGTTCAATTATGACTGATGCTTGGACCAAACAGAAAAGAAGAAACATCATGAATTTATGTGTCAATTGTAGGGAAGCACAACGTTCCTTTCTTCTAACAAAGACCATGAGGAAGCACACACTGGGTCTTATATATTTGAATATGTTGACAAGTGCATTGAAGAAATTGGGCCATAAAATGTAACTCAAGTGGTGATAGACAATGCTTCTAATAATATGGCGGAGGTAGTGAGCGTGTTGAAGTTGAAGAGGCCAAACATATTTTGGACTTCATGTCCCACTCACACATTAAACCTCGTGCTTCAAGGATTCGGTAACCTAGGTTCAAAAGAGTCATTGAAAAGACAAATGCATGTACTATCTTCATAAAACCTTCGCCATCTTAATATGATGCATTTACTATCTTAATATGATGCATGGGCATCCTTGGGCATGGGTGGCCGCCCAGGCCCCCATTTCCTGGGGCTCCATATTTTGAAATATACATATACCATTGTAACGGTTACAGATACCAGGGTCAGGTGGTTTCATGGTCCTCCGCCGGTACTTGTGGATTCAGGGGCCCAAGAAGAGGGACGCCCTTTGCTGTGCAAACTGCGACAACAAATGATATTAGTATAGTAAACGATCAGGGTATGCAAGAAGCAGACGTCAGAATAAAAGGTTATATATATTACCTCAAAATTATATTATAAGTTCTAAGTACTCCTAGATGATCTCAAGAACCAGAAGCCTAAATCCAGAATGGAACATGCCAGAGTACAGAGCGATATAGTCATGCTTTGGACGACAGGGACTATCGCCCTCTTCAGGGAGAATGATTTCGAGATTGGTCGGCAACGAATAATCATGACGAATGCTATCCAAAGTCTCCTGTGTCGCCCGCTTTGGCGAAAAGAAAGCCTCGCAAGCACCAAGAACATCGCCATTCAAAATCCCGAAGCTAGACATGGTTGCAAAACAAAAACAAGAGATAAAGGAATCAACAACTAGAAATAAAAGGGGCAAATATGGGAGAACCCTGCACTCAACTCCTCATTCTATAAGATGAACAACGAAAGGTCCGCTCTTGGGAGAACGTGTGAAATGTGACGATCGCACGAAATTCCAAAAATCACGCTGAATCGAGTAGACGGATAGAACTTCGAAAAGACAAAAACAACGGCAGCTAGTAACAACATTAAATGCGTCGTAATGATGAAATTGAAAATCCAACTGCCACATAGTTAGTGGATACATGAGCATGCCCACTAACTAAAGGGGGAGTATTTGATGATACATCAAAAAAAACCGTCATCACAGCCATACACATGGCATAAATCATCCATCACGAGGATAAGGTATCCCAAAATCGAGCCAGCTCGTAAAGCCCAAAAAGGGCAAAACTAATCATAAAAGCCCAAGCAAGGCCCATTAGAAGAAGTCATAACTAAGGCCCAAATACAGGCTCGAACAAGATTTGGCAGTCTAACATCTGTTTTGCAGGTCAAACTCTCAGGAAGACGAGATTTGGACGCATCACTGATAAATAGCAAGGAACCGCCTACCAGCATGAAGTCCACTATTCAGTAACTTTGTTAGCTTTGGCAAAGCAAGACACTTTGCTAGAGTGACTATGCAATCCGAGCTAGGACCACACGCCCCTCCTTTAGGACCGGGTTAGCTTAGTCCTCGTTCGGAGTTAAATTATATTGTTGCTTTGATTTCGTTTTTCTTTTTTGTTTTTCTTTTTCAATTTAGAAGAATTGTTCATACGGGACATATTCTAGAAATAAAACAAATTTTCTTGATTGCAATGAAAGTTATTACAAAGCTTGCCGACCAACTAATACAGAAGTTAATATACTACAAGTATCTAAGTCCGACGCAAATATGTATCTGCTAATACGCATGTCGAAAGTTTGCTCCGCCAATCTGCCTTCAGAAGAGAAGGTAGTGAAAGTAAAGTACTTAAAGAAGGCTGCAAGCACTCCCTCGATTCTTTGCTCTGCAAATCTGCCTTTCGAATGCAAGGAAAACAAAAGAAGCCAGACGAGAATATCCCTGAATAGTGGACTGATTGAGGTCTCACAATGCTGCCAGATGGGGACGCCTCTCAAATGTGTAATGTCTGGGGTTATGCAGAGATGCCACCCCAGAAACGAAAGTCATGTCCATCGACGCTCCACTCAACCATAAACTAGCTACAAGGATCATCTCCCAATTATGGATGGGAGCTCGGGAGCAACAGAAGATGGAAGACAGACCTGTCCCCTGAGGAAGATTTTGTACTTCTTCTTAAAAATGTAAGAAGACATTACAAGATCTCATGGAATCAATTGGGTGTTCACCCAGATCAGGAGGCATCACATAATACAAGGTCTTATCAAGACTCATCGCTACAAATGTCAGAACATTCGAAGACTCTAGTAACAAAGATCTTCCTTCAGCCTTTGGAAAACTTAAAGCATATTCTCTTGTAAGATACATTTGATCAACATACTATACAATGCGCAATGCTTGAGATGGAGAACAACTAGCCTATATATAGGCAAGACGGTTTATGAAGCAGTGTCAACCAACAGTTACATCAACATTAAATGCCGTATGGGAAATAGGGAAATGACGATTCCAATTGCAACTACGCGAGTCCACATTCATCTAATTAGTGAACCAGCACGCAACCCCATTAACTGGGGGGAGTAACCGATACTGAACTGTTTGGCAATCTGCACCGTACCCAAGGTCCGCTGATGTACAAAGATTTTTTTTTCTTTCTCACATGCAAAGGCACAAACAACGAAGGCCTTGAGCGCCCATGGAATGAGGAGCGCACCTACAACAAATTCAAGGTGTATGCCCTACTATTATTCCACCGTTCATTAAAGCTAGTGAATCTATTACTAGTCCATCAATCAATCTGGCTTTTGAATCAGACCGCTAGGCAAATTAAGTAAGTCGGGATATCCAAGTCAGACTTGCACACCTGAAATCTTATTCTAACCAAAGCTTAGTCGGTTTAGACCTATGACAATAGCTTCTGGTCTGCTCTGACGCCTAGTCCGTTAAACATGTGCCAATGGTTTAAAGAGTGGCAGTTTAGTCAGTGCTTTGATGCCTGATCGAGACAGCTTGCCAGAGATCATTTTCAAACATGGGCAATAGTGACCGAACCTAACCAAAGCTTAGTCGATGATGACAGATGACGATAGCTTCTAGTATGCTCGAAGCCTAGTCCGCGAATAACGAATTTCGACAACTTAGAAAGTGAGTCTAGTTAGCGCTCTTGACACCTTATTAAGATGGCTTGCCAGGGATCACCGCTCTTGCGTAGATGATGATCGTCGAACCCGACCAAAGCTTAGTCAGTGGTCGCTGATAATAATGGCTTCTGGTATGCTTAGCCCAGTTCGTTGTGCACAAATTTCGATGGTTTAGAAAGTGGGAACTTAGTCAGCTATGATGCCTGACCGCGATGGCTTGCCAGGGATCGTTGGCCAACTACGGATAATGACTGCCGAACCTTGCCAAAGTTTTGTCAGAACGACAGACGATGATAACTTCTGGCTCACTCCAATTCCTAGTCCTAAAGCGGATGATGATGGGTTGGAAAGTGGGAGTCTAGTCAGTGCCCTCGACGCCTGATTAAGATGGCTCGCCAATGACCAATGTTCAATCACAGACGCTGGTCGCCAAACCCGACCCCAGTTTAGTCAGTCATAATTGGCGATAACAACCTCTGGTCTAACTAAGCTTATTCTACCAATAGCAGGTAAAGACGAGTCAAAAGTTCGGCCAGTGCTCTGGAAGCTCGACTCAGAGGACTATTGTTCGACTATCTACGATGGTGCACGTGCTAGGATCGCAGTCTGACTAGTTCACTTACAATAACAACAGTCGTTGGTCCAATATACAACCATGCCGCCAGACAAAGGGTGAAATACACTCCCCCATTTCTAAGAAGGTTCTGACAGGGTTGCATAGAACGCACACTGGTAGATCAATCATACGGCTTCCTGACCTAGCGGAGCCTTTCGTATGACAACTAATGTCGCAATAAGACAAAGCAGATAAAAGCTAGTTGGGAAAGTAAAAGAAAAATGCACAAGTACACAATGTTAATTATTTGCAAGCCAAAAAATACAATGTTCACTTCTCATCAAGAGGAAATTCAGATACAACAGAGCCGAACTTAGCATATGAGGAAGTAGGAGATACATCGGTATGTGCTGCCTCTCGATCGCCCTCATTAGGGTCACCTTTCTCTGCGGGCAGATTAGAGGCCACTCCAAACTCCACATCTGCAACCTCTTCATAATCGAAGAGATCCCAATCAGAATGTTCCTCCCTCATAAGATGCAACATTTCTAGCCTCCCATGCGTGACTCTGCTGAACTCAAAGGTGCCCTGGGACTTAATAAGCTTCTCCTCGCACATCCTTGTTCAACTAGCTCCCACTCCAGCTACTCTAGCTTGCTCGACAGCATGTCAGTCTTGGACTGTTCAACGCCCAGCTTATCATTGACAACACTTGGCTCTAACTATGCCAGGAGTTGTTCTTCCGCGGTCTGCACGCTTTTGGCATTAAAATCAACATCAGACTCCAACTGCTGACATTGGACAACCCATTCTGACTCTTTCTTGGCCTTCTTGGCGTTCATAGCCTGTATCCCGGCCTGCACCGCGACCACAGTTTCTTGGGCAAATTGTAAGTCACGACGCGCAAGGTTTAGTTCATTCTCAAACTGATCCCTCGCAGACACTGCCCCTGCCAGGTCGGACTCAAGTGTTTCCAAGCGAACCCTCTGAGTATCCGATTTTGTGTGCCAGGATTCTGCTCCAGCATCTAAGTAAGCTTCGAGGTGCTTACTCAATGATTCAAGCTCGTAGAGAGCATCTGAGTATGACTTCTACAAGTTTGCAAAGACTCGCTCCATGGTGTGCACTCTTTTACGAGCGACCTCAACTTCAGTACCAGTTGCGGCTACTTGATTCAGGTATGACATCCCCAACACGAGATGCTTCTGCCCTTTATCCATACACTCTTCCAACGTCTCTCCTTCGGGTTCCAGAGCACAGTTTGCCAGTCAGTCATTCCACCTGCTAATATGCTTCCTATAAGCGTAAGAAATGTCAACCTCTTGATGTCAAGCTTGGTTGCTCATCTTTACTACTTCTGGAGCAAACAAACTGATCCACGCATCCGGATGGAGGTCCTTCAGAATCGGAATCACTCCAACACCACCATTCATTGTCCTCATTGCATTAGGGCCCTTATCTACAACTTTCCCCTTACAACGATTGACTCCCTTTTACGAGCCAACTTAGAATCAGTAGATGGGGAATAAAGAGTTATTCCTTGGACCCATCGTTACTTCAAT
This sequence comes from Berberis vulgaris, assembly GCA_963556465.1. Lineage (NCBI taxonomy): Eukaryota > Viridiplantae > Streptophyta > Magnoliopsida > Ranunculales > Berberidaceae > Berberis > Berberis vulgaris. The sequence continues at coordinate 27,385,904 of OY747136.1, read as the reverse complement.
ATGAGGACGGGAGTGAGACGAAGGACAGCATGGACGACGCGGAGGGGACTTTTTTCCATAAGGATGACGGTCAAACGACTCTGCAACAACGCTTTGTTGAAAACCTTTGTCTGCTCTATACTCAGCTTTGTTACATCTTCAACCCCAACCATTTGCAAATGTTCCCTCTCCAATTCAGGAAGGCAAATGGAAGCATTTGCTCGAGCATCATGCCCCAGTAAGTGTTTAAAAAAGCGTTTCTGACTCGCGAGTCGCCCCTGACTCGCTGAAAAATCGCCCCAGCTCAGACGAGTCAAAGGGTATTTATGAGGCACACAATTTATTAACATGACTCGTACGAGTCAACTCGTTTGAGGCGTACGATTTTAAACATGTGCAATCTGATTTTGGAATAATCTAGAGAATAATCTAACGACTTTGATTTGAGCCCTAATTTCGTTGTTTTCTTTGTTTCTCTTTAGAATCAGACAAAGAAGGAGAGGAGCTAAAGGAGGAATTAGAAGAAGAAAAGAAGAGGAGGAGGAGGACGATTTTGATTTCTGACAAAGGAGGAGGGTGATTCAGGCGAAGAAGGAGGAGGACGGTGGTGCCGTGGTGGTACTCTCAGTCTGATTTGCAACAACTTCACAGTGAAGAAGACTCGAGTCTCGACTTCTCGATCGACATCGAACTAATGTAAGTCCTTCCGTCTTTCCTTCATTCCTTCTTCTTGCTTCTTCCTTCCTTCTTTGGCTTCTTCCTTCCTTCTTCTATTCATCTGTTCTGTTCATTTCTTGTCACTGGAATGGGTTTGTTTTTGTGTTCATCTGTTGTTCTACACTTCTACTTCTGTTGTTCTACTTATGCAAAAATGGGTGTGTCGGATTCGGATAATGCCAATGGGGCAATGGGTGTGCTTTTGTGTTATGCAAAAATGGATGTTGTTCTACTTCTGTTGTTCTACAGACTTATGCAAAAATGGGTTTGTTTAAATGAGTCAAATGACAATTCTTGAATTGCTGAAACAATACTTTTGTATCCACAAGAGCTAATTCCAGGCTTATGAACCTTTGTGCTTCATGGGGCATTTTCTGGGCAAAAATGCTAGAGATTTTAAGTGCCGACTGCCGAGTTTTGTTGAACTCTGTTTTTTATTGAAGCTAATATCATGTTGCTTATGAACTCTGCTTATATATGAAAGTTTGTCTTCATGTATATATGAAAGATTGTCTTCGTTTATATATGGATCACAATGACAGGGAAACATATTGTGCACTATGTTATTCAAATCAATTAAATTGTTTATATTGTTTTCAATCATATAACAAGTGGGTACATCTTAATGCAACTTATTTGATTCATCCAGAAAATCCCATTAAGCTTGAAGGAAGGTGTTGAGGATCTGTTTGGCACTTTGGCTGCTTGCTAGCTATTGTTGTGGCTGGCTGTAGGATCAAGTAAGGTAACTTCATACTTCAAAGTTTAGTCTCCAATTATTTTTCACTGCAAATTGCAACATATATTCAGATTTCAAGTATGCAGATTGCAAAAGATAATACACTAATACATACATAAAACAAACTCATGTTATTTCTTGATTGATGATTGCTTATTTTGTTGTTTCTTTATAATTTTTTTCATTACTTTTTATGAAAAAACGCTTCGCTTCTCCTCGGTACGCTTCGAGGCACCGCTTCGCTTTCGAAAAAAGCTTGAACGCTTCGCTTCGAAAAATGCTTTTAAAAACATTGGCCCTTGTATCTGACCCAATGAACGAGTCAAGAACCTGTTCGACAGCTTTGCACCCTTCAGACGAAGTAGAACGCTCATGAGCGGGCCTAGACACATCACGAGGCCTCTTTAGATGAACAAGAGAAGAAAACGCCTCACTTAGTTATGCTCTTCTTGAAGGGCTTGGGATCTTAATCTTCAGGAACTTCCTCTTCTTCGAGGAATATACTTCTTTGGGCTTTGGTTTCGAAACCCTAAAAAGAGTGGGAGCTCGTGCTAATGAGTCCACAGTCCACTGCGCTTGATGTTAGAAGACTTAACGACATCCTCTATCTATAAACGAGGTATGTCGCGAAATACGTCCAAAGCCACTTTATCCTCGGCAGAAAGAGAGGAAGTTGAGAATTTCCCTACGAAAAATGCAAAGGTCAATCCGTTACGCATTAAACAGAAACAGGATAAGAAACATAATTAAACTTGCTCAATTGTCTGAATTCCCGCTCGACAGGATGACTAGCAAGCTCGAAATACTTCGAGTCTGTGGGGCCATGAAACAAAATTTCTGCCAGAACTTAAAATCATCAAGTAGATTGCCAAAGCAGTCCTGCGATGTAAGCACACACACATCATACTCGTTTATCCGATGGGAAGTGAGCAATTGGATCGCCCTCGAAGATACTTGGACACCAAAGACCTTTACCCTAATCAGAATGGCGATCACAGTCCTGTACTCGTTCGACACTAGTTGAGTGGACAGGAACTCCCAAATTTCTGTATGACAGGAACTCCCAAATTTCTGTAGTAACAGGAAAGTTGACACCCGATTGAAGCATACCTCGGTGAAGACATATGATTCCTCTTAGAGGGGACAACAACGTCAGATCGGAGCCCAGAGTGAAAAACATCAGATCTGTAGGAACCCCGTATGTTTTACGAAGGATTTCCAGGCTCGATTCAGAAAGCGACATCTCCTCAAAGAACTTGCGACCCTTAGCGAACAGTTCATTGGAAAGCTGATTTAGGCCCGCCATGAAAGATCGTACCAGTTTTCAATTACGAGGGAAGAGCAAAGTCAAGAGCACGGAATGCGGTACGACAAAACAGAGTCTTTGAGATCGAAAGAGTAAAGAAGCCAAACTCTGCAGAAAGGAGATTTATATAGAAAACAGAAATCCTGCATTTTTCTCTTTCGAGCAAACGCACTTGCCAATTGATAAAGCTCGTCGCTCGAGGAAACAACTCAGACTCAACCGTCATGATTGCACAATTGCTTCATGAAATGACTTGGCAGACCGATGAGCTGGCCCACCAACTCGGGGGAGTAGCTGATGATACATCAAACCGTCCTCTAATCAGCACCATATACGTGTCATGATAATCTCGTCAAACAGAACATAGCAGGCCTGGTTGCACGCTCAATCAAGCAAGGCCCAACATCATTAAGCCCACGATTGGCAGGATTCAGAATGTCGAACCCAAATTGCAATGCGCCACTAAGCCCACACGTCACGTGGTCAAGCTCAATATTCGTAAGCCCTGATAAGGCAAGAGTAAACCCTGATAAGGCAAGAATCTGGGGGATCGATCCAAAACAGGCAGACCAAGTGTACTTTAGTTCCGACTAGGAAACAAATATTGAAGTATAAGTCGGGCAAGAAAACTTTATTGCATGGACAACACTCAGAAAGGAAAATCTCTTCTGCAGACCTAAGAGCAGAAGTCGTGTAGGGAAACTCCTCTAAATGGACAACTCTTAATAAGAAAATGATCTCAAGCAAAATATTTTTCCCTAAACTATGCCACCAAAGGCCGAGCCAAACAATGATTCTCACACTATAAAAGGGAGATAAGGTCTACGAACAAAGGTACACTACAAAAACCCAATTTATAACCTCAAGCCTCTCCTAAAATTTATCTAACTTAAGCATCAGAGTGTCATCAGCCGCCACACAGTGGTATTTGGCTCACGTGCATTCCCTATGTAGGTTCAGGTAAAAGCGATGAAGGAGAAGATAAATCGACTACATCATCTCTGAAACACAATTGATTGATTCTTGTGGGTAATCTGGAAGTAAAAAAATAAAATTTTTGGAAGTAAACTTATGATAGGTTAAGATGGCGAATGAATTTCGATTAATAATAACATTATTCAAATAGAGGAAGTTAAAATGGAAATCAGTATGTTCTATTAAATAATGCTTCAAGAGATTGAAGTCAAATTCTAATGCATTTTCAATGTTGGGTGTTAAAGCTATGTTAAAACCCATATTACTTATAGTTGAAAAGAAACCAAAGGAGTATACAGTGGTGGTAGAATTGAAAATGACTCAAGGTTGAACGAGGTTTCTCAATCCAAATAGAGGTTGGAGTTAGAGATGGATAAATAAGACTAATGATGGTAGGAAAGTTGTATTGAATTGAGTCAAAGCTCAAGATATGATCTTGTGATTTTGTTTTTGAAAATTGATTACTTAAGTTAAAAGAGCAATAATGTCTTTCTAATTATTTTTAAACTGTGGGCAGTGATGCGTCAAAATCTTGTTTTCTAAAGATCTGACCTACAAAACAATGTTAGATTGCCGAGACCACCTTTTTGGGTGGCCGAAGGAACTCCGATGTTTAAGTCAGTTATTCTGTAGAAGAAGAATAAATTTGGACAAGTATAGTTCAGTTAAATTTGCATACCTTTTGTCGAATATTCCTTTTACCTTATAATGTCTGTCATTAATTCTTCGCATGACTTAAGCATGTAAGGCGTGATGAGAGGAGTCGTTCTATGCAACAGTTTCCTCCATTGAGGTACGTCCTTGGGGGAGTGATTCCTGCCATGACTTGTTTCCTATGTAACATCTCTCTTATCTAAGGGAAGAGATCCGTTGGGCCTAGATGCAAACCCTTGATTACGATTTATTATAAATGACTCGTTTTAGGCCTCAATGACCGAGCTTGTCTTTTTGGGTCTTTTAGGTCGAGCCTAGATTGAAGTGCATGTTCCTCGTGATGAATGATCTTTGCCATGTGTACGATCGTGATTCGAGTTTTATTTGATCATTAGGTAGGTTGTGGTTTTTAAGAGTCTTTAATTACAAAAATTAAGTCTTTTGAGACATTTTCAATTGTTAGAGTACGATGTTGTCAACAATTATAAAAAGTAAGTCTTATGAATCATTTTTCATTAAATACCCCTTAATTTTGGTGAATTTAAAGAAAAAGAATTTCACAATCCATATTGAATACCCTGAATTTAAATCCTTAATTGAATAGGGGTATTTTAATATCCAAAGCAATTCTTGAAAATCATTGCCTTAATTTTTTTCTTCCCATGCTCTCTCTCTCAGTCATTTGCAAAAGCGTGGTTTGGTGGTATAGAGTGGGCCGGGCGATCTTCTCTTCCTCTACACTCACTTTTCAAAGTTTGGGGTCTTCTTATTGAGTTTCACTTTTGGTAGACGACATCTCCCTCCATCTCGAGGAGTGTAGAACAAACGCAGGACATTTTTATTTCCGTGAAATGCAAGAACCCTCAGAGAAACCCCTCGATGGAAACCCAGAGTTGGGTTTCAAACTCGATCAAAGAGTTCGTAGTGTGGCCGATCATCGACGGATTGGAACAGTCAAGTACATTGGACCAGTGGAGGGGTATTCAGGGATCTGGGTTGGTGTCGATTGGGACAATGGGGAAGGGAAACACGACGGTTCTATGAATAGGGTCACTTATTTTGAAGCAAAGGGAGATAAATCGGCTTCATTTGTTCGACCCCAGAATTTGTGCAAGGGGATTTCGTTCTTGGAGGCGATCAAGCTGCGGTACCAAAGCGATTCCACAAAGGAAGAAGAGGGTATGTTTAGACATCAAATATTTTATTTATTTATTTATTTTTTTTTGAATTATTAGTTAAAGGTATGATCTTTGATTGTTCTGTGGTGTTAATTTTGGTTTTTGAATGTAGATGAGATGTATGTTCTGTCTGCAAGGAATAAGAGAGTAGCTGTGCAACTAGTGGGGAAGGACAAAGTTCAAAATAGGATGAGCAGACTGGAAGAGTTGTTACGGGCATCAATTTGTTGTATGGGTATCAGCTGGGTTGAATCTTCACATCTGATCAATGCTGTTGTCCCAAGTAAGTTCATTTCACCCTTTTTTTTCAATCAAAAGTTTCAATTTTTAGAAGTATGTTGAACATAGAATTTAATCATGAGATTATGATCCTTTTTGAAGTAGAAGTATTATCTGCAAGCTTTTATCATGGAGATAAACTGAAGCACCACTACTTGCACTACAACTGCTTTGCAATCACTGTTATTGCTGTCAAAATTATTTGCTTATATTGCAATGAGAAGTCACACGGGTGGTCCAGATGTAGTAGGAATACCTTATCGTACATTGTTCAGTAGCTTAGGTAATGCATATTTCGTGGATGGGATATAGAATCGTTAACACCCTAATGATTATTATTATTATTATTATTAATATTATTAATATTATTATTATTATTATTATTATTTAACTTTTCTTGTGAAGGTCGAGCAGCCAATGAACTAGTGTCATTGACAAGTTCTCAGCCTGAGAGTGTATGTGATAGAGTTAACATGGACAAATTCCTTATATAAGTTTCTTTGCGGGTTTCTTGAATTGTATTCTTGGATTAAGTGGATATGGTGGAGATAAAGAGGACAAACTAGGACTTATAATAATAGGAGCATATTTGCACCAACTGAGAAAAAGACAATCTCAAGCCAAAGTATAAGCACAGTCCGGTTCATTAAAGCCATGTGGTTGGAGCTAGTAAGTAGACTACCTGGCCTATAGCCAGGGGTAAAAGTTCAAAAATCTGTGTAAATTCTACTATATTGGTAATTGCGTGATAAGCAAGGATGCACTGATACTTTGAAACAGGCAATGTACTCGCTCATAGTTACTTGCAAAATTTCTCGTTAAAAGTTGAGCAAGAGCAAGTATATAGTTAAGCCAGAAAACTCATATTGTGAAATGTCTCATTTATAGGTTCAGCAACACCACTGAACATGAGTTGCAAAGCAAACACATGCTTGATTCGGAGGGCACTGCTAAGTCGAATCCATTTGAACGTAGCACCTTTTTTCACATTTTAAACTTTGATTTCTTTTCAATGATGATTAAACTATGAAATTAAAAACACTACTGAGGCGTTTGCTTTATTCTGTAAACCAGGTAAGCGAGTGATCCGCTACGGAAAGAAATCAAACTGACAATTAGACTTGGAAATAAAAAAGGAAGTTTCCAGGATGTTTACATGTATAAGACCAAATAAACATAAGAATTTTTCGTTGATTGAAGGCAAAGGTGACTTTTATTCAGCTGTCCAGTGAGACAATGAAGAGAACCTGGTTTGTCTAATGGAACCAATACTACATGAAAGAGATAGAATGTTGAGACAGATGACACAGTTCATGCAACTGTCACTGGATTGCTTGAATGGTGCTTTAGGAGTAGTATGCAAAACATCTTTTACACGGTCCCCAGTTCTTACACTTCCAATGCTTGGAACTAATAATCAACGGGTGAGAATGTCATAACTATTAAGAAATATCCTTCTTGGAAAATTGACTTGCTGAATAATGGAAAAGTATAGTATGAATGTAGGATAGTACAGTTTTAATTATGTCACTTCAAACTCTGAACTTTTCGAGTTTTGAGTTCATATTTGTTACTTTAAAATGGTTATTTATTGTTCGTAAAAACTTTGTTATGGTTAACATGTATTATATATTTATTGCAGATCTTAAGGAGCTTGACCTGACGGAAAATTTGCTTTCAGAATGGAAAGTAAGCATTCCTTTAGAAAATTATTATTGATCTTACCTTAAATCACCGGGCAAGCTTGTTGCAACGTGCTACTGGAGCACGTATTGTCAAAGTTCTTAATATATGCGTGGGCCTCTTTAACCCTGCCTGTATTTTCCAAAAAAAAAAAGAAAATGTATAAAATAATGGATAAAGTGAGAGGCTTTTAGTATCTGGGTATTTTTTTTAAAAGTATTTCCTTCTTCAATGTTGACATTATTATCATCACTCTTGTAATCTTATTGATCGCTCGAGTACCACGGCTATTATCTCCATATCATAAGTTGCACTCTCTTCCTGTGAAATGATAAATCGATTGTTTGTCTTATTCCCTTGATTGGTAGGGGACTTGATATTACTCTTTTTGTACTTTTGTTGGTCTTGCTTGAGATAAAGCTTCATTGATCTCCTTGTTTTTTGTCCTCCTTCTTTATTGGAGTTTTCTGTATGTTTACATTTGCTCTGGATTTGAAGATATGTTTGCTTATTTGCTTACTTTATTTAAAAATATAGAATTGTTTTTGAAAATATTAAATATAAAATTTTGTGTATTCGTGTATTTTAATTTTATATTAATTTTTGGTGAGATAAGGTAGAAAATTGAACAGGTTACAACACATACATTAAAATGTAGGAAAATATAAATGAACCATGAGCTAGGGACACTTAGAAAAATTCACCGTACACAGACACGACCTCGACATTTGTTGGACATTTTTTCAGAAGTGTTGGGGCATTGAGACACTCTTGGGCTTGGTGGACAGGAATGGATATGTCTAGGACACATCTTGGACACTTTATGGACATTTGTTGTCTTTTTTTTTTTCCTTCTTTTTGTTTGCCCTCTACTTTTCTTTTCTTTGTTGAGCATGCATATGGGATAATAATTGATCGTAAGTTTTAGTGATTTACTTATGAATTGTACTCATGAATTTTAGCTAAAATGGGGGATGTTGGTGAATGTGATGATGTATTTGTAAGTCATGCTTTTAATATTTGTTTAATGAATGATGTAATAGTTTAACATTTAGGTTCATAACATTGACTGTAAAATATAATAATGTTATTTTAGTTCTGTATCCTCGCCGTACCTGTGTCCTAGTTTTTTGAAATGTTCAGTATCACTGGGTATTGTGTTCGACATAGCAACCGTGCCCCTATCTTGTCTGAAATTTGTATTGTGTTCGACACTACAACAATACCCGTATCTTGTCCGACATGACACCTTTGTCCATATTCACGCTCCCTAGACAATACCTTACTGATTTGATAGGACAGATGCATACAAAATAGAATAACACATTACATGCGGTATAGTTAGACCGGTAATATTCTAAAAATAAAAAACTGGGAAGCTTTTGTGACTTGGAAAACTACATTTTTGAAGGTAACCATCCATCCTTTTATTCCCGAAAATGATATTATTCCTTCGATATTTTTAGGAGACTTTAAAAAGTTTAAATCCCTGGTTTTCACTGATTTCTCACCTATACGATATCAACTATGCTATTCATAAAGGGATGAATCAACAATAGAAAGTAGAATCCATGAAAAAGAACAAGCTTGTTTACTTCCCCATTGATTTGCTCCGTATGTATGGTCAATGATTCCTTAAGAATTATTTTATTTCTCCGGTTCATCCATTCTGATTTGTACCATGATCAACCCATTTTATCACATTCTTTGCTTGTACTTTTCCACCCAAAAAATCCTCAACGAGTGTTGGTTAAATGTAGAAACTCTCCCCCCTGCCAATAACTATCATGATTTCTTATAGTATTGGCGAACTATTTCTTCTTTCCATCGTCAAGCTATCCAGTATCCCAGGCAATATAATGCTCTCTCAATGTTTTAGCGCCTACAATTGTCAGTAAAACATTTATTCAGAAACAGTGTACCATGTAAGTTATAAGATACATGAAATGCATCAAATGATGCCGAGAAAGAATCGAAAGATTGTCTTTCCTCCATCTCTAGCTCACAAGCTTATCAAAACTTGCAGTACTTTCTTTAAGATATAATGCTTATAAATTAGTTATCACTAGCAGAAATAAAGGTAAGTCCTAAAAGGGGACAATGCGTCAAATGATGCCAATCTGAACTCTAAGGGCATGTGTAGGCTCATCATTTTAATTGAAAGTTACGTCACTTGCCGAGTAGAAGGGATAATGCTTTACGAACAAATACTTTTGTAAACCAAACATACGCTTTTATTAACCGGGAACTGTGATGTTCTCTGCAGGATGTTGGAATTATATGCGAAGGGTTGGAAAATCTTCAAGTTCTCAATTTGACTAGCAATGCTTTGGTTCATAACATAAGTCATATTCCATCTTTTAAAAATATCAGTGTACTGGTTCTCAACAACTGTGGCATAACATGGACACAGGTACTCTTTTATAATAGTCATCTTGCATGTGTTTGTAGTCTTTTCACTTTTTCTTCTATGGTGAATATTATTGTTTAATTTGGACAGGTTGAGATACTTAAGCAAGCACTTCCAACAGTTGGTGAACTTCACCTAATGGGAAATAAGTTGAGCACAATAACGGTATGCATTGCTTCCCTTATGGTAATCTTCAAGCCAAAACTCTTCAACCCGCTGGACTTACTAAATTGGAATATGTAAATAAATAGAAGTAGAATATATTACTTGCATGTTAATATCTACCTTCTGTATGGTTATGCTTTTCTGCTCCTATAAGAGCAACTGATACAACTGATTTTGAAGACCCATGCCTTGGTTTCGAGTGCTTGAACAGCTTATTACATTTTTATAGTTTGTTGCTTGTCATATTTAAAATATATTGTAACTATCTATGATGACTAGTTTAAGATCTGTTGAGCTTAGTGGCCTTAAAAAACAATCTTCTTATCGCTATGCACATTATGCTGAATCTCGGTTTCGTGACACAAAGTTTAGTTTTTAGAGCCCCCAACCCCCCGGGTCTCTTGCTATGTTAAGATACCAAGTAATTGTGTCTCTTGTATTTTATGAAGGGACTGGATGTACTAAAGACCATGTGGAGCAATGTTGAGTAGCAGTTCTATGATTGAAATATAAGATGGCAGAAAAGGCTCCATCTAGGCTTGTGAGCCTAGATGTTGCACTCCTTTAGATATTAATGGGGTTAGTTGATTGAGGAGTGTTCTGTTCAGTTCTGCTGTTAATATGAGTTGGCTTGTGCACTGGGATTTTAGGGGAACTCTTTTGAGTTTTTTTTGTGATAGTTACGAGATCAGATTGAGAAAATGGTGTCATTGAAAGGTATACAGTTTATGTGGGTGACTAAGGTTTAGTGTCGGTTTAGCAGAAGAAGGATCTATGAGTCTTATGTCTGCATGTATCACCTGAAAAGGGGAGAAATAAAAGATAATTAAATTTTTTTTTATACATCATACATGTGTATTATTTTCAGCTTCTGCAATATGCTACTTAATAATTGTTTTTAGCTTCATTAGAAGCCCTAGCTTCACCTTTAAAGACTAAAAAGCACGGGCCACCTATTGAAGTATGTGTACAATTTTTTCTCTATCAAAGTATGTGTATAATTTTTTCAGCCCTCATCATCCAATTATGTCCAAGGATTTGATTCACTGAGACTTTTGAATTTGGAAGATAATTGCTTCGCTACATGGGATGAAATTTTAAAGCTTTCTCAGCTAAGAAGGTACTAGGGAGAAAATATGTATTTAGTAATTTAAGAGATTTTTCTTTCAGTTGCAAATAGAAAGTTGTTAAGCTTTACGTGGTTCTTACTTCCAGCTTGGAGCAGCTTCATTTGAGTAAGAACAACTTGGACCACATTATTTATCCTGATCATGATCTAAGTCACGATTCGGCAAATGAACCTCAAGGGCCATGCTTTAGGCCTTTTGAGAACTTGCATTCCCTTCTTCTAGGTAACATATGAAATGTTGTCTAATGAGTTTCAATTATAATTTCATTAAACTAATTGTCTTTTTTCTTGAACCGAATACATGTTTCAGGAGGTAATAAGATTGAAGATCTGATTTCTGTGGATTCCCTCAATTCCTTCCCTAATTTGAGAGTGAGTTCGTTTGATTATATTCTTGCCTGAATACTGTAGTGTCTGCTTGATTATACAATCGAGCAGAATTAGCACAATGTAGGATGTCTTCATTTGAAGCATATCGTATCAAATGAGCAGAATGTGCATTTATCGAACGGCGAATAACTTCTGTGTGTAGTTGATTCTTCTTTTATTCTGTATATGGTACCCTCTCAGTATTGTGTGGAATGTTACTGAGAAGTTCTTGAGTTATCCTGCTTTTGACAAATTGGTAAACTTATAAATGGTCAAACACTTTCATGCACGCACTTATGCATCAAATCCTGTTTCAAAAGTTATACACCAATACCGCATCAGATGCATATACTCTGTGTGTATCATGATTTCAGGATCATGGTATGTAGTTGTATGCTTTGGTTGTCAATTGTTTGAGAATATTGCATTTCATGAAAACAACAAAATAAAAATGGAGATATTGGTAAAATGGTGGACATTTGAAATTAATCCGTAGTACGTGACAAACATGCAGATATGACCATACCTGTTACTGAGCTATGCTAAGAAATCTAGAAGTACACTGTAATTCTGAAGTTTTTACAATTAGTTGTCCACATGATTTTTCACTTGTGAAATGCTAATTGTTCAGAAGTAAAGACTCATCTCATTATAAATTAAATAAATCAAAAGATGCAAGTAGCAATCGAGTTTAGTTACAAGCTTCCCATAACTTGGAGCATAATATATTTGCGATCAAACTAGAATTGTCAAAAAAGGCTTCTCGTAACGTTGAGTGTAATGTAGATGTGAGCAACCCAGATTTGTCAAAAAAGGAAAAGGAGTGTCCATGATTCCTTGCTTTGTGGCTTCAATAAGTTTTTGTAATATTTTTTGAAGCACATTTGTAACCAAAAAAAAAAAAAAATTGTTATCGAGATCTATATAGCACGCTCTTTAAATTAATCTGAGGTTTTGCACTTGGGTTTATTTCTCATAAGTCATAATTATGTAATGTATTTGCTAATTATCATCTCGTTGCTGATTGCTAAACTTTTATACATATCTAAAGGACATCAGACTTTCTGAGAATCCTATAGTTGATCCTGGAAAAGGCAACATTCCAAGATATGTCTTGATTGCCCGTTTAGCGAAAGTTGAAATACTGAATGGAAGTGAGGTAGATATTGAATGTGTTTTAAGATGCTGGTTTGTTTGCTGTTTTCTGATTTATGGCAACTTGATGAACCTTTAATCCATACATATTTCAGGTAAGCCCTCGTGAGCGGAAAGAATCAGAAATCCGGTGTGTCTTTCTATCTTTGCTTGCTCCTTTCAATTGCATTTTGTGAATAACTACAATTTTTAACCTGGAGAGTGTGTGATCATCCTATTACCGTATCACATTAATTTATTCCTGAACTTTTTCCTGTTTTTTTGGCCTGTGCATAGTTTGAAGTGTCATTTTGCGTTATTTCCATATATTATTTAATAGAAGATGCATCTTAAGTAACTCCTTCCTGTCTTGGTTAGGAGAATGCCTTGAATAAGGTCATAGGTAAATCCATACCAGTCTGAATAATTTACATTTTAAGGTACATGCATTGCATGTAATCTTTGACATTGAAGTTGACAAGGTCTCAGGAAAACTCTGAAGGAAGAAACATTGCCCTCTGTAAAATTACAAAACAAGTGGTAGACTAATCTATTTGTTTCTTAGTCACCTACATGGAAATGCTCTAGAATTTCTACTGAGTACTGAATAATGCAGAGATCATAAAAAGTCAGTTGGCAAGGCCAAATTAACTTCCGGTAGAATATTATTCAAGCAGAGTATTATTTTACGGTTAAAATTGTTAAGCCCTTTATTTCAGAAGTTATGGTGAGATATCTTCCTTGAGAAGAAGCAATCACTTATATTATTTATTTATGTATAGGTGAAAATTAATCAGAAGAAAGAGGGATGCAACCACTTGTTGGTTATTCTCAAGTTCCATAATTAATGAGGTGTGCCACATAGTAACCTTATCTGAATTCACAAATTATTGGCCTAATAAACTCCTGAAAATTTCTGCTGACATTATGAAGTATGCAAATTGTATGTGACTTATCAACTATGACTTTTATTAACTGTTAACTATGCTACTATACACTGTCCTGTGTCCCCAACTTCCGTGTAACCTGTGTTTTTTCCTTAGCAAACCCTTTATGTACAGTGAATAAATAAATTGATGCCTAACACTAAAGATAACCCCTTTTTATTATTTTCTTCTCTTTGAGAAAATTTTCAAATTTCAAAAGAAAATCTCTTCTGCATTATATAGCATATGCATATCAGAGACATGTATCTGGACGCCTAGACATCACAAAGTATTTTATGTATAACTATTTATTTTCAGTGTAGTTCATGAATGTAAAAGTTATACCATTAAGGTTATGCTTGTTTATTGCAAATCCTCTGTAAATGCAATTAATTTGCCGAAATATCTATTCGTGGGGTGCTTGGCGGGTCACACGGGTTTTTTAAATGGAAAACTGATTTGCAAGACTTGCCATATATGCAAGGACTTTTAGCAAAACGATTTCACCACTCAAGGCATTGAAAACAATTAGTTTTGTCTTGTATCTCCTTATCTGCATACACTCAATTAATTATGGTAACCGGTGTGCCATATGATTAAAATATAGAAATATGGATGGATTAAACATCATTTTGGTAGGTTTTATTTAATGGCAAAGACACTTTTCATTTACCACAAAGCACATTGAAAATGAATATGAAAAAATAGTTGTTTTGGAAAAACATTTCCCGAACAAATACTTTTCATTTACGGCAAGCAGGGCCTAATATAACCGGCAAAACTAGTGATATTGCAAATCATAGTGATACTGCGAATCACAAGCAGATGAAAACGTCACAAGTTTAAAAGGTTAAAATAAAGTTTAAGTGCCATGCCACACTTCTTGCAAGGGAAGATTTTGTTGGTTTGACTATTGAGAGAGCTTTAGCTTCACATCTATAATTTATTACTCTTAGGGTGTGTTTGGTTGTATGGAATCTTATTCCATGGCTATCCATGATGAGACCACCTATATTTAGGCTAAATTGAGCTAACACTCATCATCTACCACTAGATTTTGTAATTAATGGTGGGAATGAAAGTTTCATGAACATGAGAATCTTACTCCTTACTCCTTCCAAAGCATATAATTTCCATGTTCACGAGACTTCCATCACCTGATGATGAGTGTTACCTTAATTTAGCTTAAATGTAGGTGATCCCCTCGTAGATTTCCATAAAATAAGATTTGATGCAACCAAACACACCCTTAATGTCTAAATCACTAAATCCCTTTTGAGTAAAGGGTGACATGGCACAATCTGAGAGGATGATGTATTCCTCGAGCGTGTAAACCTTTCCAGATTGTGACACGTTACCGTGGTTGCAAAATTCTAGTTCCCTAGGAAAGTTCATCTCTATCCGGTTTAATACATCTGCACTCCCCCTGATCTCTCTGGCCATTGTCCATGTCTATCCCTTTTCTTATATTCAATGCAGTACTATTTGGTGTGCCTAACACTATCGTTCTTCTGTAGGTATGTTCGCTTTGTTATGTGTAAAGGGCATGATAGTCCAGAGGAGATTAAGAAGCTTCACCCAAGGTAGAGTGAGAGTTAACCAAGCAATTTTAGTCACCTTTTAAAACTTCTTGTTGTGCTACAAATTTGTGGGATCCTACATGGCTGCAATGAACTTGTAGAGTTAGTGACAAAGATGAGAATGAGCTTGGATAAGCTTGTTTGAAATTTGGCTGATGACATAATCATCGCAATGTTTGTAACTTAAATGGATTGTTGGAGTAAATTGCTCGTTTGTATGACTTACTTGATCATTTCGGATTAATAAGAACACATAGATTTGTTAACTCATTTATAGAAATATGTACCTAGAATTTGATTGTTTCCAAGTAAAAATATACTCGTTCACTTGGAGTTTTAGTCAAAATACCAGGAGGCTAGGAAGCACTGACATTGACACGATGACATGACATTTTGAAAAAAAGTAGGACACAGACACGGCGTATATCCTTGATCAAAAGAAGACATTTTATCCTTTGACAATTATGTTCACGAATGTGAAAGAATGCGAGAAATGCTTAGTCTATTGTGTGTGCATTTAAAAAAAAATTTAAATCAACGTTCCAATCTATAAATTAGTTTGAGGGCATGTTTGGTTACTCAATGGAATGGGTTTGACCTTTGTAATGGTAATGACCATTACAATGGTTTAAGCATTCCTTTGTTTGGTTGGGTATAAAAATGGCATAATAGGAATGACCATTACAAATTTCATTGTAATGGGTATTCATTCTCAAAACCCTATGAAATCCCATTGTAATGTTCAATATTCCATTTGTCTTATTTGCTCTCCTTACCTAACATAGATGCCTCCTTATCCGTCATAGATCCAAAGTCCATGGTTGATAATTGAGGGCATAATGGTAAAGACACAAATCATTCCCATTCCCATTCCATCGAGTAACCAAACATAGTAATATTCCCATTCCCATTCCCATTCCCATTCCATTGGGTAACCAAACATGGCCTGAGAATGCCGTTTGGGTAAGTGTCCGAGGCATTCCAATCTCATGATGCACGAGGGACCTCTGTCAAGGACATGGCTACCTGGATGTGCTTCTAGCTTGGAGGAGTGGGCTGAATTAAGTGCCAACTACTACAAATGAGGAGTTATACTATTCTCTAGATAGGTTGATGTTAAATTAAGTCATTGTCATTTTTATTTGTTGCTCATAAAAACATTAAAGCAAGCTACAAAATGAAGCAGAATAATTGAATAAACAAATTACATCGCCTCTTAATAGCTTGACATTTTCTGTTTGTAATTTATTTCCATCATGTAGCACACTTAAAAGTTATTACTTGGAGAGTAGGTTGCTCTGAAGCTCTGCTGTGAAAAAGCTATAGACGCTTATGTGGACAATTAAGGCAGTGGGGAAGTGTCATTCTGCTTTGTAGCATAGACATGAATGTTGGGTGTTGTGTCATGGCCAATTTATTTCCGTGTGTGCATGAGGGGTGGATTCTGGAAAATTTTACATTCGCGCTTGCCATCCTTTACACAGGGACCATTCTAATCTCTTTAATTTGAATGACATTCCTCTGGAAAATACCTTTGAAAACATAGCCAATCACCCAATTAAAGGGAAAAAGGAAATATTTGCTTTCAGATATTCCTGCATGTATGGTTATATGATGCTGCGTTTTTTAGGACCTAGCTGTTAATGTGTTTTTTTTCTACGAAGTACGATGGTTAGTTTGTGCTTGCCAGTTTCCATTGCTGTGATGTGAACTTACTCATAATAAAGTGCTCTTGTTATGAATTAAATGCTTGAAATTCTATTGCAGATATGCTGACCTAAAAAAACTGCATGGGATAGAAGATGAGAAGCTAGCAAGTAGAACAGCCGGTCCTCAGAAAATGGCATCAGGACTTCTTTGTACGGATATAACTTGAGCTAGAATGACTTCTTGGAAACTATGATATCAATATACTGATATATGTTCTTCTACTTTGCGTAGCTATCACTTTGAAGTGTGTTGGAGCTTCCATTGGGGAAAAGGCACCACTGACCAAGAAATTGCCTGCCACCACAACGGTGATGTACCTTACCAGTTACCAGCAGATTGTTAGAACTTCATTGTATCAATGAATTTATACAACTGAATGTGCGTCTAAATACTTTAATGTGCAATGATAGGTCGGTAAGCTAAAGATTTTGTGTGAGAATTTCTTCAAGCTGAAGTCAATCAAGCCGAAGCTATTTCTTCAGGAAGAGGTAAGCACTTGATAAAATTTATACCAGTGACTATCCTATAAATTTTATGAGATAGTTCAATAGTTCAACAGTTCCAACTATTTAATAGAACAAGTTAATTAAAGTTTTGTGGATGACATTTAAGCACTCATGAAGTTTTGTGGTGCAATAAAGAGGCTGTCCACTTAGTCTGTTAGACTACAGATACAGGAAGTGCTGCCAATGAAGCAACAAACTGCAACTTATAGAAATTTGGAGGTGTTTTCAGTCTCACTTACTGACAAAATCAAGGATGTTCTGTTCTGTCCTATTGTTTATGTACCTACATACCAGAAATCATCCTGCAATATGGTTCCTTGGTGGTTATATCATCCTGCTTCTCTGAGAAATGATCTTTATGGTGCACTCGTCATATAGGTATTTTTAATTCTAGATATAATAGTGGCTTGTGTTGATGGATATGTCTATTTTCTTCGGGCTCTTGATTGGGCATTGGTTCTCTGCTCCATCTGCTGTGACTTGGAGTATTCTAATCATGGTAATATGTGAACTTCCCCTCTAAAAGCATCAGGGATGCATGGACACGCACATTGATTCGGCCAAAGAACTAGGACTCGACAACAATTCAAAATTTAAGATTTTTATATTTAATTTTTTATAATCTGTTTATGATTATGTTGGGAAAAAGAAGAGCATAGTAAATGAAACACCAAACTGAGAAAATTGTTGTAGCTTCTGCTAGAAGAACATACTGAGTTGAATACTAGAAATGTATTAGAGATTTAGTTTCAAATAAAGTGGACAAGATAACAACTTGTCTAAGTAGTTAACCTCTGTAACTATATAATTATTTAAGAAGAAAAAAAAAGAAGTGAAAATATTATGTTGGACTTGTCGGAAACGAGCCTTGACCGTGTTGGCACATGTTTGACTGGTCAATTGAGAGACACGTTGACCATGTGTATGGCGCATGTCGGACACGTGTTGCACTTGAAAACATCGATATTTTCGAAGTCTGTGCTTCCTTGAATAGCATTAAGGTCCAATGAGAAAACCTCATATTAGGGCTGAAAACCGAATCGACGGTTCGATTTTTCATCTAAATCGTGAACCGAACCGACTTAGGTCGGTTTTAAAATTTTCAAACCGAAACCGAACCGACCATTAACAAAATCGATCCGAAACCGAACCGATTCTAATTTATGCAAACCGTAACCGAACCGACTAAAATCGAATCAAAACCGAAATAAAACTGAACCGACCGACTATTTTAAACATATTGTATTATTTATATATAAAATATATATTATTTATTATATATATTCGGTCGGTTCGGTTTGGTCGGTTAAAATCACATAGAAACCGAAAACCGAACCGACTACTTCGGTTTTGAATTTTTTAAAACCTAAACCGATCCGAACTAAATTTAAACCGAACCAATCGGTTCGGTCGGTTTAATCGAGTTGATCGGTTTTTTGTTCAGCCCTACCCCCATATCCTAGTGTGCAATACTGAAGAAAGGGCTCAGTATTGATATAGTAGTGATATTATTCAGGTGCTGAAATAGGTTGGAATTTGGGATGACCTGCTTCTACTGTGGGAAGAGTTCAGTGTTAGTGAACTTTTCTTTTGGAAATACTTAGTGCTCTGGTTTGAGTCCTATACGAGACAAAAAATCTTATAGGGTTGTCTTGAAAATCTAGGATGTCCTCTTCTAACTTTGTATGCTACTCTGCTTCTGGCATTTCCAGCTAGGTTATATTCCTTATTTGAACGATGGAATCATAGACATTCTAGATACAAGAATGGGGCCCTGGGACAGCCCTCCAAAATTGTTAGTCTTTGTTGTAGGCGCTATTGCATTTAAGCCCAGGGTGCATTTTTAATAAAGTTCAATTAAGTATACTCTTTAGCATAAAATATACAATTTCTACATCAGCAACTTCCACATTTTGCTTTATATTATCATGTGTAAATATTTGTACATGGTTCAGATTTGAGATGAATAAGATTACACGTGGCTGTTAGTAACTTTTTATACAAACATACTTGTTACAGGGTTCCCCACTGCCACTGTTGCTCAAGGATGAAATGGCTTCTCTGATGGACTATGGAGTTGGCAATGAAGCAACTATCCTTGTCAATGAGTGACATCTTTGAGAAGGGTAAACTGTCAGACACGTACTATACAAGTGGCAGGGAATTTGCCTTCTGAGTTCATGCATTTTATGGAAAAATCATGGTGAAAATGAGTTTACCAGGTGAAGCTGTGTGTGATATTTAGGATATCTTGCAAGTTATACTTTCTGCCCTTTTGTCCCAGTAAATGATAGAAAGTCTGTCTAGTAATTTATTTACAACTGAATTACCAAGGCAGAATCATGGAGAGAATCAAACGAGGCTACTCCATGCCCTGCAGAGTTTTTTTTGTTTTTGGAAGGATATGTTTCTGCGGAGCTTGTTTGAACTGCAGCAACAAACTTTCAATCATCATGCTTATTATTGAGTATATATTTTTAAACCTGGAACAACGGTCTAGTATAGCATCAAAGTGAAAAAGGTGAGATTAAAAGTGTACCAGTAAATTTTGGGAAAAAACATGCACGAACATACCCTAATTATCTGGTCTGGCAGGCTTCACCAATTTTTCTTGTGCTAATGTAGTCCGTTGCCAAATAAGCGGGGCTGATCCGGCTTAGTTAAGTGAGAGAAAAGAGGTGTGTAAGATACAGGGGCGGAGCCAGGATTGCAGATAAAGGGGGGCAAAAAAATAAATCACAAATAATTTAATTATTAAAATAAATAAATAAATATGATTAAACCGCAGCTTAATTGACCGTATAGGGTTTACCAAATCAGGTCCGAAGGCTACAATATTGTTGTCACTTAATATCCTCGTCGCCTCTATCTCACAGGGAGACTTGCTTTCGCTTCGGTCCATTGTCTCCACCTTGCATGAAAATGGCTTATCCACGATAAAGCACATGTGCTTCTAATAATTAGGTGAAAACTTACAAAATCTTAACTGGTGAGTCTCAAATTTGCGACCTCTTTCAAGGAAAGTTGATGTCCGATCAACTGAGCTACAATTTGTGGACAACTGTTAATATTAAGAATGTTACTGTCCAATTGCTTAGCTGAAGCAGGCTATCGTGAAGACTAAAGAGTGTCGATGAGGAGCAAACAAGCAAGAGAGAGAGTAAGACTACCTCCATAAATCAATCTATGTCCAATCGAAATCGTATTGTGCGATTGGAGAAATCAATCTCCGTTGAAATCGTCTTGTGTGATTGGAGGGGATTGGAGAAAATCGATATTTGTCGAAATCGTTTTGGGCAATTGAGAAGGCGGAGAGGTGAACTTGCGAAGGGTTTGCGATTTTGTGTATATTTGTATTTTATTATCTATGAGAGGGGGCAATCTAAAATTTTAAAGGAGGGCAAGATTGCAAATATTGTTAGTTTAGTGAAATTTCTTAAAAAGCTAATGCCCCCCTAAGCTATAAGGTAGATCCGCCCATGGTAAGATATGATGGTATTGATGACTTTGTCTGACATTTTTTCTTATGCATTCCACCGCTAAACTAAAATCCCCTGAAAAACTAAAATTTGTCCATGTTTAGGAGTGGATAACAAATTTGTTATCTTCTTCCTAACTATATGAATGGAGCGTGATTGGTTATCATTATACTCCTTTGATGCTCAAGATTGGCCATCTCAACTTGTGTCAAAACAATATAGGTATAGGATGCATCTCAATGTGGGTTGTTAGCCACGGTTTCTTCTTCTCGAGGCACCTGATCCAAATTTTCTTCTTCTACCTCCTTTTCATCCAACTCTTCTTCTTCTTCTTCCTTTATCTGTTCTTCAGCATCTCCTTCACTGTGAACATGTGATCAAGTTTGTTACTACAAGTGTTGATAGATTTTCAATCTTAAGTCTGTTGACATTGAAAGTTGACTAGTACACATGATTTCTAACATTATACTTCGACAAAACGTGATCCATTTTCTTAGGAGGAAGCTGACATAAATTAGATGAATCAACCTACAATTATGGTTTTGGTTTAATATATGTCATGAAACAACTTTCCCCAACAAGTGAACATAACCTACAATTTTTTTAGCACAAAAAATGGTGCATATGAGGAAATCCTAGGAAAATGTATACATGTTTGGCCATTTTGGGGTTTGAGACGAGACCTCCTCCTTTCTCTTCACTGGTGCTTTGAGAGAGAGAGGTTGTACGAAGTGTTGACCGAGCTGCTTTCCCTGCACTGCACTGTTGTTGAATTGAAGCCCCAAGCAAGATTGCAGGTAGGAGTAGGACCGCCTTGTGTTTCTCTTCCCAAGTAGTCTTGCGCAGGGGTGGGCACGGGACGGGATGGGACGAGATATACCCATCTCCGGGATGGGAAAAACCTCATCCCGACCTCGTCCCATCCCAAACGAGTTCGGGACGGGATCAGCGTGCTGCCTGTGACTGTTGCGAAGATTATCATCATATAAAAGCGTGAAAAATAACTTTCTTATAATTAAATATAGATGTGACATGCAAATATAAGTGTAGCAACTAAATCCCCTAACAATGAAGTCGAGTGGGCTGACTTTTAGAAAATGACATGATAAATGGAACCCACTAAGAGTATTGTGTCGCTGTGATGGCCTCCCAACTGATTTTATAATTTCATTATTGTGGGAAACAAAATTCATGGTTCTTTGACAAAATGACATTTCATCTTTTGTTAGGGAAGAAATATAGACCTATTGGTGATGCTCTAACATATTCATAATGGTTTACCATCAATACATATATTATAATTATAAAAAAAATATTTTTACAGCCCGGGGCATCTCAAATTTTTGGCTCCGCCCCTGAATGTTCCCTTCTGAATATGTATTACTCAGTTAATTTTTATTTTTCACCTTCACCTGGGTATTATCAATATTTATAAGTTAAATAATTGGAGCCACTTTTATTGGGAATCAAAGCAATAGTCTGTTATCTTTCTCTTGCTTAATGAATATTTATTTCTTGAAGTAACATTTCTGTTACCACTGCAAACACCATGAGTTTCTGTCAGTCATCTGTAAGTTTATATGAATAAAAATAAATAAAAAAAATATTAATAAAAAATATTAAAAAATTAACTCGGGACTGGACGAGATTGGCGGGATTGAAAATCTTCATCCCATCCCATTTTAGATCGGAACGGGACGGGATCGGGATGAAATTATTCAATCACATTAAGACCCAAAAAAATCGGGACGGGATAGGGATTGCGGGATGGAATGCCCACCCCTAGTCTTGCGATCCATCCATCGCCCCTTGTCGTTCAATGCCTCCTTAATCATCCACACACATCCGAGGGGGATGGAGAGTTGCATCTCCCTCCCTCGCTGGTTTCCTCACCATTTAGAATTTCTGAAAAGCAAAGGCAAAAGCAAAAGCAAAAGCAGAGAAATCGATACCCAGACAGATTGAAGAAGAACCCCCAATTCGAAACACAAATTTCTTTTTAACTCCCATTAGAAAAATACCAACTTTTGGTTTCTATTGGTCACACAAGAAAAGAAAGGTGGAAATGGGTGCCATTTTGTTTCACGCTGATTTTAACCAACTCCTTCAACCTCACTGAATCCCTATCTCTCTTTAGCTTTGCTCTTCCAATCTTGGCGCAGAGAATCGAAAACCCCACACTGACTCAACTCACACACAACTCCTCAATTCACGTGGAAGTGGATTGCCTCACTTCACTCAGTCTTATGCTCCCTGTGGCGGTCAGGTGTACCTAGCTAGCATTTTTTTTTTTTATATTTCTCTCCTCTCCTCTCCTCTCCAGCCATAGCTATAGAGATGCCACAGAGTGATCTTCTTGTTAAGTCTAAGGTCATTAGGGCATATCCAATGAGAGACCCTAAACCCTCCTTAAAAAATAAAAATACGGTTTCATTGATTTTAGGTGAGGGGCCTGGAATGCTAGAGCATTACCTTCACTTACCTTCACCTAGAAATACAAGTTTTTTGCGGGTGGGCGGGCTTGACTCGCACTAAATAGAGTGGCATCCATCCATCCACTCATCTCACTCTCTTTAGCACCATTCAAGAGAAGAGACCCTATATATATATATATATATATATATATATGTATGAATGATTTTAGGGATACACTCAGAGATGCTCTTATGTCAGTGATTTATGATTATTTATTTTTTGATTCCAGGCAATGAATTAACTTTATCCCAAGTTTTTGGCATTTACTGATAAAGCACTTGATATACTCATACTTGAGTGCTAACTATTGTAATATGATATTGGATTACCTGCCTATGCATACTTGTTCATACAAATTCCTTTTATTGCGATAAACTGTCCTCTCATACACTAGAGAAGAACGAATGATGGAGCTTTCTCCCTCTGTTCCAGACGTCCCAATGCTCATGGACGTCTTTTCATGGAATTCTATTGCTTTACTTAACATTTTTTTGTTCAACTTTTCATCTTTTTAAGTAATGTTCTCAATTGGTACAAATTTTATCTTCCATTTAAACAATCGTGTTCAACTGTATTGACATTGTGTGAATGACCAGTGTGATTGATCTTTGTAAATTTATACTTGTAGATTTATCAAGTCTTTCAGGTTCATAGGACATGCATATTTCGATGCCCATTTTCAATATCAATTACACTTTGTTACATCGCACTACAATTTCAATAGTTTATCCATGCTGATCATTGATCACACCTTTTACTTAAAACATAAATGGGAATTTGAAAGATATATATTATTGGATTCCAGTATCCCCTTTTTGGTGAAATGCAGTGTATGTTGCGTGTTTTTGTACACTTACCTAGGTACTTTGAATACTTATTTGCAGCTATTGATCCAAGAACTTGAAGAGTGTTATTCAAGATGTTTAAACAGTGGTGTGTTTCACGACATAAAATAATTGCATATGGACCGGCAGGGGCGGACTTAGGATTTTAGTGAGGGGGGGGGGGGGAATAGAAAATACTTATTAATTGATAATAATAGTTATTAATGATAAAGCCAAATTATTTTTCTATCTGAGCTAGTAACTAATAAAAAATACATTGCATATACCAAATTGGATTCAGTGTAGTCTAATTTTAAGTCAAACTAAGGTCACTATCGATAACATTAGCAAGGAGCAAACGACATAATAACTAAAATATATAACTAATATCACAAAATAGTTGGGATAAGTATCTAGGTGTAGCTAAAAAAAACTTGAAATTTGCGAATCTAATATGATCATCATACAATTTCATAGAAAAATTAGTTTATATGAGGCTCAAATTTTGTACAAGTTGGCTAATGATATATATTTTCATTGAATTCTATAGTTATTATTTTAGATATTAATTTTAAATATTTTTTTTATCGGAGGTTTTATAACACTTGTGAAAAACAATTCATTTATTTAATGTTAATAAATTTTTATTAAACTAAACATTTTTTACTGTTTGCAATTACTAATAAAATTGCATTGAAAATAAAATTAAAATGAAGTATCGAATTCATGTCTTTTACTAAAAATGATAAACCTTCAACCACTACACCAACAAATACATGTTCAAACAATTGTATAAACAATTGTCATATTGTATTCTACATTATATAATCAATTTTTTTTAAGACTAAAGTATATATAAAAAAATATTTTAAAAGTTGATGGGGGCAGCTCCTTATTAGGTCCGCCCATGTCGCCCCTTGCTCCTTAGTAGGTCCGCCCATGTCGACCAGGGTTTTGAGCTACATAAAAGTGATAGTTTCGTCTAACTCTTGTTGTTGAACCCATAAAGCTTGTGATATGAATGTTGCCGATGGTTTATTTGTTTGTTTTTAATTATTGGTGAATGATTTCAATTTATCAGTGTGTAATGTTATCATTCTTTACTTGTTTTAACACGCAAATGTCTATCATGCGACAAAACGCCAACGATTAGGAGTTGGCGATTAAAGTCTACAAGATTTCCATTCTTGTATTTAAACAAGACTTTGAGCATCTTTAGTACGTTCTGGTTAGTTTTTACTGATTGTTGTTCTTTTGTTAATAAAAATCATTCAATGTTCAATGAGGTGGTGTCTAGAAGTTTCTTCAACATTTTCTCAAAATATAACTGGGCTATGGATACGACTTCTATAGAGTTTGTTGAGGAGGGCTTACTTTCTTTATATATCTTTCTTGCTTTCAATCAATCTTCAGTATTTCTTTTTTCTTCGCAAATAATGGATCCATTATCGTTTATTGATAGCCAAATCGTTTTCTTCCTGCTTCCAGTTATTATTAGTTAGTTACATTTTAGATGTTTTCTTATTAGCACCTATTCACCTACTCCGTTTTTGTTCTTCGTGATATTATTAAGGCATTGTATTTTGATTTAAAAATAAAAAAAAGTAGGCATATACTTTAAGCTTGCATTATAATTTGTTCTCTGATGCGACCCTTGATTTCCTGACCTTCCACTTGCTTTGCCAAACAGACTGATCCTACGTTGGATAACATGATGAAACCGGTCATTTTCCTGACGAATGTAGGGATAGAGATCGCTACGTACAAGGAGAGCATTGTTTCCGACATGGATACTGTAAGCACAATCCCTGAAAAATGGTGAAAACATGGGCAGAGAAAGAAATGAGAAATCTTTTGAGGTAAAACCACATTCCCTTTTATCACTTGCATTTTTTTTTGCTGCTTGCACCGTCTTATTATGAGTTTTAGCTTGGGGAAACTCTGAAGTAGAATGTTGATTATGGCACTTGTTCTCCGTAACCCATATTCCTACTTATATAGTACTATATATGACCTATGTCTTTGACACTTCACTGGATGATAATTGATACGTGGAATTTTAAAGGAATTACACCATTAATGTGCATGTCGAGGTGCAATTGGAAAAATATGTATGAAGAAATTCAAGCTAGACCAAACTTAAAATCCAATAAATTTTAAATACTCTTTAATGACCCATAATATTTTGAGCCAAAAATCATATTTTATGACTGATGATATATAAAAACGGTCACACCCCTGAGCCGTACACGTGTTGTGATAATCTCGAGGAAATACAGTCCTCAGCATCAGCCCAACATTGAATAGGCCCAAGCGGTTTTAAGCCTGCTTAATTCAGTCCGCCAAGTGGACCTGGATTGTCATAGCACGCTAGGCTCACACGCCCTCCTTAGGTAAGTATCTCGATGATCAGCTTCAGACAGGCAACTATAGCTGTTATCCGCTTTCAACTAGGAAACAAACACTAAAGTATTTTCCACAAAGGGAAACTCCCTTCTACGGAATGCTCTTGGATTGAGAACTATATCCCGCATATCTAGGAGCGCAAAGCTAATATGAAACTTTCCCTCTACAACACGACTCCTAATTAGAGAGGGATCTCCACAAAGATCTCATCCCTAATCTACGCCTACGATGGCCTGATTAAACCAAGACTCATTGCACTATAAATAAGACATGAGGTTGGTAAGCTGAGGTACACTACAGATTCCTTATTACAACATTACACCTTCCTCAGAGCCTTGTTTGACTGTAGCATCGGAGTGCCATCGGCCACCATAATGGTGGTCTGTGGCTTACGTGTGTTACCTATGCAGGTTAGCATAAACCAGATCGGAGCAGAGAGTGAATAATGATCGCATCAATGACCTATCCACATTCCATTTTAATTCCCATTTGATACCCAAATGTACAACTACATTTCCACTAATATCATTTAAAAAATCCCTCCAAAACCACTCTTAAAACTTTTGAATTATTTAATTCCGAATTTTTTGAAGATTTTTCTTTATTTATTCTCATACAATACATCCAACAATCCACTTAAACCCTAACCCTAATAAATTCAAACCATTAACTTTATCCAACAAATGAATATGGGTCATCAAACACAAGGAGTTAAGTCAATGTTACATCTCAACTGTCCAAGCACATGCCATGGGTCTATAAATAGATGATCTTTCTCTATTCAAAGGGATCATTATTTTTAGGTTTTATTTTTAGAAAAAAATGTAGAGAACTTCAAGTTTTGATTTTGTATTCCAACATTATTTTTCATTGAACCAAAGATTATGATTTCATTTTTCGAGTTAACTTTGGTCTCCTAATTTTAAGAAATATTTCGGTGTGTAACAAAAAAAACGTAAAAATTTCAAGGATAGGTGAAATATATAATGAATTTCGACGGTATATAAAATCTGTGAAAAATAATTTTCAAGTAAATAAATGTATTAAGCCCATTAAATGAAACCAAAATACCTATAATTAAAAAATCAATGGGTAGTTTAAAAAATCAATATATAAGTAGAAAAAGTGATAATTAGGAAATTAGGGTTGGTTTAAAAAATCAATAGATAATTAGAATAAATGATAATTATAAAAAAAAACTCAAAACTTAAGAAAAAATCCCAAATTTTTTTGAAAAAATTCCGAAAATTTTCGACAAAATCTCAAAATCTTTTGAAAAAATGTAAATTTTTTTTTGCCCTTTTCATTTCGTAATTTCAAAAAAAATGAAAATTTCAACGAAATTTCGCAAAATCACAATCCTTGCATTGATGTAAGTTCCATTTTTTGTCTTCATTTTTAGCAATAGTTCATCTTTCTCAATTACCTCCTTTAATTTTTAGTTTACTTCCATCATTCATGGAAGCTAATCCTACCATTTCAAGGAGAAGAGATTGAGCCCCATTAAGATATAATGGTAATTAGATTGTATTTCATTTATGAAGTAAAGTAGAACAATGAATCGTAAGAAGTACTTCGAAATAAGGCTTCATTTGTTAAAATGATAATATTTTTTATTCGAAAGAGTAAATTTATTTTCATGTCTTTTAGGAGTTTTCTTATGAAAAATATAATAAAAATTCAATAATGTTTTAGAAATGAAACAATGGATTTGGTTATAGTTTGAAGGAAATGAAAAGACTTTTACTTTTTTAATCCCACAACTCAAATCATGTAGGTTAAAAAACCATGTAATCTGAGTATTATGGGAAAAATTTGAAAATACATTCTAGTACATCATTATGTTGGAATGGTGTGATTCTCATACCCTTGAGATTTCTTCACATTTCAATCTTACTTTACATATTAAAATTTATTTTAAATCACATCATTTCTCAATATTTCATATCTATTTTTTAAAATTTTATTTCTTCCCTTTATTTTTTTAATTTGTGAGTCAAGTATTGTCCTCTAATCCAAGTGAAGTAGTCGATAACTCCTACTTCCGCTATGCATTATTAAAGTGTATTGTAGGTTGAAGGAAAAACAAATAAAAAAAAACAAATTTTTCTTTGATTGGTGTCCAAAATCATGCAACGAATGTCGATTTTGGCATCAATAATAATCATCTCCCGACCAGTATGATAAATGTTGTCGTTATGCTTTTAGACTTTCTAATATTGTTATTAATGAAAAAGTATTTGTTCATATTGTGAACTTGTATAGTTGTAAAATCCTTATCTTTTTTCAAAAATGGTGTAACATGTAAAGGTCATTTCTCGCAAGAAATGAGATCTCATCTTGCAATTAAATTTCTTCGACAATAACAACACCTTTGATTTGATTAGTAATGGCAATTTTGATAAATTGTAGGTTAAAGGCTGCAGGGATTAGGTCCCCAACTACTCTTCTACCGAGGCTTCATGTTTTAGTTAATGGAGTTTGTAGGTATGTGCATACTAATCTAATACTTCTCGTATCATCCCTTGCTTACGTTTAACTATAGCCTGATATTCCTCATGTTTGATAAAGTGATAAATAGAAGGAAAATGAAAGAGTTCTGCTGAAAAAAGTGTTGCCCACCCTAATCTATTTGATTATGAGGTTTTTGCATATACAACTGTTGACACCGTAAGCGCCAAAATTTTATTGATGTAATTTTGACACAAAACTTGTTAAGTGGTGTAAATTCAAGTTAATAATATTCTACATTTGATTTGAAGATGATGTATGAGTTGACAAATCGAAGTAAGACATACTTAACTAAATTTACAACACTTTTACTTTATCTAGATGAAAATTTCCGTATAAAGTCAAGGATGCTAAATGAACAATATCTTAGTGGACCCTAACTAATTTTGTTCCTTACTTTGTGGGTTCACAGATTGTGTGGTATTAGACATTGTCGGGTTATACTTCATGTGGGGTTGTAGTACTTGAGGGGTAAAATCATGTGGATTGCTTAAGAGAACACGATTTCTTACATTCCATGAATGTTATTGGATATTATTTTATTCATGGGATATTCCTTGATTTTGGCTATTTACTGATTGTGTCCAACCTCCAGGCTATATTATGTGACCTCATTTCACATATTCTTCATACCTTTCACATTCAAACATTTATCTGAGTTGTGCTCTAAAAACCTAAGGCTAAAGATAAACTCTCGAAAAGGTGTAAAGTGTCAATTAAGCTCTAAAAGATTAAAGTCTAGCATTTCTAAAGAGAGCTTGAATATGTGCATCTAAGATGTTCGAGAAAGTTCTTTAAAAAATGGCACAAAGCTAAACACTTAACTCATATTCTTCTATCTCCAAAGAATATTTGAGACGTTGGACATGAGGGTTAAAGTGTGCATGTTAATTATTTGGGGAAAAGTCCCAAGCAACTTTCTTTAGTGTCTTGTGAGTACACAAGCACTGCGCACCTAAGATGTTTGAGAAAATCATCCAAACAATTGTGCATCTAAGGTGAAGAATTTTTCAATGGAAAAATTCTAAAAAGCCTTTATATATCCGTAAACTCTAAAGTTTATTAAAGAGGTTTTCACATTGATCATTTGCCTTGTGAGTATGCAAGGGGAGTCAGACTAAGTACGTTGCTAGGATCAACCTTGTGTGTATGCAAGAAATCCATGTGTTTATAGGATGCTTGACCAAGTACGTTGCTGAAGCCTTGTGCATATGCAATGAACCTCTGTGTGTATGCAAGGGATGTCTGACTGAGTACGTTGGTAGGATCAAGCCTTGTGTGTATGCAAGAAACCCTTGTGTTTATAGGGATGTTTGACCAAGTATGTTGAACCTTGTGAGTATGCAAGGAGCCCTTCTGTGTTTGTAAGGGATGTTTGACCGAGTATGTCGTTGGGATCAAGCTGTTTGAAGAAATGAAAGATCAAATGAGTTGATCGAAGACAAAAGCATCGTTGAAGCAAAGCTTAGTGTATAACAAAAAGTGTAGTCACATAGTGAAACTAGTATGGGGTTGTTATATGTGAATCTTGTACCCGTGATATTTTTTTCATAGTGGATATTTCTCTCTGTGGATGTAGCCCTTTTTAGCAGTGTTGGCAACAAGCTGGTGAACTATGTTATATCATTGTCTTATGTATCTAACCTGCACATTAACTTAATTGTATATGATTTTTAAGTAAATCAACTAATCCAAGAATTAATCCGTCCAATTGCAAATCAAACTTTTTAATTGGTATCAGAGCGGGTACACTTCAAGGGCTTAACATCCCAAGTGCGATCCTAAGCAACTGGATTGATTACAAATGGGTTCGATAAAAGGCTTCGATCAACTCAATGATCATAATGATGCTCAAGTGTAGATCAATAAAGAATCTTCTCAAATTGATCACCATGCTCATAATGCAAGTGCAATTTCCATTGATGGTAAATTTCACATAAGTTCAATCTCAAGTCAAAATCACCCCAATGTTATCAATGATATGAATAAGTTCATAGTAACTCAATGTGCAAAGTTTTTTTTCCATAAACACCAAACTATGCAAGCAAGTTGAATTGTTGACTACACAAGTGAATGACATGGGTGAACAAATAATGGCACAAAATGAGGCATACGAGTTGAAACTCTCTTATGTATAACTCGAAAATAAAGATTTGATTTCTTTGAACCAAAGATATCATCTTTAAAGTGAGGATCTTAGAAAAAAAAATTTGAGATGAAGTAAAACAATAAGTCATTAATGAATGATCTTTCGACCACTCAGAGTCGACTCACAATCTTTACTTATGGATCCAAGAATTTGGACAAAATCATTAGTAGGGACAAACACAATAATGACAAATGAGTTTTCGGGTATGTGGAAAAAGTTTCAACATCTAAACATTCTTCAATCATTTAACTTTTTGAAAGCTTTTCATAGGCCAAAGTTAGCCCCACAACAAAATGATGACTTCAAAGGCTTTTACTTAAATGGAGAAAACGATTGCTCCTAAAGGAAAGGAAAATTCTTCGAGAGAAAATGAGTCTATCTCAATGCTTTGACTAGCAGCAAGGCTCGAGCTTCAAAGACAAAGACTTGTTCTTTGGAACTGAAGGTTCAAGACAAACTTCGTAAAACTCAAATTGAATTTAAAGCTAAAAGAGTTTTGTCATTCAACAACCTTCTTGTCCTAAAGCTCCTAAATATGGCCAAACATTGTCTAACCCCTAAATATTTTTCTTGTCATCGATATAAAAAAACATGTTCAAAATGTGGTTGAGATAAGTGCTAAGTTTTGGGTAGTGCTTCACTGTTGTTGATCTCGTTTAGATTTGTTTAAAAAACAGTGAAGTATTCAGATTATTCCTGAGAATTCATTTTCGGACATGTTCCTTGAGAATTTTTTTCGCTCTATATAAAAAAGAATCCAAACATTTGAGAAATATATGGAAAGTCTCTACTACCTCAGCATGGAACGTTTTTGCTTAGTATCGGCCATGCCATCTCAGCAAGTGGCTCTTGTCCACGTAAAATGACATGATTGTATATTGAGCAAGTGTATGATTTAAAATATGGCAGGAATTTTATTTATAGTGTGAGATCCGCGGGGTTGTCAAGCTTGTCACCCTAAGGCTAACTGGTCTGGGAGCTGTCGCTTTGGGATCATTTTTGATGAAAAATAAATCCTATCGATTTATAATAAGTTTAGAACATGAAGAAGAACTTTATTGAATTGAATGCCTTACAAGAGACCTAAGATGAGTTTATATAACCTACACTAGAAATACATTTAGAAACAACTACAAATCATATCAAGTAAGATAAACCCAGAACGGAAGAATATCCTAGCAAATATTATGCTAGGATATGATTAGAAACTTCATATCTTGTATGTGGACTGATTCTTGGCTGCTGATATAATCATGTATGTGGACTGATTCTTGGCTGCTGATACAATCATGTATTTTGGACTAAATATGTATACTAGTATTTATGTACATTAATAATCCTAATACTCCCCCTCAAGTTGGAGAGTGAGGATTTCGAACACCCAACTTGCCAAGTAGAAACTGGAATTGTTGATAACCAAGGGCTTTAGTGAAAATATCGGCAGGCTGCTTTGAAGACGGAACATAAGATGTGGAAATATTTCCAGCGAGTAACTGTTCCCGGACATAGTGACAATCCACTTCGATATGCTTTGTACGCTCGTGGAAGATCGGATTCGAGGTGATGTGAAGTGCCGCCTGATTATCACAGAAAAGGCGCATGGGCTTTGCATGGAAAACCCCAAAAGACGACAGAAAGGATTTCATCCAAGTGAGCTCACAAGTAGTTATAGCCATGGCGCGGTATTCAACTTCTGCGGATGAGCAAGCCACAATGGGCTGCTTCTTCGTTTTCCAAGACACAGGAGAGTACCCGAGTTGGATGAAATAAGTCGTGAGGGAACGACGTGTCAGTGGGCAGGCGGCCTAGTCCGAGTCACAGAAAGCATAGAGTTGGAGAGAGCTATCTGAACGAAGTACAATACCTTGACTTGGGGTCTTTTTGAGATAGCGAATGACTCAAAACACAGCGTCGAGATGGTCTTGCCACGGCTCATGCAAAAACTGGGTCAAAATGTGAACATCGTAACAAATATCCGGACGTATGATAGATAAATAGACAAGACGTCCCACCAGTCGACGATAGTGACCCGGGTCATGAAGAAGGCGACCCGTTGCACAAGCAAGAGTATGGTTCTGCTCCATGGGTGTCGCAGCTGGCTTGGCATCCGTAAGACCCGCTTTCTTCATAATATCAAGAGTGTACTTCCGTTGGCATAAGAAAAGACTGGAAGAGTTGCATGCTGCCTCAATGCTAAGGAAGTATTTGAGAGGCCTCGGATCTATAAGCTGAAAACAGTCATTAAGATATTTCTTGAAAGAAATGCAAGCCTGTGAATTATTGCCTGCCACAATAAGATCATCAACATAGACAAGAACAGACAAAAAATATCATCTTTACGGTAGGTAAACAGAGTATGATCGGCATGAGACAGAAGAAAACCATAATTACGAATAACAGTGGCAAGCTTGGCGAACCAATTTCACGGTGATTGGCGAAAACCATAAAGAGATTTTCGAAGGCGACAAACTTTATTGGGATGAGAAGAAGAGAATCCCGGTGGAAGACGCATGTAAACCTCCTCATGAAGATCACCATGAAGGAAGGCATTGTTAACATCTAGTTGGTGTAATTCCCAACCTTTAATAACCGCAACAACTAGAAATGTCCGAACACTGACCAATTTAGCAACCAGGGCAAAAGTTCACCATAGTCTATGCCTTCAATCTGAGTGTCCCCGCGGACCACAACGCGGGCTTTGTACCGCTCAATAGTACCATCAGACTTATATTTCAATTTGTACACCCATTTGCAGCCAATGGGTTTTTTACCTGCAGAAAGATCGGTAATGGTCCATGTACAATAACGCTCCAAAGCATCGATTTCAGATTGCATGGCCTTACGCCAATTAGAATCCTGCACAGCCTCAGTAAATGATCGGGGTTCAACCCCAGCAGTTACAGCCGCCAAGAATTGTGAATGAGAAGCCGAGAAATTTGCACAAGTAATATAATTAGCTAAAGGATACCACGTACCTGAGGACCCGGTGGAAGGAGGAGACGAAGAGGGGTGTAAAACTTGTGCTGTGTGGCATACATAATCGCGGAGATGGGCAGGCGACTGTCTAGAGCGTTGGCCGCGACCAAGAGGCTGGGTGGTCACGGCCTGATCTAGTTCAACAGGAGATGGGACGGCATGAGCTTGCTCGTCCCTAGAGGCTCCGAGGCCGTAGGCGTGACAGGAGCTGACCGAGCAGGGGTGTTGACCGGCTCAACATGTGAAGAAGAAGACCCATTGGAAGGAACACCTCCCCTTGACTCTAAACGTGGGGACACCAAGATCTTAGTACTCGACTGTTCCCAAGCCCAATCATTAGCTAGTGGTAATGGAGAGGAAGGACATGTGGATGAGGCATTGGGTTGAGAGAAAAGAAAATTTTATTCATCAAATATAACGTCCCTTGAGACAAAAAATTTATTGGTCTCCAAATCCATAACTTTCCAACCTTTCTTTCCATGAGGATAACCCAAGAACACACATCGGCGACTGCGAGGGGCAAATTTGTCTTTTGAGTGATCTTTGTGATGGACATAACACAAACAACCAAAAACTCGGAGATGGGTAAGAGAGGGTGTTTGGGAGTATAATTTTTTTAGAGGTGTAAAGAATTGTAAAAGAGGTGTGGGTGTACGGTTAATGAGATGAGCGGCAGTGAGGACACATTCACCCCAAAATTCAATAGGTAGGGATGCTTGAAATAATAGGGCTCAGGCAACATCCAAAACATGACGATGGTTTCTTTCAACTCGGCCATTTTGTTGCGGGGTATCGACTATACTGGTTTGATGTATAATGCCATGTTGAGCGCATAAAAGAAAGTCATGGGTGTAGATGTGAACTCCAATCCGTTATCACTACGAATTATTTTGACTGATGCTTCAAATTGCGTTTCGGCAAGGGAACAAAATTGTCTCAATAATAAACTAGCCTCACTTTTTTCATGCATCAAATAAACCCATACTGCACGACTGAAATCATCAATAATAGTAAAGAAATATCTTGCACCAGAAATAGTAGACTGTCGATAAGGGCCCCAAATGTCACAATGAATCAAATCAAACCTCTTCGTAGCACAACTACTACTTAAAGGAAAACTAGACCGAGTTTGTTTGGCTCGACAACAAATATCACAAATAGACTGTTTGGCGGACATACGACCTTATTGGCATCAATTCTTAATAACGACATAGGTTTAAAAGAAGGATGTCCCAACCGACGATGCCATGTATCATAGGATTCCGGAGCTCGGGCCGTTGATGCTGTCGCGACCGCCACTGGTCGATAATGGTACACCCCTCCTCGTGACTCACCCAATCCAATCGGGCTCCTCATGGTGCGGTCCTGTAAAATACACAAGCGATCAGTAAACGTCACGAGGCAATTGGTGTCATAAATCAACTTACTAACAGAGATCAAAT
Source organism: Berberis vulgaris (assembly GCA_963556465.1). NCBI lineage: Eukaryota > Viridiplantae > Streptophyta > Magnoliopsida > Ranunculales > Berberidaceae > Berberis > Berberis vulgaris. The sequence goes on along the minus strand of OY747136.1, from coordinate 27,350,203 downwards.
TCATGGCCAAATTAGGCACAAATAACACATGGTGAAGAGTAAGGTCGGGTTGCAAGACACATGCATTTTTAACAGCAGACGTATGTTCCCCATCGGGCAAACCGACAGGCGACAGAGCAATGTCACGAACATTAGATAAAATAGAAATATTACCGGTCATATGGTGCGAGGCTCCACTATCAATAAGCCAACAAACATCGGAATTTTGCTTACCGGATAAATGTTCAGTTTCTGGACTGGGTTCGATCAAGGCCAGTAAACGTTGAACTTGATATAGAGAAAGGCCCGGCATCGATGCAGATGATGAGAATCCGACAGAGGCTGTCTCGGCAGGAGAATAATTTTCACCCTTTAACTTAATTTGAGTCAAGACGGAACCTGGATTAGAAGACGGATGAAGGAAGTATGGTGATGTGGGATTTGTGAGAGCTGATTGTTGCTACGTGCCATGAGAATTATCACCTTCGGGCATGATGTTTAACTAACTTCAAGAACTGAATGAATATGGACGATGAGATGTGCGGCGGAATGCTCACCGAAAGAAAAAAAAATTATCTAACCTTGCTCTGATACCATAATAAGTTTAGAACATGAAGAAGAACTTTATTGAATTGAATGCCTTACAAGAGACCTAAGATGAGTTTATATAACCTACACTAGAAATACATTTAGAAACAACTATAAATCATATCACGTAAGATAAACCCAGAACGGAAGAATATCCTAGCAAATATTATGCTAGAATATGATTAGAAACTTCATATCTTGTATGTGGACTGATTCTTAGCTGTTGATATAATCATGTATGTGGACTGATTCTTGGCTGCTGATACAATCATGTATTTGGACTAAATATGTACACTAGTAATTATGTACATTAATAATCCTAATAATTTACTACCCATTTTTGGACAAGTAGTGTGTAAATCTCTGGTATGAGATCTTTGGAGTTTTCCAGCCTGGTATCCTAAAGCTAACTTGTTTGGGAGATACTGGTCGCATGAGTACTAGAAGATGAACATCCCTATCGATGGTTTGAAAAATTAGACAAAAGAGCATTGAATTAATGTATTTATAGAGCAGTGAATGAATTTTTATTTGATGGAGCTATTTGCAAATTTCACCATGTTTGAAATATTTCTCTTAGAAATTAACAAAATTTTGCATAACATTGGCCTTAACAAAATATTTCACCAATGAAGGAAGATGTCTTAACATTGTTAGGAGACGTGTAGGTACGATTGATGATTATTGCAAAAACTTTTTGAGAATTTTAGGTCAGATAACTTGTGTCAAATTCATTTGGACAAACTTTTTGGTTGAATTATCAAAGAAATTTTTTGTTTTCTTTTTCTTTTTCTTTTTCCAAAATTACCTTCAAAGAGTCCGAAAATAACGAATTTACAAAAGGGACTTAAAGTGAGAATTTCCAAAATTATAAGAGGCGTTGCTTAATCATTTGACATGAATGAAACACGACCCTCGGGTTTTGATTGTGGGATAATTTTGATCATTTCTGCCCTCAAGGGTGTTGCATTTATGGCTCTAATGTTGCCTTCGTGTACACGTTACATCATTCATCGAAGAGCAATTCTAGATGTCGAGGAAATGGGTGAGGGATGGTGCGTCGCACGCGAGCAGCTGACATGGTAAAAAAAAAAAAAAAATTTTGCGAGGGAAATGAAATTTTTGGGCGAGAAGAAGAGGGAATGAAAAGCTCTGAAATTTCATTCATTCCCTCCTCGCTCCCTTCATTCCCTCTCTCGCTCCCTCTCCCTCTCCCTCTCCCCATTTTCTTTGGATTCGACAGATTCTACCGCCCTCTCCCCATTTTCGACAGATTATCCCTCTCCCCCAAACGAAGCTCCTCCTCTCTCCATCATCACTGAAACGAAGGAGAAGAACTAAAATTAGGGAAGAAGAAGGAAAGAAGGAGAAGAGAAGAAGGTCTCCCTCGTCCCTTCCCTCTCGCAAAAAGGTAAATTTTCCCTCTCATTTTAGGTTTTAGGTTTTAGGTTTTTAGTTTTTGATTTTCCCTTTACTTGGGTGTTTTAGGTTATTGGTTTCGGACAAGAAGTTGGGAATCATCGCTCGGACGCAGAGGTAAGCCATTTCTTCTTCTCTTCGTTTCGTCTTCAGATCTAGGGTTCATTTTTTTTTTTAATTTCAGTGTTCTTCAGCCGAAGAGCTTCATCTAGGGTTCATTTTTTTTTTTTAATTTCAGTGTTCTTCAACCGAAGAGCTTCATCTAGGGTTCATTTTTTTTTTTAATTTCAGTGTTCATGTGGGTTTTTTTTTATGAATTGTGGGTTTTTTTTATTTATAATTTCAGTGTTCATATATTAGAAAAAAAATTTTTTGTTTAATTTCAGTGTTCATGTGGGTTTTTTTTGTTATGAATTGTGGGGTTTTTTTTTTTTATATAATTTCAGTGTTCAAATCTGTAGATTTTTTTTTTTTTTTGTTTAATTTCAGTGTTCATGTGGTTTTTTTTATTTTTTATTTTGATGAATTGTGGGTTTTTTTTTTATAATTTCAGTGTTCATAGTATGGGTTTTTAAGAAGTTTGTCAATAGGCGAGGAAATGAAAAAATGGGACTGAATAAATTCTACCTGTCATAATTTCAGTGTAGTTTGCTTAAGAAGTTTGTTTTTTTTTTTTCAGAAATTCTAAGTGTCGAGGAAATGGGCGAGGGAAGTGAGGTGGCGGGGGTTGTACACTATTAAACAAGACTTGCTGATAAATGATAGGCAACGATCGGTCCATTATGTAGTCTCTTTAAATGTTGACGACTTTGGCATCAAGTGTAACTGTCAATTGTTTGAGTTCAGGGGGATTTTATGCAAACATATATTTAAAGTCTTGTTTGAAAGAGAGATTCATGATATACCTGATAACTATGTTCTTCGGAGGTGGAGGAAAGATGTTAAGAGGGCTCATACGAAGGTGAAAATTGTTTATTCAGATTGGGGAAAGAAGCCTGAAAATGTGCGATTTGAAACGATGTGCAATGCCTTCTATGAAATGGCTGAATTTGCCGCTGAGGATGAAAAGAAGACAATCGAAGTTCAAGAATGGATCACTTTGAAGATGGGCCAATATAAAATTGTCGGTGGTGATGAGCATGTTGATTCACATAGGTATTTGGAAGTGGGCACCACTACTTCTAGTTCTGCCATCCAGATTCATAGTCCATTAGCGGTTCGTAGCAAAGGACGACCGTCTAAATCAAGGATAAAATCCACTGTCGAGAAGGTGTGTAAAAGGAGACAAGGGAAAAAAAAGAAAGACATGCAAACGAATCAGGCCATTGAAACTAATCTGGTATGTTTTGCAATATGTTTTATGAATGTATATTTTTTTAAGTTACATATATTGAAAATGTTATTTACAAATGTCATTTGTAGGGTTTACAGTGTATGCCTCATGTTATGCCTCGTGAAAGCAATCCGATGGCTAGTCAAAGCAATACACAGGTTTGTTTTTTATATTTACAAGGTATGAATCAGTAAGTATGTTTGCCCACTTATGATTTGTATGTTTGTTATCGTTAATGATGATAATACGGGGTCACGCGATTTACAACCTGGAAGCGTTGATCAATTCAACTCGCTCCTCTCACAGGTACATATTATGTAGTTTGTATGTATCTCTTTGTACGGTTTGTTAGTTATGTGTTTTGTATGCCTCCTATTATTTATTTTTTTATCAGTATTATTTATTTTTGCACCCGCCTTTGCAGCCGCCCGGTTCAAGCCACGGAATGGACTATACAAATTATAAGTTATGATAAGGTTGGTCAACTAGTCTATATTCTTATAGATAGTCATCGTTGTCTGTGTATGGGACAGGCTTACCCCTTAAGTAACATATTAGAGAAGAGAGAGGCTACACAGCGAGGAAATGGGCGAGGGGAGTGAGGTGGCGGGGGTGGGAGCCGTTCATCTCGCTCAGGATGCGCGCGCAAAAAGTCAACGCACGCATCTCGAGTGAGATGAACGGCTCCCACCCCCGCCACCTCACTTTCCTCGCCCATTTCCTCGACACTTAGAATTTCTGATTAGAGAAACTCTTTATGTTGTTGGAGTGATTCTACAGGGCGAGGAAACAGGCGAGGGGAGGGACGTGGCGGGGTGGGGACCGTCCACCCCGCTCGGGATGCGTGCCGTCATTTTTGGTATGCGCATCCCGCGCGGGGTGGACGGTCCCCACCCCGCCACGTCCTTTCCCTCGCCTGTTTCCTCGACATTTAGAATTCCCCATGTTGTTGAGCATCTATGGTATCACTTTTTATTTCCTGTACTGGTGAGTTTAGTCAGAAAAGTTTTTAGTGTTGTTATCTGATCTGTATGTTATATTTCTATATACAATAAACAGGAAAATGTTTTTTGTCAGTTTCAGTTTTATTGCAAAGATGTGAGTTTCAGTTTCAGTTTTATTGCAAAGATGTGAGATTTTTGTCAGTTTCAGTTTTTTGTCAGTTTCAGTTTCTATCTACCTGATCCTTCTACCTTGCTAGATGGTGATCGACCATTTATCGGAATGAGATATGGGCATGTTTCACTATCTGAAGCAATGACAAAGGTCAAGCTCGTGGCTTCTCTTGGGGCTTCACTGGTGTGGTTATCTGGTGGCTCCAGTCTTGTTCATTCCTTGATGAAACTCTCCCCTCTTGGTTTCTATCAGTGCATGGGTCAGAGCAGGAAGAAGGATGGGAGCAATGCTGGGAGGTTATGCACTTGCATATTTTGCAGTTACATGCGGGACGATTGCTTGATGAATGTATAGCAGTCTCAGTTAGCAATCTTCAGAATGTATAGCAGTCTCAGTTAGCAATCTTCATCAGTTAGCAATCTTCAGAATGTATAGCAGTCTCAGTCGTAAATTCAGTAAATGTTCAGATATGTTTGAATGTATTTTGGCAGGCTATGATGTAAATTCAGTTGAAATGTTCAAATATTCAAGCTTAAACATATGTTGGCAGGCTATGACATCAATTCAGTTTGCAATGTCAGTCGTTTTTATCTTTGAATGTGTATTTGTCGCATTGTTTGATAATGTATAAATTCAGTTGAAATGTTCAGATATTGAGGTCGTTTTTATCTTAGTTGTTTTATCAGTTGAATGTGTATCTGTTAGGTGCTCTGTGAGTTAGATGTTAGATGTCTGTTAGCTATATCTGTTAGGTGCTATTAGGTGCTATACTTATACAAGGAAGAGATTGAAATCAGCAAACCATTGAGGGTATTTTGAAGTATCCAAGAGCATGCAATTCTGCAAGTGGTTATTTGGCAACCTGGAAGTCTGCAAGTGGATTTGGCAAGCCTGGAAGTCTGCAAGTGGTTATTTGGCAAGTCTGGAAGTCTGCAAGGTCATTTGTTAGCAAGTCTGGAAGTTTGTTACAAGGCTGTATTGTGCTTTATGGTCTGGAAGTTTGTTGTAGTGCTAAATTGTGCTTTATTTGTAGTGCTATATTGTGCTTTAGGGAGAAATAAAGGCATTAGGAACTGTTATAAATAGAGGAGTCAGTTTGTAACAGAAATGGATTCATTACTGTAATACATTGTTGTACATTGAGCTCTGCTCAGGGGAGAGTGGCAATCTCGAATACTGCCTTTACAATTCAATCTTTCCATTGTAATATTTACAGAATCATTCAATACAAAGCATCAACATTTCAGGATCAGTCTTCTTTGATTTTCCAATTCTTTTTGATTGTTCTTGCTTGAATGAGTCTTGACAGGTTCCAATACATCCAGGAATTCATCCGACTCTGACATTGGTGCTGAAATTGCATTGCTTGGAACTTCAATTCTGCAGAAACCATTATAGAGAAGGTCAGTTCATAACACTGGATTGTATTGATAGAAATGAACAATTAATACACTTAACATGTTTCCTGATTCAATTCATAGCAACAATAGAATGGTTAGCAACAACTAATACACTTCTATAGAATGGAACTTGCTTGGGAGTTTTGATATGATCTGACTGTGTGTTTAACTCAAGCAATCTGGAAGCCAAGCAATGATTCTGCTACAGAAGACAGACTGACAGTGAATGGAAAATCAAACCTCTGATCTGATATAAAAGACAGAATGAAGTAAAATGAAGAATGTAAATGATATGAAGAATGCAAATGATTGTGCAGCTCAACATTTTCTACCATACAACAAAAAATTCACTGAATACAAGGAAGGGAACTTTAACAAATGAAAAAAAATTCAAATGAAATGAAAACCAAGGCAGTGGACTCTGTCCAAACAATTCAAGGCAGTGGACTCTGTCCAAACAAAAATTGAAACTTGAAGGTAGTGGACTCTGTCCAAACAAAAAATGAAATGAACTTTAACAAAAAATTCACTGAATACCTTCATCACGTAATTTGAAGGCAGTGGACTCTGTCCAAACAATTCAAATGAAAAAAATCAGTGCCTCCTATATGAAACAATCGCCACTGAACAAATAAAACACAGTTTAAACGGAATGTAAAACAGGTGGTAGTAAATAATCTCCAAGGCCCCAAAAAAATTTGTCAGAAACTTGATGCCTCCATAAAATTCAACCTAAGGAAACAACATTAAAAGTAAACTAGTGCTGAAAGCTTGAAATTTTAGTGGGTTAGGAATTGTTTATCCAATCCCAGCCAAAGTGTGTTGAGGGGATTCACCAAGTTCATATAATTTAGTATCAGTTTTGCTTTGTGGTTTTATGAACTTTACTAATCATACAAGTAACATTTTCAAACAAACATTACAAATGTAGTTTTTTTTTTTTTTTTTTTTTAAATTACATTCTGTTAATGGAATTTGTTTATACAAACATATTAGCTAAGCTTATTGTGTTAGCTCATCTGCTCAGTTATGTAAATATGGAAACTTCACTAAAGTTCACAAACAAACAATCATATAAAAGATAAAGTAATGAGTGATTCTACACAGCGAGGAAACGAGCGAGGAAATGGGCGAGGGAAGCGACGTGGTGGGGTGGGGACCGTCCACCCTGCTCGGGATGCGTGCCGTCGATTTTGGTGCGCGCATCCCGAGCGGAGTGGACGGTCCCCACCCCGCCACGTCGCTTCCCTCGCCCATTTCCTCGCCCGTTTCCTCGACATTTAGAATTCCTCTAAAGTAATTATGTATTCTTATCCTAAGAACTTCATTTTCAGCAAAGATACCAGCTTTTCTATCTGAAACCTGTGTCTACAGTTGGAATGTCATTATTGTCAGGTTCATAAAATTGTTAAACCAGAAAATGAAGAAACATGAACAAATTCCACTCTGAGCATCCACCAAATCCAAAAAAGGAGACATAGGGGAGGACAAGTTACAAAAATTATTTGTTACCAAGTGCCAGACAGAATTGATAATAATACATATTTATCCTAAGAGACTCCATTCATCAAGAGATGAAGCATAAATACAGGTCTTGTTAAGCTATTAAAAAATTGTATTAAATCAAGGTGCAAAGGGTACCTTCAACTGCAGGAGAAAGTTTCTCTCCAGATGGCAATGGCTTTCTTGTTTTAACAGGAGAAAATCCTGCATTTTGTAAATTGATAAACATGAAAGGATGTTACAAGATCAAACAAAATCAAAACTCTATATGGAAAGCCAATGCACCTTTCAGCTTCAAAGGTTTCATGACAAAACCAAAAATAGCAAATGGAACCATCAAAATCGCCTCCCCGAAGAATGCATAGCGCCAATTATAATTGGATCCAACCTAAAATTAAAGAAAACAAAGGTATTATTCAGAAGTTCAAATCGAAAATAACACCATCATTGCTCAAAATATTAAAGTAAATACATGTGAAACATGTAAAATTTTCGTTGCTAACTTGCTATAACATGGAACTTCAAGCATATTCTTAGTGACCTGCAAGTCACACTCAACACATCCCATCATTCAAATAACTTGAATGTAATCTATAAAGCAATTAAAGATACGAGAGCGATTCATTTTAGATGTAATCTATAAGCAAATCAGTGTACTTACAGAGAGTAGGAAGTCTGATGAAGAATCCTGGCAGAATTTGGAATGCAAACAACAAGCTACACAATGAAATGACAAGCATACCATACGGAAGAAAAATATAACAATATGAAACACAAATTTCATTGGATTATGAAATATATTCACATCATACATATTTATGTACATATTACATTACATATAATTCCATCATTCGTCCAAGTGCTTAAGAATATTTATTATACCTAAGATAATAAGTACAATTATCAAAGTATTGATTAAGTCCCTCGTGAAAGCCCAAGGATCATTGTTCCCTTGACTGACATTTATTTGATCATTCGATGGACTGGCTTGATCGTCAACAACTACATTGTTAACTGTGACATCTTCATTGTTGTGGGATTCCTCCGAATCTCTCCTCGCCGCTTCTGAGCGAACCCACAACTCGTATGATTCCTCAGCTTCTTCAACTGACATAAACCCCTTGTAAGAAGCACCACTATACCCTGATACCGACGAAAAACATGCGGGCCAGTTTAGGTATACTCCTGGCTGACGACCTCGATAGACAACATACGCTCTGAATGCCATTCCTGCAACATTAGGGGATATAAGGAAGAGGGAAGTATAGTGTGAGAGGCTGTTGGAATTCAGGCGTGCGAACAAAGTCGAAACTCACACAAAGGTCTAAAAGTTCATTAACATCTTGAAACTCAAGTACATAAACCTAAGATGTACAGACTATTTCTGAACAAAAATCGTAAACCCTAGATCTAAAATAAGAGGAGAAAAAATAAATTGAAGCTTTGAAGGCTGAAGACGAAACGAAGAAAAGAACAAAGGGAGTTAGTGTTGCATATGATTAAACCTTATCGGTTGTTTCTGCCTTAATTTCATTATACATTACAACAAGACTTTATTTAGTTAATATGTACAATAAATACAGAAAGATGAAAACTTAAGAACAGAAGGAAAGACTTACAAATAAAAGGCTAAAGGTTTTTAAGCCTTAATTTTATTTGCATTATAACAACAACAATGGTTAATCACAGGGAGATGATAAGCAGTATGATATGCAGAAATCAAAACAGAAATGAAATACACAACATAGAATAAATACAGATATTCTATCTTTGATCTGTTAGAACGAACGGTGCCGATACTAGGGTTCGGCTAGTATAACGAGATGTTCAATTAATAACAGATCTTGGATAGTCAGAGATAGAGAAAAGATTTTATTTATTTAAAATGTACAAGAAATACAGAAAGATCTTGGATATGAACACTGAAACAAAAAAAATTTCTGAAAAAAAAAACAAACTTCTTAAGCAAACTACACTGAAATTATGACAGGTAGAATTTATTCAGTCCCATTTTTTCATTTCCTCGCCTATTGACTAACTTCTTAAAAACCCATACTATGAACACTGAAATTATAAAAAAAAAACCCACAATTCATCAAAAAAAAAAAAAAAAAAAAAAACCACATGAACACTGAAATTAAACAAAAAAAAAAAAAAAAATCTACAGATTTGAACACTGAAATTATAAAAAAAAAAAAAAAAAACTCCACAATTCATAACAAAAAAAACCCACATGAACACTGAAATTAAACAAAAAAAAAAATTTCTACATATATGAACACTGAAATTATAAATAAAAAAAACCCACAATTCATAAAAAAAAACCCACATGAACACTGAAATTAAAAAAACAAAATGAACCCTAGATGAAGCTCTTCGGTTGAAGAACACTGAAATTAAAAAAAAAAATGAACCCTAGATGAAGCTCTTCGGTTGAAGAACACTGAAATTAAAAAAAAAATGAACCCTAGATCTGAAGACGAAACGAAGAGAAGAAGAAATGGCTTACCTCTGCGTCCGAGCGATGATTCCCAACTTCTTGTCCGAAACCAATAACCTAAAACACCCAAGTAAAGGGAAAATCAAAAACTAAAAACCAAAAACCAAAAACCAAAAACCTAAAACCTAAAACTTAAAACCTAAAACCTAAAATGAGAGGGAAAATTTACCTTTTGCGAGAGGGAAGGGATGAGGGAGACCTTCTTCTCTTCTCCTTCTTTCCTTCTCCTTCCCTAATTTTCGTTCTTCTCCTTCGTTTCAGTGATGATGGAGAGAGGAGGAGCTTCGTTTGGGGGAGAGGGATAATCTGTCGAAAATGGGGAGAGGGAGGTAGAATCTGTCGAATCCAAAGAAAATGGGGAGAGGGAGAGGGAGCGAGAGAGGGAATGAAGGGAGCGATGAGGGAATGAATGAAATTTCAGAGCTTTTCATTCCCTCTTCTTCTCGCCCAAAAATTTCATTTCCCTCGCAATTTTTTTTTTTTTTTTTTTACCACGTCAGCTGCTCGCGTGCGACGCACCATCCCTCGCCCATTTCCTCGACATCTAGAATTGCTCTTCATCGAAATGGTTTGGATTTCCAATAGTGTAGCTACTGCAATTTGGCAGCTCCCACATGCATTGTTTCATTAATAAATTTGTTTGGAACAGTCCATTTGGTGTTCCATGCACCATACAACATCTATGTGACTCACTTTCTCTCTATATTTCAAAATTCAATTGATTATGAAATTTTCTAAGCACGGAGGAATTAAGGTTTCGATGAGTTTGATTTCTTGGTTTGACTGCCATTATCTCTGGGAACATTGAGTCCATCTTAGAATCAAGGTGGGCAGCACATCGTCTAAAGGATGATGTTTTATCGCTGGAAAATTTGCATGAAGGTTATCTAGAGGTATGCTCATTTATATTGGACGAGTGTGAAAGTTCCATCTCCAGTAGTTAAAATGTACGATATATTTATGGTAGACAAGGTATGCTATAAGCATGGTACTACATGGTGCATGCAGTCAATTTTTGGGAGGTGCGAACAAATTTTGGAGGAAAACAACAAGAACAAGAGAAAGGTTTATGTGTTGATAGTCCAGAAGAATATGTTAGTTAGTTCAGATGTGAAAGATTGTCTGATCACACTTTGGTATTTCTAGAATCACTGGCCAATTTACAGGTGTTTCTCCCTTAATAGGAGATGTTTTGTGATTGATAGGAGATGATCTCTAGGTATATTGTTGATGGAATCATTGCTTGTCAAAATATACATTCGTTAAATTTCAGGATCCGTGCATCATGAACTTACTCTTGAGCAAGATGATTTGAGTTCTTATTATTCATATCTCGTTGAGGACCAGAAAATTCTCCTTGAGTTTTCTTACTTGAAACAGTAGATATAAGTTGATAGGTGTAAGAGTAATAGGATACTGTCTCATTGGCCTATTTATTTATGTTCTTGTCTTCTGATATTAATGAGGATGAAGATGGAGGAGGTTTTCTAGCGACTCGGGTGCCTTGGAAATGCCTCGGGAGCTCCTCGGACAATAATAACTTTGTCGGATAAAAAAAATAAAAAAAAATCATATTCTTCGTATTTGTGGGTTTTTTTTAAACGTTTTCCTAAGGTTTTTCATATTCCTAATTCATTCTAGTTTCTCCTTCAACACAAAAAATTAAGCAAGTCAACAAACATGAGCATACAAATAATATATACATAGCCCTTAATTTCGTCATATCCAAAATCCAAAGTAGCAACTGTTTCTCATAAGTCACAAATCAATCCATTTTCATAACAAGAAGTCAGCTAACTAAAAACTATGACTCAACAATGCCATAGGCCATAAGTACTTCATCTCTCGTGAAAGTCAAATATCCTCAATATCCCCCAAACTATTTTTGTCTCCATCATTCTCAAAATGGATAAATCTCCATTGATAGTGACAATGCACATTTTAAACTTTGGTAATTTAATTTAAAAAAAAAAAAAGTGATATTGGCACCTTAAGTGCCTCACGTGAGGTGGAGCGCTGCAGTGTGCAGAGGCTCTAAAATGTGTTTTGAGGCGAGGTGGGGCGTCTCATTAAAAAAAATAGCTCTTTGGCGGCGCTCCTCAGGCTGTTTACTTCTGTGCACACCTTTTTTTTTTTTTTTTTTTTTCCATATATTAGGCCTATTTGCATCCAGATTTCTGTTGTTTTCCCTTTTGATCATGGAATCCTAGAGTTTGTTGTATTATGATCTCATGACTCAACCCGAGAGTTCTGAACGAAGACTTGTTTTGGAAGAAACATATGTTTGGTTCTTGTACAATATCCCGAAAAACTAAGTTATTTCTAGGAGAACATGTTTATTGATAGTAGTGATTGAAGAGTTTTGATCAAACCTCAACTACTGACCAAGATTGTAACGTTGTGTGATTCACCAGCCTCATCTGCAAGAAGAAGGTCGTTAGCTCATTTCCAGGTTACAAGCACAATCCTTATGCTCATGCTCTGTTTTATATATGCTCATCATGTAACCATGGCTTTGAACTTTTGCTTCACGGCTAAACACATGCTCAAATTAAAACTTTGGAATATGACATTATTATGACACTTATTCCCCAAATCTAAAGAATATGGAAGATGGTATGTTGTAGCAAGAGCTACTTAATTAAAATTGGGAGCTACTTCATTAAAATTTGATTTTGGGGTTCAAACTACTTCATAGGCTAAATGCGGTGTACAAACATTACCGCGGGAAGAAATTTATTGGAAGGAGAAGTCAAGAGAAAAATGGTTTGCGGAGGGGAACTAAAACTTTGAATTTTTTCATGCTTCAGCTAAAGAGAAAATAAGATTACTTGCTATTACGTCAGTTGTTTTAACTAAAGGTTCGGTTGTGACGGACTTGGTAGAAATTCAACAAAAGGCTTCTGGATTTTTCAAGCTTCCCTAACCTCAGAACCATTCTCTGTCAACGATCAGGTACTGGAGGTATTCCAGAGTTAATATCAAAGACAGAATGCTTCATTAGTAGCTGCCTTTAGTGATAATAAGCAAGTAATTTTCAGAATCTCACTTGATAGTACACCAGTTGCAGATGGATTCTCGACTTCGTTCTATTAGTCTTGATGGAAAATTAATAAGTTGGATGTGATTCAGGCGATGCAAGAGTTCTTTGCTGGGTTCCACTTGCCAGCAGTCACTGCCAACTATATTATTTTAGACCCCAAGGTAGATGATCCTTAAAATGTTGTGCAGTTTCACCTATTAGCTTTTATAACGTCTCTTATAAGATCCTCAGTAAGATTATTTCTCAACTTTTATGTCCAACTATGCCTCGCATTATTTAGAAAGAACCACATGCTTTATTAAAGGGAGATTTATATGAAAAATGTGGGTCTAGCTCATTTGTGAATGTAGTGCTAAAGTTTGATGATAGGCTGGAATATAGCTTTCTGTTAGTGGTTCTTCGTAAGTTTGGTTCTGGGGTGTCATTTGTGAATGTAATATTTTGTTTCATTTCAGGCTGTGTTTGTGATCAGTTTTGCTCCACCTCCAGCGCTCTATAGTGTGTTTTTCAAATCCTCTGGAGGTGTGCAGCAAAGAGATTGGCTTTCCCCCTGTTATTTTAATTGGTATCAGAGCTATTAATATAAGTAACAGAAATCACATCAACTTACTATGATTTGATAGATTCGGACTAGAAAATAAATGAAATTGCAATAAAAATAAATTGAAATAACGAAATAAATGATATAACGAAATAACTCTTATTCAATCAACCAACTACCAATGGGCAACCTAGAATATATTTATAACTAACCTACCTTCCAAATCAAACCCTAAACCTAATTGAAAACAAATACGAGAATCTTAATTGGAATCCCTATTACAAGAATAATAAAATGCCTAATATTGCTTAAATACTCTTATTCTTAATATGAATATATTTGCTAATTCTATCAACCTCCCCAGTTTGAAAAAGCTTGTCATTGAGCTTGAAGCCAAGGAAGTCATACGAGCACAAACAACAATAAAAGAGCACACGTTGAAGTGTCCTAGTAGAATTCGATCTCTGACTGTATTTTGCGTAACTGTCGACACCCCAAAAAACTTTGCACCAAAAGTAAAATCCAATCTTAACACTAATCCACTGCCTAAGTTGAAAGTTACACGCAAACTGGTCCTCAAAATGTGTCGTAAAATTGAACCAAATTAGATCATCAATATTGTTCTGTGGCAAAACAAAATAATGCATGTGGCATTGAATAGCAACAAAATTAAAGTTTTACGGTGTTATTGTTGGCATGGTGGGTGCAAATACCTGTAGGGGTCCAGGGACCAAGGGTTGAAGCTAAATGTTGGGGTGCTCTTAATAGATTCATGAGTGCAAATAGAAAAATCACATTTCTTCTACAAATTAACTCCACGAGTTCCAGAACATCAAGAAGGGAAGACCTGGTTGGGGCTTTTTACGACGGGGAGGGGTGTGATGGCTGCATGGGATGGTTTTGGTTGTGATGGTTTGAGACTAGGAAAAGGCGGGGGTTTGGAGGGAGGCGATCTGTGGGGCGGTTGACGGACGGAAGTGGTGGTCGATCGTTGGTTTGTGGATGGGTGTGAAGGGCTTCGATCAATTTGGTGAGGAGGACTGTCGGTGGAAGGAGGTTAAGGCATGTGTAGTTAAAACGATGTTATAACGCTGATATAACTCTTAACGAGGGCGAGCCGTTACGTTATGGTATCATAGCTCCAATATAACGGCGTTATATGACCGTTATTGAGATAACGTTTTTTTTCAATAACCCCGTTTTAACGTTTTGTTCTAATACATAAAAAAAATCACCCATTTCATTCTCGATCAAACACGAACCCTAGACTCATAGGAAATAAGGACTTGAGCTAGCCGTCACCAATCGACAGAGAACCAGACCTCACCGTTTGACAGATAACAAGAGTAGAATAATGGAAAAAAAAACGAAGAGTCGATCGCACTCTTTGTTGCGATCTCACTCTCATACGAAGGGAAAGTGTTTTTATTAATTTTTTTGTTTTTGAATTTAATGTTATGAACATAGTTTACTTTTTTTACTCTATAATACATTAATACTTTGTGGGAGTATTAAAAATATATTTAAAAAACTATTCCATTATATCCCGATATATCCTGTTATAACATATAACGCTCTTAAACCGTTATGGGACCGTTATCCGTTTTAACTACATAGGTTAAGGTATCAATGATCGATGGCTAGAGAAAAGGGTGGCAATTAACAGGGAGGTTTTCATCGTTGACTTAGGAGGTGGAGGTGTGGTGACTCACTGTGTGGAGGCGTCAATGATCTATTGACTGATCGATCGTTGATGACTGACTGTAGAGGTTTCCTGCAGGCTTTGTTGATCGACCTGTTGTGGCAGAAAAGGGCCCTGTGCAATGATCGACAGATTAAATGAGGAAAGATTGAACAGGAAGGGTGACAATCGACGTCGGCCGAGATGGGCGGGAAGTCAATTGATTGTGTCGATCGACTGAAAAAGAAGGTCGTCGATCGACCTGGTGGAGAAGAGGCGGCGTGGCTTTCGACCGACTGCGACAGTGAAGGCTGGCGACGACTGTGACAAGATGCTTGAACTTGTGACTGGACGACGGCTGGGAGCCGATCGACTGCGGGGAAGGGTTGTTGGCCTTTGGCGTCGCTGTTGACAGTGCTCCTGGTGTTGTTGTTGGCGCTGGCCTAAATTCTGCGAACACTCCCCTTAATCTTGCCTTCAATTTTGTGAAGAACAAGTGCATCTCCTTCACAAACTCTTCATCGATCATGACTTAGAGGGCGTTTGTTTTTTTAAGTACTTAGAATCTAACTTCTAACTGGAGTTAGAAGTTCTGAACTAGCTTCTGAATGAATTGTTTGTTTTGCTTCTGAATGAGCTGTTGATTAGAAGCTGCAAATTAAAAAGGTGTTTGTTTTTAGGTGCTGAATGAGAACTATTTGACAATTTTACCCCACCAAACTGAAATTTTTATGACAAATATTGTGTTTAAAATCATACCCAATAATTATTCAAATACTAGAGAATGTTACAATACCTTTCATTTCAAGAATATCGAAACATGTGAGGGAGAGTTGGAGAGATGAAGAAAAACTCGAAAATACAAAGAAAGAAAACAAAGATTAAAAAAATAAAGGAGATAAGTTTCTTACTGAGTCCTTGTGAAGGTAGGTAAAACCAAAATGCTTTGTGAAGATAATGAAGGTATGCCGTTAAAATTTAGCCCTACTTATTTTTAAGAAGATGGGGGGCAACAATTGTGATTACAAAATCATTTTAAGGTTATTATGGAATAATTTTTTACTCAGTGCTAAGTGATCATCACCTCCCTGTTGCTTACTCTAATCAGAAGTAGAACTTCTGATCAAAACTAAAAACAAACACTTTAAATAAGGTGGTCCACTTCTTATTAAGACTTCTGACTCCATTCTGAAACATAAACAAACACCCTCTTAATCTTCAAACTTCTCTTTCTTTACTGGTTTTTTTTTAAATCAAACAAACTAGAATCGTTCGACTCTGATACTAATCGATAGATTTGGACTATAAAATAAATGAAATTGTAATGGAAATAAACAAAGTGCAATAAAAGGAAATAACGAAATAAACTAATAACAAAATAACTTTTATTCAATCAACCAACTAACAATGGGCAGTCTATGCCTTATTTTTAACTAACCTACCTTCCAATCAAACTCTAAATCTAATTGGAAACAAATATGAGAATCATAATTGGGTTCCCTATTACAAGAATAATAGAATGCCTAATATCGATTAAATACTTATATTCGTAATATTAACAAATATGTTAATTCTATCAGATTCATGTTAGCAAAAGAAGGCTGGTGAGTTCACCGAGTTTATCTCACAAGAGCTAATGATATCTTCACTGGGTTCTCTTCTGTGTTTGTGGGATAAGCCTGGGACTTGGAAGATGATAAGATAGAGGCTCTTGTCGGGAGTCAGTCAGCCACAGGCATTGTTAAACTCAAGGATGATTGTAACGACCCGATTTTCGAGAAAAACAAAATCCTAAAATCCTCGTAGGATTATCCGTTTCCCCAAAACTCGGGACGTGAAATTCAATAACAACAGAAACATTTAGCAACAAAGACAAAAAGTATAGTTTAGAAAATAGGAACAAACTAAAATTAATACAAAAGTCTAACCAGGAAAAACTGACGTCGCTAGCCCCACTAGCGAAACTCCCGTAACGCTGCTCAAAAGTCTCTAAACCTGAAAAGCTAATCGGCTACATTCCCAAAGGAATGTACCCAAGAAGCAAAAGCTCACTTGGGTCAGCAATAAAGCTGGTGTGAGAAATCTTCACTCCAAAAATCAATAAAACTGCATTTGATAAACATCAAGCTAATTCATATCTTTTTGCTGAGATCCTATGTTGAATGGTGGTTTGGGGTATAAGAGAAATCAATTAGCCCTGATCAAGTCAGTTTTTCTAGTTCATTAAGTTCATGTGCTAACATGAGTAATTCGAGTTTTGGGAGGCAGGTCCATGGAGTTGCTGTTAAGCATGGTTTGATTGAGTTAGATTATGTGAAGAACTCACTTCTAGACATGTACAGTAAATGTGGATGCTTTGAAGATGCTATGAAGTTGTTTAGGACCATGGAGGATTGCATGGTGGTTCGATGGCGATGGAGGAGGTGTTGAATGAGGTGAGTTTTCTTCTTTTCTTTTCTTTTTTTTTACTGTGAGTTCAACCTTTCTTGATATTGTTTAAGCAATGTTTTGTTTAATTCTAGTGTTTCTGCACTGAGCACTATTAATTGGATTAATGTTATGCTGCTTTGATTGAATTAGTAGTTGAGTTGATTGGGTTAGTTAAAACACAATAATATTAAGTCGAAATTGATGTTTGGCGAATGCTTTGGTTCTGTAGTGTTGAAATGGATTTCAAAAATGGGTTTGGAACCTATTGCAGTATTCTTACTTTTGATACCAACACATGTACTCCCTAATACTAATTAAAATGGAATACTCTAATCCAAATTTCCATATTATGTTCATGATGAGTGACGGTGGGGGTTTAAGTGGAAAAGGGTAGTGCTGGTTTCTTGAAAGAATACCAGCAATGGTGGTAGTGGTATTGGTGGATGGGGACACATGGTTGTGGGCCTGATCTGCCTAAGCCCAAGGGTTTGGCTTTGATGTTGAAAATACTATTGGAAGCACACCTCAAATAAACACTTGGACAGCAGATTGGATTGAGTTCTTTTCTGCACTTACCTTGGGCTTCCCCTTGGAGATAAATTATAAAATACTAAGGGGAGAAGGGAAGATTTCATTACCTATTTTGTGAAAATGCGTTGTAGCTCAACTCGGCCTGATGGGTTCACTTATGCGACTGTGATTCCGTGTTTGGGTGTGGGGTTCGGTCGCCAAGTGCACGCGGAGATTGTTAAGGTCGGGTTGAGTTGTGATGCTTTTGATGGGACGATAGCGTTGGCTGCGAAATCCTTTGCGATTTGCAAAATCAAGTGAGTTTCTTCATTTCTTTCTCTTCTATTTTGAGTCCTTCTTTTCTATCAGTTTGCCTATGCTGTGTTACTTGTTTCTTGTTCTACTTGTTGTCTTTTGATGAGTAGAGTATATATTAAATAGTACCTTTTTTTGTTGATAATCTGTTGGATTGTTTGATTTGTTGATTGGGTGGTTGGTTCATGTTGTTCTTGAAAATAGAATATTCCCAATTTACAAAATAGAATGGGTTTTGTCTGTGAGAATGAGTTTGCTTTCTTTGTTTATTTGGTTCATGTTTGGGGTCACCCATGTTGATCATTTTTATTGATTGGGTGTGACTTTGTTTGGTTGGTATTTGAATGGTTGATGAATATTAATGCATTGTGATAAATTTGGAGATTTATTTGCATATTGACTTGTTTATGCATTATGAAGAATTGAGATATTTGAATAAAGGAGTGGCTTGATTGCCATATTGTTACATAGCATGATTAATGAATATGCTATGTTTTCCCCAAAAATGTGGGTGAATAGATTGTGAACCAATTCATGTATGACAAAATGTCATTGTGGAAGAATTCTGAATTATGAAAATAAATGATATTGGTAAGCCTTGATTTCTGAAAATATAAACCACTTGGGCTTGTATCACTTAGAACTACCACATCTCTTTTGTTTATGATTTCCCCTCTCTTACTAGAGAAACTAAATGACCAGTGGGTCGTCTTGCGGAGTTGGGGCACCCATTTCTTACTAGAGAAACTAAAATAACCTTCGGGTTAGTCTTGCGGAAATGTGGTGAGTTTGTATGCCTAAAATAGGCTTTGATATTTATCCGTAAAAAATGTGACGTGAGTTTATGCGCATTGATAGCCCAAGGGTGGCTTTTGGTACTCATATAGTTAGGGGTATCCGCGATGCATGCCTGTATGTGATGTCCCCACTTAGGCATGGATGACGGAGTAGTCCTCCTTTATATGAGAGAGGCATACGGGCATGTATGTTCGGCACGGAGGTGGTGCGAATGTGGTATCGTCTAAGTGATCAATCTGTTAAAAAGATGAAACTAATTCAAATAAAAAGAATAAATGACGTTGTATTGTCTCTAAATTCTTTTTATGCAGGATGGTAAGTCCACTAACATTTCTGCAGGTCCGACTTGCCATGGTCAACTCCTATAGGGTAAGTACAGGTAAATGCATATTTACATATTAGGATGATGATATGATTGCCTCGTTGAGGAACTAAATTTCTTTGGACTGTGTTTTCTTGCATCACACCTTTGCCTCGTTGAGGAACTACCTATTGGTGTGATTGTTTGTTGTTTGTGTTTAGCTTGATGTTTATCAAATGCAGTTTTATTGATTTTTGGAGTGAAGATTTCTCACACCAGCTTTATTGCTGACCCAAGTGAGCTTTTGCTTCTTGGGTACATTCCTTTGGGAATGTAGCCGATTAGCTTTTCAGGTTTAGAGACTTTTGAGCAGCGTTACGGGAGTTTCGCTAGTGGGGCTAGCGACGTCAGTTTTTCCTGGTTAGACTTTTGTATTAATTTTAGTTTGTTCCTATTTTCTAAACTATACTTTTTGTCTTTGCTGCTAAATGTTTCTGTTGTTATTGAATTTCACGTCCCGAGTTTTGGGGAAACGGATAATCCTATGAGGATTTTAGGATTTCGTTTTTCTCGAAAATCGGGTCGTTACAATGATGTTACCATGCCTGAGCCTAAGCCGGAACATAGAGAAGGAATGGCCTTGAACTGCGAGAAAGCACCACTGGATGTTGACATTAAGGATGGTGGACGTGTTGTTTTGAACACCAAGAATTTTCCTTTGGTTGAAGAGGTTGGACTTGGTGCTGACCTTGTTAGAATTGATGGTGGTTCCATGTGCTCCCCCGGGTTTTCTTGTGAACCTACCAATTGACTTATATTGTCAGGGGAACTGGTCGTGCAATCTGTTCATTGTCCCAAGGTTTTTTGCTGTCTCAAAAATTGCTGACAGTGAGGGATTAGAATGGTTCTCTATCAATAGCACTCCCAAGTAAAAGTCCCTCCCTCGTAACTTTTGCTTTTTCCGGAGTACCACATTATAGACATATTTCTGAACTCCTGTGTGTTTTTTGAATTCGCAGTCCCATATTTCCTTACTTAGCAGGGAAGACTTCAGTGTGGAAGGCATTGTCTCCTCAAGTGCTCGAGACTTCTGTCAATGTGGCTCCGGATGTGGAGAAGCTTTTCCGATCCAAGAGAACTTCCGACAAGACTTTTTTCCTGCACCAAAATAAGCTTGGACCTATTCATATACACAGTTCCGATTTGAGTTTAGCTAGGCTTTCAGTTCTCTTTTAATCGCACAAGGACTTGTTATATTTTAAGCTAGAAGTGATTAGTGTTTGATTGTTAATACCAGATAGTTGAAAGCTTATTGTTTCCATGATATTTTACCAGAAAGGTCAGTTGTCATCCAACATTCACCCAATTAATCCTAATAGAAGTTGGAGACCTAATATTATTTCAGGCAAAGGGGAGACTCCTAAGGTCTAAGGGGGAAAGAGAACCATTCCTGAGCTCTTAGCATCTATTATTGCTGAAAATGTATTCAGGGTGACACTCTTCTGACTTGTAAACAACAAATGCAGAACTATTGTCAATGATCTCACTTATTGTATTTCTGCTTGGACAATCTGATGAATAAAAAAATTCATAATAAGCATGATCAAAATTAAATAACCCCAATTCAAAATTTATAATCGATCCAATTTGGTTCAATGTTCAATCCTGCTTGGACAAGCTAGTAGTTCGTTATCGCTTTGGCTTTGTTTATTTTCTGGTGTTTATCGTAGATTGGTCGTCTTTGAACAGGGATGCCCTAGAGAAGATTTGGGAGAAGATGGGTTTGCACATTGATTATGTTCAATTTCCAGCAGTCTGGGTGGCTTGAAGATCATATCTCCCTGAAAAGACCGTACCTTTACATCTGGGTTTCTCATCTCTCATCCTCCCACACAATATAACAAGAACCAACATAACCAAACTCAAAACCAAGTCTTTCTGGCAAGATTTATGATTTAGAGCTACCAGAAGAGGTGTCTTCACCAGATAAGTTGTTAAGAGAAAGCTCTCAAAGTTGTATAGTTATAGTTGGTAAGACTCCCCTACATGTATCTCTTCAACCCCACATAGATCAATGATCCATTGGTGCAAGTTCCCCCCATTTCAACTTTCCCACCAGACAGGCTTGAAAGTCATGCAGGAATTAATAATAATACAGAAGCTTTGTTTCATCATCACCAACCACAATGAGCAATGTAGTTTCGTGTTGCAGTGGCTATATGTGATGAAGCATTTTAGACTCAGAGGCGATTGGTGAATGACTTGTGGTTTAGAGCGCCACTTTGATGATAGCCATCCTAGTTATTCTAATGTCCATGTTATCCTTGGTGCTAGGCCGGCCAGCGATAGGGCTCAGACTAGTCGCCTAGCATTTTCAGGCATATATCCTAAAACGACTCAACAACAACCATAATATTGAACATCCAAACCCATAAACCAAAGAGGCGGATACAAAAGGAATTCAAGTAGGAAAAGAAATTGCACACGTCGAATGGTTAATTAATATCATGGATTCATGCTTTAATCATTCCACAATGTGTTCGTTGAGGAACATATTATTTTGTTTGGATTCTATATGCATCACAATCTCTGTGACTTGAAGAAAAATATTGTCAAGTAGAGACATTTTGGCGAAACCTTATTTCTAAGCTGATACATTTTGGCGAAACCTTATTTCTAATCTTCCACTGACTTGCCTTTAGCAAAACAACGAGCTTTCTTCTATGACCAAATTTATATTCTATGTTCTTTCTTTGATTTGGGTGGTTGTACCTTCAATGAGGATATGATGTAATAGATTCATAGTGATCCTTATTGGAATCTCCGAGGCACAAAAAATTTGTCAAATCAGCAGTTCGCATGGGCCACAAAATCAGGAAAAAGAAAAAGAAAAAAAACATACAGGATGCTCCCTCTTCCTCAAAAAACAATTTGCATGGTCAAGTCCAACTTACACCAGTGATGGGAGTCAGGTTATGGCTTGCTTGGTAGGAGACTGGTGCAATACTGATCAAGCTATTGATTGCGCATAAAATGAGTCAGGATTCGCCCTGGGTGGCACTAAAAGATCCAATGATTAGCAAAAGTCACTGGTCTCAAGCTCTCTGATGATCTCCTTTAGCATCTGTGGTCTGTCACCTTTAACACCCAGTGTTGCATTTGAGCCTTCTCTCAACTTTCTCCCCAACAATTCTATTAACTTTCTCCCATTTCACAAAGAGTCAATAGGTAAAGAGACATGTAGGGTGTGAAACCTAATCAACAGGATGACTCGCATTGCAAAACATTATATTTTTATCCCTTATTCTATCGGTCGCCAATCTGTCCAACGTGTAGCTAAGTTTTAAACATTCTGAAATGGAATAAGCCTGTGAGTTGATTTGAAAACATTTATACCACTTAACATTTTCCATGCCACTTAGAATTTTCTGTTGGAAAATGCTTATAAAATTGAGTACACGAGGTTTTGGAGCATAAGTACTAAGTAGGGCCTTGTCAACACCGTTTGGAGGAGCTTGAAGACATCGCATATCTGAAATGCATTCTGTAACAAAAATTTTACTATGCTGAGGCAGAAAAGAACTTTAGAAATGTGGGAGAGTACTTGCGTATTTCTTACTATAGATGATGATGATAATTATGATGATGATGATGATAATAACAATAACAATAATTCAAACAAGTTTTTATCCAAATTTGCATTGAATGAAAATGTGCTCAAAGCAAGGAATCCACAACTAGTGTGTTTTGAACAGAATATCAAGGCTCCATGAACAGGACCAAACTCTAGAAGAAAATAAGTTTTCTAAGGTATAACAAACTACGAAAAGACTATTGGATATCAAAATACCTTTCCTCCATTCCTCATTTTGCACCAAAATCCCTAATGGTGACCACCATACATCTGATTAGCATCATATTGGCCATATACTAGCTGTGGTGATAGATTCTTGTAGCCAACTGCGGCACTTCCAGGAACACTTGCATAAGCACCTGAATGAGGTACCTGTTGCTCATAGCCAGGCTGGTTTGCAGTTGGTTGTACATAATTAGCTTGGGCATTTGGTGGGGCACCATAAGCTGATGCTGGGGCTGCACCATAACCTGTGTCAGCAGGGCCTTGGTAATAACCTCCTGTGTTGGGAACTGATTGCTCAGTGTAGCCTTGTTGGGAAGATGGGTAAGGCCCATAACCACCTGCTTGTCCACCTTGAGCATAGCCAGGTCCTGGCGGCCCAGCTGGTTGACTGTAACCAGCAACAGATTGACCACCTTGTTGAGAATAAGTAGTAGATCCAGCATGAGATGGAGCTTGATTGTATCCATCATTAGCAACAGGGTTAGGTCCATATGGATACGTCTGTTGTGCAGGCCCAGTCGACGCATACGGGTATTGCTGCTGAGATGGAGCTGCTCCATACGATTGAGTCGGATTCTGATATGGCACATCACCGGGTTGAGTAGCCCTAGGTGGGCCATACGCTTGTGGAGCTGGTCCCTGTGATTGCATGCCATATGCTGGTGGTTTAGAGTATGGCTGTTGGACATATCCGTGTTGAGCATTAACCTGCTGCTGGTAAGCTCCAGTCTGAGCATTTCCATGTCCTCCATAGGAGGGGTGTGCAGCAACTTGGTTAGCATATTTTGGGTCTTCATATCCATGCCCATAGTTCTGCTGGGTAGGTGCTGAATGTGGGTAATTGGTAGGTTGCCCATACTCTTGACCTTGAGGCTGTCCATAGTAGTTGTTCATTTGAGTAGGAGCACCACCACCACCAGTACCAGGCAAAGCATTGGCTGGGACAGCTCCATGAGGCTCGGCTCCATGGCTTCCTTGTGCATAATAATCATAACCACTGCCTTGGGGAGGTGTCGGCACTGGACCTGAAGGTCTCTGTTCCCAACCCGGATTGAAGTTGTTGCTCCTTGGAGTAGGTTGCTGAGATGGATAGCCACCATAATTTTGAGACATGTACTGAGGATTCTGAGAAGGATACATACCTCGTTGCTGGTAATCATGTGAATTAGGGGCAGGACCACGAGGTCCCCACTGAGGTGGACCACTTGGTCCACGGGGCCGGTAGGTATGCTGGTTATAACTACCAGAGTGGGAAGAAGACCTTACAGGCTGATCAAAATATTAAAAAGTCAGCCAAACAAATATGCTAAGAGACCAACTTTTCTAGGAAATGAGAAAACTTAAATTAATATAAGTTGCTTTGAAGAGGAAAAACTTGTAAAGACAAAGTTGAGGATAAACTTGTATGAAAGATAAAGTTGATGATCACAATAAAGTACTTAAAGGTGACAGCAATAGTGAGATTTGCATAATAAAAACAAAAACTAATAAGTAATCATACTGCATGTAAGAAATGAAAACAACGAATCCTATTTGTAGCCCAAGAACTAAAAGCATGAAATGTGAAATTAGATACAAGAACAGCCTCAGACATGCTTCATTAATTTCTAACTGCTCCTTCGAGCTGGTGTCAAAAAGAAAGATAAGGTCTTGCCTGCAGAATCTTTAAAATCTAATCATAAAGAAGATTTTTTAAGACCATATTCAATATATTGGAGAACGTGTACCAGATCCTCATAGAGTGCAACCATTTAGGTACAAATCGTACATATCCAAACCAGTTGCTAATTCTCAATCAAAGTCCATTCCTATCACCAACCAAGGACACCATATGCAATTATTTCCTTACAACCTTCGTTCGCTTTGAGGCATCAGTCATCATAGGCCAGATTAGAGGCTGGAGGTAGGCAAGATATTAACATTTGCTCTCTATTTAAAGAAATCCTCACTGTGACAACATTTCCCAACTACTAGACCTCCCTCCTCTAGCAATACTACCACACAAAAATCAATTGAGCATATTCCAATATTGCAAATATCATCCATGATAGTCAATCTCTACCCTTAACTTCCAGCCAACTTCCAATCTTTGGAATACGTGCACTCCCGCTTATGACATTTTCAAGCTCCAAGCACGAGTCATCCAACTATGAAGATCACGAGGAATAGACAACTTTCTTCTTATCAGTTATCACAAATGGATCTAGCCACCTTGATTCCTTGTCTCCTCACCAAAAACCTATTTCGCAAAATAGTATTATCATTTTAGGTAACGATTCGTAGCCCACTATGCAATTCTTATATATTTTATCCTGATAAGAAATTAAATAAACTCGTGTTTATAAAGATACATTGTTTACAAAGTTACAATTTTTATGCTAAGTGAATACAGTATGGTAGAGCCTGACAAAAAACCATAACCAATGTCAAATAGTAGCTAATCCTACTACCCTTATCTCCTCTTACGAAAGAGCTCCTGCCAAAACTCTAATTCAATACTTCTTAATCAATTCCTATTGGCTCCTTTTCTACACCATTCAACCATTCATCACGATTCATGCATTTGCCGCTTCCTCAACTTTTATTCTACCAAAAAATGAAAGATCAATAAACATTGCCTACTAAAATATAACACAATTAACATTGCCCATAGTCATTGCAAATAAAGGCAAAATTTTGCAAACTTAAATTGATTACCTAATAATGAACGCAAACTAGACATCATCTCATATGAGAAATTGGTAACCTGAAAGTATATATTTCAAAGTAAAACCAAATAATTTGCACCAAATTTCAATGTCATTTGATAGAGAAAGTACCTAACATACATCATCAAAGCAGTATGAAGAAATCCAATGATGGTATATCCCCACAGGTTTTTTTAATGTGACAACTTCACATATGACTAATCCTAACTCATAGCTAATACATACAGATGTGGGGCACTAAGGTAACAAGGTTATGCCAATACATTCTTCTTGCATTATGATTTTTAATTATTAAATCTCAAAGCAATCTTACCAACTATAACAATCTTCAATCGCGAGATTTAATGCGTGATACCTCTCTTCAGTGTGCAGGAATGAAGAATGGTTGTCTATAGCTACACCATGAAACCAATGTCTTGACCCCATGTGAAAGGTAATAGCCAAATCTGCACTGTGAAAGCCAACCAATTCGAAATCGGCACGTTCAACAAGAATAAACCATGGTATCCGACATCTTAGAGATTGAACTTAAGATCTTCCTAGTTACATTCAAGTGACCTTCTCATGGATCAGAAGTGATATTCAGAAAATAATCTCCAACTCTCCATGGTCAAAATCATGCAAGATTCTTCCTTCATCCGATAATATTATCATGTAGCATTGACACAGAATGGATACAACTTATTACATGTACAAAGGAGTTTCTTAGAGTATGGTAACTATGTCAGGAAAAGATCACTTCATCATAGCAAGGCATGTGAAGTTAATCATTTGTCAAATTGAATAGATCATACAACCAACTGATGGGTTTCAATGGTGTGAAGCTAAACCATAATAGAAGTAGTCCTAGACTGTTAATAACAACTAGCAAACCTTGGAAAAAAAATTTACATGGAGCCAATTTAATAGTATGTAGTAGTTAAGAATATTAATGTTAGCAATAGTCTTGAATTGAGATATAAATGGAGGCTATTTTTAATAACTTCAAAGAACTCATCTAATTCCAAGAAAATGAACAATTAACTATTGATATCATTAAAGCCAACCGCAAGCTCTAAATTATTTGGGTTCTCAAAGTAATCTATCACAAGGGAAACTGAGTGAATGACAGCAAACATCGTCTTTCTAAAAGAACTAGATATAGATGCATCAATATTTTTCACATATGTTCAATAGTCAACTCAAACACACTTGAACATACAAAAAGTAAAAAACGCATGACTAACCATGGATATTCTCACTATCCTAGTCCTAACAGTTTGACTCTGAATTCTTAAGTGTGCTTATTACAAACAATAAAGACCACAAATCATTGAAAATCCATATTCTACAACTGCAAAAGGCTTCTCATTTTGCTTGAGTGAATTTGTGATGCTATATTTAATATTCGCATGTCAAGGTAAAATTTAAGATACACATGTGATGAGAGATGGTGTGAAAAGCAATAGAACATTACTTCACAAATAATTGAATAGAATAAAGACTTCAACAAACCTGGTTCATGACTTCCTTGATCATTTCTCTTGCTACCTCAATCTGTTTTTTATCACCAGTCACTCGAACAGTTCTTTCCTTGGATTGATCACCCTCAGGAAGATGTTGTGGAATTAGCTACACCAGGAAAAAAAACTCGCAATTAGCATTGAATGACCACCCTAGTCAAACTAGCATGCCATCTTGTTGTGCATTAAGTAGTGATGCACCTTATCAAATGATGCATGACAAGGTCCTATGATCAAGTACCTGTATGCGTGCACATGATTTTGTCTGCAGGTTTTTTATGGTTTCTCCTCCTTTGCCAATAATCAAACCTACCTATAGTAAAAAAAAAATTGAAGAACAGATAATGAATGGTGAGCAAATATTTTGGAAAATAGAAAGAATGGAGTTGCTGTGAATGAAATGATAACCTTTTCATTTGGTACTTGAATCTGAATTTGTTCAGTAGCTCCACTAGTTTGTACAGTACCAAAACCCCTAGCCACAAGGGAAGGAGAACCCCCCGCGTCAGCCTGCAGGAACATGCATACTTTTTAGATGTGGAAAAAAAAAAG
The DNA here is from genome assembly GCA_963556465.1 of Berberis vulgaris. NCBI lineage: Eukaryota > Viridiplantae > Streptophyta > Magnoliopsida > Ranunculales > Berberidaceae > Berberis > Berberis vulgaris. The sequence continues at coordinate 27,322,125 of OY747136.1, read as the reverse complement.
GAAAAGAAAAGAAAATCTTTTACTTAAAAAAAAAAACAAAAACTGAACCTCTGCAATGACGTCCTTTATCAGTTTCTCAGCCTTGTTTATGTTATCCAAGGATCCTATTAGTTCAACTGGCCTGGTGGAAGAATGTCGATCAGCTTCAGAATCCCTTGTAATTTGAATTTTAGCTCCTGAATTGTATTGCAGAAACCGAATCGTATCCCCAGCTTTGCCTATGAGAACACCAACCTACACCATAGTTTCAAGTGATCTTTCAGAGCACAGACAGAGGCAACTTCAGGAATCTGCTATAATATAAACTTAAGAAACCTAGAAACCCAATGCCCAATTGCATAATGAGAATTGGACATTACATTGGAACTACAATTTTCTTCCTTCGTTAGTATAACAACAATTAGCACAAGGATGAACACATAATTCAACTGAACAAAATATAAATTATGATACACTAGTTCCACCACAACTGCACCTTATTATTAGGGACTTCCATCTTTCGAGACATGGTCTGACTTTCAGATTCAGATTGTGGCTGTGTTAAATCTCCTTGCTCAGTGTTCCCTGCAATAGGCTGTTGTTCGGAAGAAGAGTCATCTACTTGCTGAGGTATTGCTGCAGTGGGGTGTACAAGGTTCCCTTCAGAGGAAGGCTGAACATCTGAAGCCTGAGGAGTCTCTGCAGATACTGTGTGCTCCTCCTCTATCTGAGGATTCTCAGCAGGCTGGTCTTTCACATTTTCTGTCTGAAGGTCCCCTACTACACGATGGGCTTTCTTGGGCTCAGCATTCTCAACGATGGTGTTTAGAGCATTTTCAGTTGCTGTCTCATCTGATTTCTGCACCTCATGGCCATTTTCCAAAGCTGAGGAATTAAAAGCTTGTTAAGACTTATATTTAAAATTTATCGACAAATCTAAATCTTAAAACATATAACATTGAACAAGCAACCTTGCCAAATTAAGTGGTTTCTTTTATCGATTAAGCAACAGCAGAATTCATTAGAAAAGAAGAGGGTTACAACACCTAGAGAGTTAAAAAAACTTCCTCAAACAAATGAAGCAACACAGCAAACAAACCCAAACCAACAACATCCCTCACCCCCTGCTCAAATCTCTAACCAGCTAAGAGAGTACACCAACCCAAAATACAGTCAGAGAAAGGAACGTTCTTCAAAATCCTCTAAATCACTCTCAATGCCAGGGAACAATCCCTATTGTCTATTGCAAGTTGAGAAGCCAATTTTATTTGTTGATTTCACTCTCTCCAAATCGAGGCAATCATGGCATATAGGAGTCTATTAAACATCCATAGGATAGAACTGGGGAATGTCAATCTCAATAAAAACAGCCCTACCAAGGTGTTTTTTTTTTTGTGTAAAAATGAATAGTAACAAATTGTATGCATCTGATGTAACTGCTTAACCGGTTAGTGGGTGTATGGAGATCACTACTTTCCAGGTGCACATACCATCAGTAAAGTAGAAATAGCAGATTGCTCTCACCAAAGGACCCATATATAAGCAGGAACCTGATGCTATCTAAGTTTTTAGCATGAACCAAATCAACCAGTAGGTGATTCAAGTATGAAAGAAACCCTTTTATAAATGTACAATTTAAGGTAAATATCATCGAGATTTTTTGTAGGCCTGAACCCATTTAAGAGCCCAAAATGACAATATGGATTAATCCCAATGTTTTAAAAGGCGATTGAGGCGTACGCCTTGAGGCGCGAGTCGAGGCGGGGCGCACAGAAATCGCCTCTGCGCGTACGAGTTGAGCTGCCAATTGAAGGCGTTTTGAGGCGTACGCTTTTTTATTTCCTTATCAGTTGGCGTTATTTGGTAAATGGCTCCCCAAATGCACCTAGAAACACTGCAGTTGACAAGCAAATGTTTAATTGATTCATTGCTTGACATGCAGGACGCATTTGTTGTTCGCATGCCTACCTCTTCTAAGGAGATTGTCCCTTTTGAGGGTATTCCCAATTAAGGCAATCCAAACGAAAACACATGCTTTGGGGGCAATGTTACTGACCCATATCTTCTTGATGATATCTCTGTCCCACCCTTGGATACTACCCCCGCAGAGCTTAAGATAGACAAATTTAAGCTGAACTGATCATTCTTGCCACTTTGTTCCAACCTATCGTCTTCATGCTGGAATCTGAACTGATTCTCAGTAGTTTAATCTGCGTTGAACGTCAAAGGTGAAGAGTCCTCCTTGTTGGTGGCCTCCATATCATTGTAAAACTTGCTCTTTATTTGTTTGAATTTTTTATATACATTTTTCACTATTTTTTACAAAAAAAACGCCTCGAGGCTACGCTTCGCCTCGGAAAAAGCTCGATCGCCTCGAGTCTTAAAAACGCTTTTTAAAACATTGATTAATCCCTTGGTTTAATTTCTCCCTAAAATAAAGTATTACAGACAGTGAAAACTGCAAAACATGGTTTGCAAATATAAGTAACACTTAAAACATTTAGAGTCTCAGTGGGAACCTAACCCTCCAAATAGGTTTTGAGAGGACTCACGATAACTTTATTGTGTCTTTGGATCTCAATTGCAGGGGCAGTGAAAAGTAGAAACCCAGTTTGAGAAGTTAAAAAAATCCATCAATTAAACAACGTAAAACCCAATGACAGTAACTTTCAAGTGAGGAAGAAATGGAAAACTATCGCTTGACTATGAATAGGCCGAAATGAAAATCTAGCTTCATTTGATCCTCAAAAACCAAAATACAAGACAATGAATCCGAATCCATGATAGTAAAAGATGTAGGGTAGGGGAGAGAGATACAATACCTGATCCGTCAGATCCCTCCTCCTCCTCATCCTCCAAACGAGGCCGCTTCGCATCAGGAAGCGAATTCTCAGCATCGTCGTTGGGCTTGAGTTGAGACTCAGGATCGATTGGTTTGGGACTCGAGACTTGAACGGGTTGTTCCATTGGAGCTTTTTCTTCTTGAGGCTCCAAATCTTCGAGTTTCCTCTTGTGATCCGTGTTGACAGGGGGGCTCACTGCAGCAGCCTCCACGGCTGTCTCCGCTGCGACCACCTCTTCCGCCATTGTCGTGAGATCAGAGTTCAGAGTGTGTGTGTTTGTGTGAGAGATTGTGGGGGGCGACTAAACCCTAACCCTAAGCCTAAGGTAGAGTTTGTGTATTGTGAGATTGGGGAGAGAGAATCAATCAACCGTTCGTCCGTTCGGGGAAGGGGAGATTTTGGTTGGTACAAAAAGGACGTGATAGGGTTTAACGCTTTTATATAGCTAGGCTAGGTAAGGAACCGGGACTCGCATTTCTAATATTTTCTCAAGAGAGTCGTGAGAAGTGCGAACTATACAGGTAAGAAGAAGGAACATGAGCATTTGCCTTTTGTTTTTTCAAAGGCAGCGACTAGCACCACTGTATCATCTCTCACACTATTAATGTGTTTTTTTTTTTTTACTATTTCACATCACCAATAAATATGCATAATAGAGAAACCAAAACTCAAAATGAAAAAAATGTAAAATGGGGTAACTTTCAACCAATTAAAACCCTCAATTGAGATCGATTCTCAACCCCATCGAAAGTTGTAGTACTATGAGTAATTAATAAACACAACTTGAATCACTTGAAAATGTTTTGAAATTAGCAAGTTATAATCATTTTACTAAAATTGCGCAAATCTGTCTTGCAATGAAAATGGGATAGTGTTCCTGACTTTCGACCAACTTATGTGCTCGATTGAGACCGATTCTCAAGTTGATCAAAACACAAAGGTTGTATTACTCTGAGTTATCTAACAAACATAACTTGAATCACTTGAAAATGTTTTGAAATGAGCAAGTTATGGTCATTTTACTAAAGTCGCGCAAATTTATCCGAAAAATAAGAATGGGATAGTGTTACTAACTTTCTGCCAACTTATGTGCTCAATCGAGACCAATATCAAAACACAAAAGTTGTAGTACTCTAATTTATCTACTAAACACAACTTGAATCACTTGAAAATGTTCTTAAATGAGCAAGTTATGGTCATTTTACTAAAGTCGCGCAAACATGTCTGAAATTTTTTTTGTTCGCAGAGTGCACTGCGGGGTATCACATTGTGCAATGCGGGTTATCTTAGATACCCCACATAGTGCACTGCGGGGTATCTCACAGATATTTTTCGAAAGATTTGCGCGACTTTAGTAAAATGACCATAACTTGCTCATTTCAAAACATTTTCAAGTGATTCAAGTTGTATTAGATAACTCAGAGTACTACAACTTTTGTGTGTTGATCAACTTGAGAATTTGTATTGATTGAGCACATAAGTTGGCCGAAAGTCTGAAACATTATCCCGTTTTTATTTTTCGAACAGATTTGTTCGACTTTAGTAAAATGACCATAACTTGCTCATTTCAAAACATTTTCAAGTGATTCAAGTTGGGTTTATTAGATAACTCATAGTAATACAACTATCATGTTTTGATGAGGTTGAGAATTGATCTCAGTTGAGGGTTTAAATTGGTCGAAAATTACCCTGTTTTGCATTTTTTTTGTTTTAAGTTTGGGTTTCTCTGTTATGTTAAGTTATGCATATTTATTGAGTTTGGGTTTAAGGGTTTCGACTATGAGGAGATTTTGAGAGTTTTTGAGGGAGATGGAGGAGATTTGCCAGAGATTTGAAAGAGATTTCGAATGGGATGGGGAGGAACCATTGTTGATTTGAATGGTGAGGGGAAAAATGGATGGTTTTTGTTTATATAGGTGGTGTGAGAAAGAAAGTAGGTGGTGTGAGAGAGTAGAATTGGGGGATAGAGAGAGGAAATTGTGGTGTGGTGTAGTCGCCGCCTTTTTCATATTATAAATAACTAGTTTCCACAATGTGTACCCGGGTACAGTGTCATATCGATGGCATGACACTCTGCTATTTGGTATATCAGTCGTGCCATCGGCACAACCATACACTTTCCACAAAGTGTACCCATGCCACCAAATGTTAACAAATTATATACACAATATAAAATTGCTAGTAATAGGTCAAAATGTAGCAATTCAATCATATCGTGGATACCTTTTTATTTAATGACACATAATTTTGTATAATGTTGTAAAAATGCTCCCCCCCCCCCCCCCCCCCTCTAAACATGGGACCATTTTCTATTCGTACATGTGGGAGTCTTGCAGGATCAAATTCATGTTTGGGTGCCTGCATTTAGGTAAGACATTGGTGCTTACATTTGAGAAAGTGGTCGGTATTGGACCTTGGGTAAGTATTGGTTTGCATTATTTCATAATTGACGATAAGACATTTGTAGCTATACACTTTTATCTTTGTTTTAGACCAACTTATGTCGCTTCATTCTTGTTATGTGGCATGAACACATTTTAATTGCATTGTATGAGTGAAGTAAATCTATGACCATAATAATTAGATTCACTCCTCCTGCTCAGACCTGAGCCCTCAACATTACGAAGACAACCACCACCTACAACTTCACCTACTCACCCATGAGTTGCCCAACAACACCCACAACCGACAAACCAACCCACCTGTACCCATACCCCATTTCTCCCTCTCTATCTCCCCTAGCCATAGACCACAGCCGACCCAAAAGGGGCGTCCATCTACTGCAATAAAGCAAAACAAAGTTGTAATTCTTCTTCCATCTCCCCTCTTTCCCCAAACCCCCAAACTTTCATCTAACGTATCTCCAAATCACAAATAAACTACCCCAATCCCCATTCCCTTTCCCTTTAAAATCCACCATATCAATTTGATTTCATCCCCAAACTTCTTTAACTCATCAAACAGAGATAGAGAAATGTATTTAAGATGAAGAATAGAGTAGACGAGGTGAAGAAGAGCAGTAAGAAGAGGACAAAAATGTTTTTGGTGAGGGCATTTGTGGACCCTATGTTAATGAGATGTAAGAAATAATAAGAGGATAGATAGAGATTTGAGGGCTTGTTCGGGATTTCCCAAGGCTTTGTTGAATTGTTTAAACCAGAGAGGGTTGTTTCGATATTTCCACAGGGGCTTTTTGGGAACAAAAATTGCGACATGACAGACATGTTTCACTGTAGCAAAATTGAGTTTTCGTTATGAAAGAGATTTAGGCTATTTTGAAATGTCCATATACCACCTTTGAGTATAACATCATAAAAGTAATTATTGCTTCTCAAAGCCTTTTATGAGATACTAGTATCGAGCACCAGCTACATGTGCTTGTGCATTCATTTTTTTTATGTCTATCTTTTTCAAAACTTCAATATCTCGAAGATTTTATTTTATTTGAATTCCAATTTACAAAAAGAAAACAAAGCACAACATTAATTAATCTGATTTAAGGAGGAAAAATGAAACACGTTGATATTAAAGTCATTACTTGAGAAAACTCGACTAAGAAGTGATTATCAATGAGATATTCACGGTGGTTTTGTTAGTTTTTTTTTCCCATTTAGTAAATTAAGTAAACTAAATTAAATTGAAAAGTCACAAAATTTTGCTATCCTAGGCATTATATCGAGACAAAAAGCTTTATTTGGTAGACCATGTTTCCCACGTGTCAATGAAGTCTATTAGACAAAAACTTAATATTTTACGCTAAAGCCCTTTGATGCGTCAAAAAATTGTCTTCCTGCGAGTTTGACCTGCAAAACAATTGTTAGACTGCTAAGGACCACCTTGTTGGTGGCTGAAGGCACTCCGATGCTTAAGTCAGTAACTTTGTTGGAAGAAGGAAGTAAATCTGGACAAAACTCAGTTAAAGTTGCATACCTGTGTTGAATGTTCCCTTTACCTTTTATAGCGGGCGTGATTAACTTTTTGTGTGACTTAAGCATGTGAAGCGCAACGGAATGAGATGTTTCTTGCAACCGTCTCCTCCTTAATAGAGATGCGTTCGTGGAGGCGTAAATCCCTCAATGACTCTTTTTTGGTGCAACATTCATCTTATTTATGAGAGAACTCGTGTCGGGCCTTGATTCGATCAGGCCTGGATTCTATCGGGCCTGGATTCGGGGTCTGCTTATGTCTTACCGATGGCGGGCCTTATCTAGGCCTCTATAATCGGTTATATTCTTCTTGGGCTTTATGAGTTGGCCCAATAGATAGACGTTATATTCTCGTGATGGGTTTCTACACCACGTGTACGGCCATGATGATCGGTCTATTTTGATGTATCATTAACTACTCCCCCTTAGTTAGTGGGTATGTTTATCTATCCACTAACTGTGTGGCGGTTTTGTTTTCGATTTCAACATTACAACACATTTAGTGCTTTTGCTATCTGTTGTTGTTGTTGTCTCTCTGACGTTCCATCCGCTTGTTCGTTTTGGCGCGATTTTTGGGATTTTGTACGGTTGTAATGTCTTGCATGTTCTCCCAAGAGCGACCCTTTTGCCGCTCATCCCTATAAAAGAAGAAGTTCGAGTGCGTCTCACTTTCTTTTGCACCTTCTCATTTTCTAGTTTTTGATTCCTTGAGTTCGTTCTGCAATCATGTCTAACTTCAGGGTTTTGAGTGACAATGTTCTTGATGCTTGCGAAGCTTTCTTTTTGCCTAAGCAGGCAATGCTCGCAACTCTGGACAACATTCATCACAATTATTCGTTGCTGACTGATCTGGAGATCATTATTCCCGAAGAAGGCGATAGTCCTTGTCGTCCAAAACATGGGTACATTGCTCTGTACCCTGGTATGTTCCACTCTGGTCTCAGGATTCCTGCTCCTAAGATCATCTGGGAGTATTTGGATCTGGTTGGTATTGCTCCGGCCCAACTCATCCCTAATGGTTGGAAAGTAATGGTTTCGACCTTAGGAAGGGATGTCTCGGCTCGTATCCCTATGAATGCCAGGGCTTTGCACTATTTGATGAGGTTTGTCATAAACCCCAATCGCACATGTTGCCTGCTTTCTCCTTCTTATTTCAAGGACCTGCGAGAGAAGTATGGGGGCTGGTCGAAAACTCGACTTAGAAGTGATTATCAATGAGAAGTATGGGGGTTGGTCGCATCCCATTCTTCCAATCACTCTAGGCTTCTCGAAAATCAGATTCTACGATCATTCCGGGAGCCTAAGAAAGTTGAGTTGTCGTTGTCTTTGGAAGAACAAGAGTTCTACGATCGCTTTTGCAATCTTCCCCCGGGTCTCGGTAGAAAACCTTTTCACTACGGATGCCATTATCTGTAGTGGCTTATATTCCTCAGGTGAAGTGGGTCGCGCTCCGGAAGTGACTGTTGCTCTTGTTGGTGATGAAGACGTCGACCATCAAGAAAGTTTTGCTGACGAGCGCGTATGTCGAGCTGCTTCAGTCATTACTCGAGGTTCTGGGAGTGTTGGTTCGATTGTAAGGGAACGAAAAGTTCCTAGGCCTCCCAGCCCTTCCAAGATGTCGGCTGTCAGTTCTGGTCATGTGTCGAAGAGGAAGCAACTTGTTTCCTCAGTTCTTAACAGTGCTAGGGCTCCCCCTCGCCATGCTTCTCTCCGGAAGGGAGGTCGTGTTTCGGAAGATGATTTTTCTGTTCTGGAAGACGATGTGGTAAACCAAGTTCTTGAAAGGAGTAAGAAAGAAGTCTCCCGCTCTGTAGATGACCGTGAGAAATATCTTGTTGCCTCTTATGGTTTGCCCATCTCTACCGACCTCTCTATCGATGATTCGCGCATCATTCAAAATAAAATGCTTCAGCTTGCTATTTGGCAGTCAAAGAATCTGGAGGGTACCAAAACCTTGGATGACTTCGAGTATGATCCGTTAGTGGAGGATCAAGTTGTTGCCCGAGCTCGAGATTTCAAGCTCATTGTTTCTTCTGTCGTGGCTGGGACCTCAGGATCACTTGCTACTCCTTCCGCGTCTCGTCCTGCTCCTACTATTCTCGGGGAGACCTTTTGGCCTTCCGAGGCTAATGTGCGGGACAACCTCGCAACCTCATTGGTGGCTATTACGGGTGATTGGCTAATAGGGCTCGTGTGCCTCGTACAACAACCATGTTGCCATATTGACGATGGCCTCCAGCATCTTATGGAGAGGATGATGATGCACTTTGCTTATGTGACTGAAGGCGTTTCGTGACCAGGCTACACACATCGAGCGAAAACTAGCAAGACACATTCTGGTCCTTTCTCATGTTCTTCGTCGATTGTATTTGTTGAATGCGCAATGCATAGAGTATGAGATGGCTGCGAATTCTGCGCGGGTGTCGCTGAGGGAACTCGAGGCTATGCGTGATACATTTGCTTTTGACCTCGAGAAGTCTGAGGTGGAATTGGTCAAGTTGCGATCATGTCTGGATGTTGCTGAGAAAAAGTTGTCCGACCGAAAGGCTGAACGTGATGAGGCTGTTTGTTCTGCCGAGGAATGTTCTACTATTCGAATAACTCAGTTGAATTCTGAGTTTGTCGAGACTAAATCAGCGGTCTCTGCTAAACTTGCAAGCGTTACAGAGAGTTAGCGTTGACTCGATCTGAGCTGTAAACCGTAAGTGAGAAGCTGAAGGCGGCGGAGGCCGCGGATTGGAAGAGAGTGGTCGAGGGTCACCACGATTTCCTGGAGATGCAAGGTTGGACATGACCCAATACCGTTGCTTTGTTGAGCAGAAATTTGATTATGTCGGGGAGTCTTCTGATCCTATGCTGCCTGAAGATGATGCCCACGATGTTGATTATCTTTCTTAGTTGTTGTTTGCTTCTTCTTTTTGTAATCTCCTTTTGTAGAAGGTGAATGCAAATTTTTTATTTCGCATTTGTTGCGTCCCGTGTGTCTAGCGTGTTAGCTTTTATTTTTGACATTTCTGGGAGATTTTTTACTTGTTCATCCAGATTTTTACGAATGGCTTCGATGTTCGACATTCTAGTTGTATAGAAGCTCTAGTTTACGGAATCATGTTTTACATTTGGATTACGATGTCGCACATTACAGTTGACGTAAAAGTCTGGCTCTTATGTCTTGTTACTTTATTACTTTATGGTTGATCAGACCATAAGTTATTACTTTATGTTCGACTCGTTCGTCCACTACATGTATTTATTTTTGCTCAATACTCTAGCCGTGCTAAGTATTTTCTCAAGTTGGTTTTTGAATCTGACTTTTTTGTCTCGATTAAATTGTTGTTGTTTCAAAATTGAAGAGAAAAAGATTTTATTGATAATATCTTTTCAAGTACTCTACATTCCTTGGTCGATGTAGCATTTCACCCTCTTTGTTTTCCAACCAGTATGTTCCTGGTCTGTTTATTTTTGTTACTCAATACGATCCTTCCTAGTTTGGGTTCAGCTTGCCCGTGCCAGGCTCTTTCATGTTGAGTTGGACTTTTCGTAGTACCCAGTCTCCGACGTTAAAAGTTCAGATTCACATCTTCTTGTTGTAACATCCTGCCATATGTTGTTGGTAGGCTGCTGTTTTAATGGAGGTTGCTTCTTGCTTTTCTTCGAGGAGATCCAGCCCGACTTTTAATGCCTCGACGTTGTCTTCAGCATGGAATTCTGTAGTTCGGAATGTTGGCATTATGATCTCCACGGATATCATTGCTTCTGACCCGTACGCGAGGGCAAAAAGTGTTTTTCCTATCGGAGTTTGTTTTGTTGTTTTGTATGCCCAAATGACGCTAGGTAACTCCGATATCCATAGCCCTTTTGCTGCCTCGAGTCTTCTTTTGATCGCTTCCAAGATTGTCCTGTTGGTGACCTCGGCTTGTCCGTTTTCTTTTGGACGAGCTGGCGCGGAGAAATGTTATTGGATATTCAGGATATTTAGATTTTCACATAACTCCTTAACCTTCTTGCCTTCAAATTGTTTCCCATTGTCCGTGATTATTACCCTTGGGATCTCGAATCTGCATATGATGTCTCTCCAAATAAATTTCTCGACTTGGGGTTCTCCTATCTTTGTGAGGGGTTCTACTTCTACCCATTTGGTGAAGTAGTGTACTGCGACAAGGAGAAACTTCTTATCAGACGCTGGGAGTGGTCCTATGATGTCCATTCCTCATTATGCGAATGGCCAGGGGAAGCTCATTGGGATCAGATTTTGTCCAGGCATGTGAGTGTATGGGCGAATCTTTGACATTTGTTGCATTTGCGAACTAGCTTTTGAGCATCCACTTGCATCGTCGGCCAATAATAACCTAATTTGAGAGCTTTATGGGCCAATGTTCTCTCCCTGAATGATTTTCGCATGTGCCATGGTGTATTTATTCCAGAACGTATTCAACATCTTCTGGTGCAAGGCACGTTAGTAATGGGCTTGTGGTAGATCTTTTTTATAGTTTGTCATTGATCATTGTGTATCTTGTTGCCTGATTTCGTAGCTTTCTTGCTTCCACCTTATCTGTTGGGAGTTCTCCATTTGCTATATACGCCAGGATTGGAGTTGTCTAGTTGGTTTCTTGGTTTACAGCGCATGCTTCTTCCTTGTGTCATGACGAGTGGGTTATCATTATCCTTTGTTTTCAAAGCTTCATTTGCTAGTTCGTCGACTCTTTTTTTTTTACCCATGGGCACTGTTGAATGGTAGCATTTCGGAAGCCTTCTACTAGCTCTATAGTTTTCTGGTTGTAGGCTTTCATTCAGGTATCTTTGACTTGAAAGTCTCCATTTAGTTGATTGACCACCAGCTTGGAGTCAGTAAAGACAGTGTCTTTACTGACCAAGTGTTTTGCTAACTGTAGCCCTGCTATCACAACTTTGTATTTGGCTTCATTATTGGAGGTTCTAAAACTAAATTTTATCGCATTCTCTAATGCAATGCCTTTCGAGTTGTACAAGACTTGTCGAGCTCCGCTTCCTGCCTCATTGGAGGCTCCATCACAACGAAGGATCCATTCGTTGGAGATTGGTTTAGATTGTTCTTTTCTGCTTTCTTTTTCCTCCCGTTGGTTGTTACTTCCTGTGAACTCATTGATGAAATCCGCTAATTCCTGAGCTTTGATAGCGGTTCTAGGGGCATAACTGATGTCGAATTGTCCGAGTTTTATTGCCCACTTCACCATTCTTCCTGACAGATCTGGTTTGTGTACATCGATTGAAGCGGCTATTCGGTCATAATCGTGATTGGCTGTGCTTGGAAGTATGGTTGCAGTTTTCTTGACGACATGATTAAAGCGAGCACCAGTTTTTCTAGGGCAGGATAGTTGATTCATGTATCTGCGAGTGTTTTGTTCATGTCGTATACTGGTTTTTGCATGCCATTTTCTTCTCGTATCAATGCCAAACTCACCGCGTGATTGGACACAGATAGATACAGATACAGTGCTTCTCCCGTGTTTGGTTTTGTTAGTAGCTTTGTGCTTCCCATGTGTGTCTTAAGGTTTTGAAAGGCTTCCTAGCATTCATCATTCTACTCGAATGTCTTGCTCCCTTTCAAGATTTTGAAGGAAGGCAGATACTTGTCTGATGATCTGTAGATAAATCTGTTCAGATATGCTATCCTCCCGTTAAGACTTTGAACACCTTTTATGTTTGTCGATGACTACATGTTAAGAAGCGCTTGTATCTGTTTTGGATCAGCTTCAATACATCGTTGGTTGACCTTGTACCCGAGGAACTTTCCTGACTCCACTCCAAAGGTGCATTTCTCCGGGTTTAGCTTAATCTTATACTTTCGTAACTGGGAGAAAGTCTGTTCAAGATTTGCGACGTCGTTTGCTTTGCGTGATCTTTTAACAAACATATCGTCAATGTAAACTTCCATTGTTTTGTTGATCTGATCTTTAAACATTCTATTCACTAGCCGTTGATATGTTGTTCCCGCATTCTTTAATCCGAATGGCATTGCTCGATAACAATATGTACCCCTTTCCATTATGAAAGAAGTTTTTTCTTGGTCAGGAGGGTACATTTGTATATGATTATATCCGGAGTACACATCCATGAAGCTCAGCATTTTGTGCCCGGCAATTGCATCTACTATCTGATCTATTCGTGGAAGTAGAAACTGTCTTTGGGGCATGCTTTATTCATATCGGTGTAGTCCATGCACACCCTCCATTTTTCGTTCTTCTTCTTTACCAGTACTGTGTTTGCCAATCAATCTGGGTAGTGAGCTTCTCTTATCATTCATACGCCGAGTAGTGGGTGCACTTATTCATTTATTGCCTGATTACGCTTCGGGACCACTGTTTTTCTTTTTCGTCGAATCGATTTCTTATCTGGATTCACTTGCAATTTGTGAGAAATGACGGATGGGTCTATCCCCACCATATCCTTCATTGTCCATGCAAAAACATCTTGGTTATCTTTTAACAGCTGGATCAGTTCCTTGGCAAGTTGAGGGTGAATCTTTGTGCTGATCCGGACAGTCTTTTCCGCTTCGTTGTCTAAGTAGACCTTGATTTTTCTTCTTCTAGTTTTCCAGTGTTAGGTTGATCTCACGGACTGATTGGAGCCGTATTATCGTCCGGAGAGTCCAAACTCTTTTAATCAAGCTGTTGTAAAGGCTCTTCCAATCGTTGCAGTAATTGCTATTTATGGGGAGTCTTTATAGCTGCAAAATGACACTCGCGAGCTGCTGGTTGGTCTCCTTTGGTCCTTCCGATATCATTGTCGGTATGGTACTTCAAGCATTAGTGCATAGTAGAGGAGACTGCGCCCATCTCGTGTATCCACGGTCTCCCGAGTAGCATATTGTACACAGCAGGAGCATTGACGACGAGAAAGTCTGCCAACAATACTCGCTACTTTCCTAGCTCTCCCGCTTCAACCGGTAGTTGAATCATTCCCAATGGGTGACATTGTTCTTTACTAAAACCTACCATAGATTGATCGCTAGGTGAGAACATCTCATTGGTGATCCGCGTCCTTCGAAAAGCTGTTAGGTATAAGAGGTTGGCCGAGCTGCCGGTGTCGACCAATACTCTTTTGATTTCCCACTTAGCTATCATTGAGTGGGAAATTAACCCTATCAACATCTTCGTTCAAGAAGGTTACAGTCCTTTGCATTGTTTTTGCACGCTTTGTGGATGGTTCTTTGAATCTGATATTTGTATGCAAGTCTTTGACTATACGCTTTCGAGATCGATTGGATTGCTCATTTTCCCCGGCTGTGCTGTGCAAGACATAAATTTTTACCTTTACTCGCTCCCTTGAGATGATTGTTTCGTCTTCGAATTCGACAAATTCTCTGAGTCGTCCTTATCTGATATGACATTGAATTTCGTCTTTCAGACAACGACAATCTTCGGTATCGTGGCCGTAATCGTTGTAGAAGTGGCAGTGTCTATTCTTGCTCTACTTCTCCGAATTTCCTCTCATTTTCGATGGCCATTTGACATCTTCTCTTCCTGACATAGCTTCAAGAATTCGCTCCGACTCGCTATTAGAGTCGAGAACAATCTCTCGTATTTGGGTTTTTTTGGTTGTAGATTTTCGAACTTCCCTTGATTACACCTGGAACTATTATTAGTTCGATGTCTCTTAAGCTGAGTGATTTCTTCTCGAAATTTGCTGCCCTTCAGGTCTCGGATGATTCTGTCTACCATTTCAATTACGTGGTTCATCTGAGCCATAAGCATCTTTATTTGGGGATCCGTGGGGATTCCCCAAGATGTCAGAGACGTCTGAACCATTACTTGTTGGAGTTCTTTTCTAGTAGATACGGATGTTTCGGCGGTTGTCGTCGGATCGATATTAAGCAGCATGTCGTATCTTTCATCGCCAGATTGAGGATTTGTGTTCCATTGATCTTCTATCAGGTTGTGTGTGCTTTGTTATTGTGAATCTTATTTTTGAAAGGAAACTTGTCGTTCCCCACGGACAACGCCAAACTGATGCATCAAAAAATCGTCTTCCTACAATTTTGACCTGCAAAACAATCATTAGATTGCCAAAGACTACCTTTTTGGTGGTCGAAGGCACTCCGATGCATAAGTCAGTAACTTTGTTGGAAGAAGGAAGTAAATCTGGACAAAACTCAGTTAAAGTTGCATACCTGTGTCGAATGTTTCCTTTACCTTTTATAATGGTCGTAGTTAACTCTCTGCGTGACTCAAGCATGTGAGGCGCAACAGAAGGAGATGTTTCTTGTAACAGTTTCCTTAAGGGAGATGCGTTTGTGGAGGTGTAACTCCCTCAATGACTCTCTTTTAGTGCAATTTTCATCTTCTTTATGAGAGAAATCGTGCCGGGCCCTGATTCGGGCTCTGATTCGATCGAGCCTGGATTCGAGCCCTATTTATGTCTTCTCGATGGTGGGCCTCTGTAATCGGCTATATTCTTCTTGGGCTTTATGAGCTGGCCCAATAGATAGGCGATATATTCTCGTGATAGGTGTCTATGCCACGTGTACGGCCGTGATGATCGATCTATTTTGATGTATCATCACCGTTAATGCAAACAATATACATGCCAACAAAAGGTGAATCTTTAAATTTGTGAAGGATATTTATGTCAACACAAATTTTGAAGCCATGAAACAGGGGTTAGTGTTTGAAAAGGTCAAAAAGTAAAGTTGCCACGTGTTTATTGTCCTAATATTATTTTCATAGAAAAACCCTTTTAAGTCTTGGCCCCTGCTAAATAACACGATCACTTCTACTAATGGACACCACCAACCACCTACTTTTTGAAGGACACTACCACTTCTAAAAGACACCACCAATATAAAGAAAAAACCTAACCTCTTTTTTTATTTCTTCTCTTTTCTCCACTTTCCCTTTCTTCTCCATCATCACCACCTCTCCTATTCCCCTTCACAACCACCACCCCGCCACCGCCACCGCCACCCGCCACCTCTCTTCTCTTCCTCCTCCTCCTTCTTATTCTTCTTCTCCATCAATCACCACCGCAACCTCTTATCCTCCTTTTCCTCCCATCTTCTTCTTATTATTCTTATTATTTTCCTCCTACTCCCTTCTTTCTCACCTCTTATTATTATTATTATTATTATTATTATTATTATTATTATTATTATTATTATTATTATTATTATTATTATTATTATTATTATTATTCTCCTCTCTTCCTCTTCTTCAATCGCTCTTCTCCCAAGCACCACCACTACTGTTGGTTGGCAGTGGCAGGGCATGGCGGGGCGAGGTGGTGGTGGGGTTGGCCGGGTGGTGTTGCTTTGGTGAAGAGAGAAAAGAATGTGAGGGTGGGTGGTGGTGTCATTCAGTAGATCCAAAATCTTTTTTGGGTGATTGTGTCCTTTATCTAACACTACCACCTCACTCGGCCGCTGCCGGACGTCCCTCCCAGCCCCTGCCTACTTTTTCCTTTTTATTTTTATTTTTTCTTCTTATGTGTTTTTTCTTTTTCTCTTCATATCTTATTATTTTCTTCTTCTTCTTATTCTCTTATTTTCTTCACAACAAAATGTCCTAAATTAACAAACACAATTTGGAATTTTAGAAATACTCATTTGAAATCAATCAACAACAAACACATTAGAAATTCAATCAATAGGAAAAAAAATGAAGAAGGAAGGATTACCAACAATCTGAAAACGTACAATCGCTGCAAAAAATGAGGAAGGAAACACTACAAATGGTGGAAAATGGGTCAATCGTAGCGGTCCATGTGAGTAGGAAAACCCCATTCACAGTGGCACATCCGAGTGTAGTACTCATACTCGCATAAGCCGCTGCGAATGGGGTTCTCCCACTCGCATGTGCCGCTGCAGTTGGCCATTTCAGACTCTGTCATTGACTTTCGACCAACTTTGATGCTTGATTGAAACCGATTCTCAAGCTTATCAAACATGAAAATTGTAGTACTCTGAGTTATCTAATGAAGATAATTTGAATCACCTGAAAATGTTTTGATATGAGCAGGTTATGATCATTTTACTAAAGTTACTCAAATTTGTCCGATAAAGAAAATAAGGTACTATCCCTGACTTTCGACCAACTTTGACGCTTGATTGAGACTGATTATCATGCTCATTGAACTCGAAAAATGCAGTACTATGAGGTATCTAATGAACACAATTTGAATCACTTGAATATGTTTTGAAATGAGCTAGTTATGGTCATTTTACTACAGTTACTCAAAACTTTCCAACAACGACTAAGTCGCAGTGGATCATGTGAATGTAAGTCTCTCACTCTCATGACCCACTATTATTAGGTTTGTTTTAGGAATAACATTTCTTAGTTATAGTGTAATAGGGTCCGATGATACACCAAACCGTTCTTTAATCTGCATCGTACACGTGTCATGATAATCTCGTCAGCAAAGAAAAGCGGGCCTGAATGCCCATCCAATCTAGTAGAGCCCAAACAACACTAAGCCCATTTTGGAAGAATCTAGAAGGTTGGACCCAAATTGCAGCGCCCTACTTAGCCCACACGTCACATGGTCAAGCCCAATACCCGTAAAGCCCAACTAGGCAAGTACTTGGTGGATCAACCTAAGATGGGCAGACCAGCAATACATTTGTTCCTACTAGGAAACAAATACCAGAGTATAAGTCGTGCATGGAAACTCCCTTGCATGGATAACACTCCAAAAGGGAAACCTCTCTCGCAGATCTAGGAGCACAAGTCGTGTAGGGAAACTCTCCTACATGGACGACTCTCAACAAGGAAAGAATTTCCAGCAAGATATCTTTCCCTAAACTACGCCATCAAAGGTCTAGCCGAACAAGGACTCTGGCATTATAAATAGGACACATGGTTGATGAACAAAGATACGCTACAATACCCAATTTAAAGCTTTAAGCCTCTATCAAGCCTTGTCTGACTTTAGCATCGGAGTTCCATCGACCACCACAATGGTGGTTCTTGGCTCACGTGTGTTCTTTGTGTAGGTCAAGGTCAAAGAGAACATGATTCAACAACATTAGTTTGGCGCCGTCCGTGGGGAGCGACAGAGTTCATTTAAAAATAGTGATATCACCCTTCTCACAGTCAAGAGAGATGGTGACCATGAGATCTTGCAACAATGGAGACATCCCTGAGCCCTCGAACGCTTGAACGTGAGGAGCGCCGCCAGTTCCGGCGTCACCGACACCACGAGGGGAACAACCTCGAACCCCCGTGCCGACAACAACCATAGCAGACCCCAAAGTGTATCTACTGTCTACCCACATGCAACAAATTGCATGAGCGGTAGAGAAGCTCACTCAACGAAACCTTCCACCCGTAGAAGGAGACTGGGAGCAGTGAACATCCCCGTCCCCAGAAGACACCTTAGAACATGTTCAGGAGAGCCACACTGCCCCTGCTGGTTCTTGGTGGACCAGAAGTGGAGGAGCGGCCAATGGAGACCCAACGTCTAGGGCTGACAAACCAGCCTCGCAGAACCCCCTCGGACTTGGGTCCACCAATCCTGATGTGTTGTTCAACCTCACCATTCCCCATTCATGGATCACATCATGAACGAGCCACTGCTGAAGAAATTCACTCTACCAAAGCTGGAGTTCTACGACGGGACAATAGACCCGTCCAATCACTTATGCCACTTCTAGCATGTAATTGCGCTCAATGAAGGGTCTGAAGCATTAATGTGCCAGTCATTCCCTACTAGTCAAAAGAAGTCAACGCTGACCTGGCTCCACAGCCTACCTCCAAAGTCAATCGATTATTCCAGACACTGGCAATAATGTTTCTCACATGCTTTATCGGCAACCAACGAAACAGGAAGGGCCTCCATTACCTACCCACCTTCAAACAGAAGCCGAGCGAGACATTGAGGGAATATGTCACACGCTTCAATGATGAGCTAATAGGCTGCAGTAACGACACCGCGATCACAACCTTCACCTCAGGTTTGAGGAGAGGCAAATTCTACGATTTCCTCACTCTAGAGCCTCCAACTGATATAGTGGACTTGTCGAAGAGTACCTAGAAATATATCACTCTCAATGAGATGTTGGCCGCAACGAATGAGGCGGATTCAGAAAAGAAACCTTGAAGGAGGCGACGACAGAAATAAGAGGAAGCAGCATGACAACAAGCCTGACTCTAGTTGCACCGGGCGAGATAAAACCTCCAGCTACGCCAATTCCCAATCTTTTACTCCCCTCACCTCCAGCCTATCTGACGTCCTTAAGGCCATTAAGGATTGGAGAGAAGTAAAGTGACTCTCCAAACTCCAGGGGATCCCTCACAACGAAACAATGAAAAATGATGCTCCTTTCACAAGGACAACGATCATGATACCGATGACTGCAATAATCCAAGGTGCGAGATTGAACACTGGATCAAGAGGGGAAAACTCAGAGAATTCCTAGCTCAAACGTCAAACAAGACTGGACAAAGAAAGGAGACCAAGTCGTCATTGAAACTGAAGGCAAGGCGGCAGACATTACATATGTCCTACACAGAGTATACTCAGAGTCCAAATAGTCCAACAGGTCCCGAAAGATGACGCTCCAGGAGATGCAGACACGTTCGACCTACTAGGAACATGTGCATCACACTTGTGCCCAGAGCCCGATTTTTCCCTGACTTTCACAGATAAAGACCTCCAAGGCGTCCAATCTCCGCACAATGACGCCCATGTAATTCCGGTCTTCATAGCAAACTAGGAAGTGAGGAGATCTTTGGTAGACACCGGAAGTTCGTTGTATGTTCTATTCCTCAACGCGTTCCACAACATGCAGCTAAAAAAAGAAAACCTAATGCCCGCCAGACACCCCATGGTCGGGCTCAACGGGGAGAAATGCTTCCCTGTCGAGAATATCAAATTGACAATAGTGGCGGGAGAACCACAACTTCAGAAAGTCCTTTTCCAGGAGTTCATGGTGGTCGATTCCCCATTTACCTACAACATCATTCGGGGAAGGCCTTGGCTCCACCAGATGGAGGCGGCGATTTCTACTTTACACCATTGTATCAAGTACCCAACCAATTAAGCAGTAGGTACCATATGAGAAAATCGGCCGAAAGCCAGGGACTGCCACTACGCAACCCTGAAGCGACTTGATAGCCATCAACTACAATCCGAGCCGACAACTATGACATCTCAGAGCCCAAGCCCGGAGATTGAAGAAAAATATTCCAACACAAATGATGAGACTCCAGTTAGTCCGAGGGGAAGACCCAATGTTGGTCAATCAGAGGAGGAATCTATCATGACTACCTCGACAGCCAAAACAACAACATTGTCGTCCAGATAGGTTCTCGACTAAGCAAAGAATTAGCAGAGCAGTTGATAAAGCTATTACGGCAGGATCATGATGTTTTCGCCTGGACAATACGGGACATGGTGGAAATTGACCTTTCCGTGATTACTAATCCACTGGAGGTTGACCCCGCACAAAAAACCGTAGCCAAAAGAAGATACCCATGGCTCCCGAAAGAAACCAGATCATAAACGAAGAGGTACAGAGACTACTCAACGCTGACATGATCAAAGAGCAACAATACCTAGACTAGCTGGCAAATACCGTCCTAGTAAAAAGGAAAAATGAGAAGTGGAAAGTCTGCATAGACTACATAGACTTGAACAAGGCATGTCCGAAAGACAACTTTCTACTTCCTCGCATTGATCAAATTGTGGACACCACGTCCGGACCCAACCTCCTAAGTTTCATGGATGCCTATTCCGGGTATAATACAATACAGATGCACCCATCTAGACCAAGAAAAGACCTCTTTCAATACTGAAAGAGGGATATACTTTTATCAGGTGATGCCATTCGGCCTAAAAAATGCAGGAGCAATGTATCAAAGACTGGTGAACCGGATGTTCAAGGAACAAATCCGTAAGAACATTGAGGTCTACATAGACAATATGCTGGTCAAAAGCCTTTGTAGTCTAGATCACATCGCCGACCTTGTCGAAGCATTCAATCAGCTCCGGAAGTATCAGATGAAACTCAATCGACAAAAATGCATTTGGGGTTGAGTCAGGCAAATTGCTAGGATACATAGTGAACCAAAGAGGGATAGAGGCCGATCCAACGCAGATTCAGGCCCTTGTCGATATGAAGTCGCCGACCACCATCAGGGAAGTTCAAAGCCTAACTGTGAGGGTGGCAACACTCAACATGTTTATTTCCAAATCATCCGACAAGTGCCTCACCTTTTTCAAAATTTTGAGAGCAAACAAAGTATTCAGATGGGATGAAGAGCGTGATCAAGCATTCTAGAGTCTGAAAGCATATATGCGAAATACATAACTACTTTCGAAATCGATGCCAGGAAAGACACTTTACTTTTATCTATCTATCTCAAAACATGTCGTCAATTCAGCTCTCATGCGGAACGATAAAGGAGTACAAAGACTAGTGTACTATGCCAATGAAACTTTCATAGAAGTAGAGGCAAACTACCCGGACCTAGAGAAGCTAGCTATGGCGCTGGTCGTCTCTTTCAGGAAACTGCGACCCTACTTAATAACGATCCTAACCAAACATCCACTTCGCACAGTGTTGCACAAGCCAAAATTATCAAGCAATATAATTAAATGGTCAGTGGAACTAGGGTAGTTTGATATCAACTCTGCTCCAAGAACAACCATCAAAGCTCAAGCGTTGGCGGATTTCATCTCCAAATTTACTGGCGGTGGCGAACAAGAGTCTGGCAACAAAGAATAGAGGTCAGCTGACCAAGGATGGATCCGGCACCGTGACGGGTGATCCATAGTAAAAGGAAGCGGAGCTGGAACCACTTTTCGCTCTCCAGGTGATTTCGCCCTGGAAAAAACTGTCAGGTGCGGCTTCCTCGCCTCAAATAATGAAACAGAATATGAGGCCCTCTTATTCAGCCTGAAGCTCACCAACGGGATCGGGATAAATGAGCTAACTGTGTATAGTGATTCACGCCTAGTAGTCAACCAGGTCAATGGGGAGTTCAACAAGGATCCCAGGATGATGGCTTACCGAGATAAGGTAATCAACGCCATGAGTGGATTTAAAAGGTTCGAACTCCTATTGTGTCCTCGAGACGACAACAAAAGAGCCGACACAGTGGCCAAGCAGGCTTCAACTACTGCTGAAATTTTTGATGGACTCATCGAATATCAGGAGCAATCGAGTCTGGAAGAAGAAGAGTCCAACAGAGTCTACGCGACAGTCGTAGAAACAAGCTGGATGAATCCCATCATCGAATATGTCAAGAACGGAGTCTTCCCAGCTAAAAAGACAGAGGCCAGAAAGCTTAAAATCAGAGCTGTGTGGTGCACTCTCCTAAATGACAAGCTATATAGAAGGTCAGCCATGGGACCCCTACTCATATGCCTAACTCCCTCAGAGGCAAGCCATCTTCTTAGAGAGATTCATGATGGCATTTGCGGAAACCACCTAGGAGGGAGAACTTTGGCTTACAAAGCCTTAACCTTAGGGTACTATTTGCCAAAGATGCAGTAAGATGCTAAGGATATCGTCCCTCAAATGCGACAAATGTCAAAGGTTTGCGTTGTATACGCACATGCCCGCTCAGCCGTTGACTTCGATGACCAGCCCATGGTTGTTTGCACAATGGGGGATGGACATCGTCGGACCACTCCCTACCTCAGCCAATAAGAAGTTCCTCCTTGTAGCTATGGACTACTTCACCAAATAGGTTGAAGTCGAGCCCCTGTCCAAAATAGGCCAAAACCAAAATTAGAAATTCATATGGGCCTCCATCGTCTGCAGGTTCGACATTCCAAGGATACTAGTAAGTGACAATGAAACCCAATTTGAAGGTAGAAAAATAAAAAAGCTATGCAAAGATCTTGGCATCAGCCACCACTTCTTCTCACCAGGGCACTGCAAGCCAACGGCCAGGCGAAAGTTACCAACAAAACAATCTTTGAAGCGCTCAAAAGAAAACTTGACTCGGCCAAGAGAAAGTGGGTCTCTGCGCTACCTGGAATACTCTGGGCATACTAGACCACCAAAATAACCCCAATTGAGGAGGAACCTTTTGACCTAGCTTAATGGTTGGAAGCGATGGTCCTGGTAGAGCTAAAAATGCCAACTTTTTGAATAGAGGAGTTCAGGTCGGAAGACAACGACAAAGCTTTACGCGTCGGGTTAGACCTCCTCGAAGAAATGAGAGATCAGGCTTCTGCCAAAATAGCCGCCTACGAACAAGGATTGTCTCAGTACTACAACAAGAAAGTCAAGCCTCGTGATTTCAAAATGGAAGACTAGATACTTAGAAAAACTCAACAAAAGACTAAAGAACCAGGCATAGGCAAACTAAACCCGAATTGGGTAGGGCCTTACAAAATGACTAAGGTAAATAGGCTAGGGGCATATTAATAAAAGCCTCAAGGGGCCATGGAATGTAGAGTGCCTTAAAAAATATTATCAATAAAGGGCATTTGTTTTTACTAAACTTCCACTTCTATTCATCCAGTCTAGCTTGTCATCCAGTCAACCTATTATTTTCCAATTCCCACCTCAGATCCGCTGAACCAGTCCCCGTGTCAGACCACTCAGTGAATTACATAAGTCAGTACACCTGAGTCAGACTTACCAAACTCGACCAAAGCTTGTCAGTTCTGACTGATGACGCTGGCTTTTGGTCCGCTCTAACACCTAGTTTGTCAAGCGCAAATGACAATGGGTTAGAAAGTGGGAGTCTAGTCAGTGCTCATTGAGCCTGATGATAATGACTTGCCAGGGATCATTATCCGTCCACAAACAGTGATCGCCAAACCCGACCAAAGCTTAGTCAGTTTCGACTGATGACGATGGCTTCTAGTTCGCTTTAATGCCTAGTCCATCGAGCGTGGATGACGACGGGTTAGAAAGTAGGAGTCTAGTCAGTGTTCATCGAGCTTGATGGTGATGGATTTCCAGGGATCATTGTCTTTCCACAGACAGTGATCACCGAACCCGACCAAAGCTTAGTCAGTTCTGACTGATGATGATGGCTTCTGATCCGCTCTAACGCCTAGTTCGTCGAGCGCGGATGATAATGGGTTAGAAAGTGAGAGTCTTGTCAGTGCTCATCGAGCTAGATGATGATGGCTTGCCATAGATCATTCTCTTTCCACAGACAGTGATCGACGAACCTAACTAAAGCTTAGTCCTTTTCGATTGATGACAATGGCTTTTGATCCGCTTTAACGCCTAGTTCGTCGAACACGGATGATGATGGGTTAGAAAGTGGGAGTCTAGTCAGTGCTCATCGAGCCTGATGACGATGGCTTGCCAGGGATCACTGTCCTTCACAGACAGTGATCACTGGACTCGACCAAAGCTTAGTCAGTTTTGACTGATGACGATGGCTTATGGTTCGCTCTAACACCTAGTCCATCGAGCGCGAAAGATGATGGGTTAGAAAGTGGGAGTCTAGTCAGTGCTCATCAAGCCTGATGATGATGGCCTGCCAGGGATCATTGTCCTTCCAGAGACAGTGATCGCCGAACCCGACTAAAGCTTAGTCAGTTCCCACTGATGACGATGGCTTCTAGTTTTCTCTAACGCCTAGTCCGGCGAGCGTGGATGATGAAGGGTTAGAAAGTGAAAATCTAGTAAGTTCTCATCGAGCTTGGTGACAATGGGTTTGCAGGGATCATTGTCCTTCTACAAACAATGATCGCCAAACCCGACCAAAGCTCAATCAATTTCGACTAATGATGATGGCGTCTGGTCTGACCCACTGTCTAGTCCGCCAGTAAGCAGATTTAGATGGTCCAAGAAATTTGAAGTACAATGACTTCATAATCTACTATGTGAGTCACACTTCTAAGAGACAAACACAATGACATGGCAATAAAGCTAAGAAAATACAAGTATGAAATAACACTTAACAAACTTTCTTTGAGTTGTATCTTAAGGATTACAACTGTTGGGGAGAATCTACTTCAGAGGCCGAAGGGCCAGTTACATCAGAAGGGACTACAGGGGATAAGTCAGCATCATCTGAGGCACTGGATCAGAAGCTTCTTCCTTGTCGATCTTCCAATAAGCAACCTTCTTATAGCGCCCAAAGTCAAACTCAAGGTCAGAGTTCTCTTATTCGATCAACCCTAACAGTTCCAGCCTGCCTCGGACAATCTCAACAAAGTCCAAAGTTGCCTGCCGCTTCTGATCTTGAGTTTCAGACTCCGCTATAATCGCCTCCACCTTCTTCAGTCTCTCTACAAGCTTGGCCACATGAGATTGCTCCTCTATCAGTTGCTACCTTAATGGACTTGGCTTAGCCAACATAGAAGCAGCTTGGTCCTCTGCTTCGCGAATATGACGACGCCCGTCAACAACTTCAAATTCAAGCTTATGGTGTAAGACAATCCATTCAGACTCATCTTGTTCCTTTTCAACAGCTCGGGCTTGCAGATCAGCATGTGCTTTGCCCACCACCTCTCCATACGCTTCAATTCCTCCCGAGTGGCCCCAAATCCGTTTCAGCGGATGCCAAGCCAGCCTTGGTCAAATTCACCTTAGCCTTCGAGGCCTCTAGCTTTGTCTCAAGATCAGCCCGAGTGGCTGCACTGATTCGGAGTCGGTCCCAACATTAGACTCCTCCAACTGCATGTTTAAGGAATCTATCCGGTAAAACGCATCAGAATATGACTTCTGTAGTTCAACAAAAGCCTTTTCCAAAGCATGTACTTTATTGCGGGCGTTAGGTACATCTCACGATCCAATGACGCGACCGCTTCGCCTCTGGATGTCGACACTGTCCCGAGGGGACCCTTCAAAGATGCCAGCTCCGCAGCCAAGGACTTTTTAACTGGAGGCTCCAACATCGGGATTTGAGGGAGAGAGAAAGGGAAAAGATCCACTCCCAAGGGCGACATCTTTAGCAGAATGGGGATCATCAATAGATTCGACAGCAGGATCGATATCCGAGGACCCGTCAAGATGAAAAGCTTCGAACTCGTCAATGCCCGCCATCTCCAAACGATCCTCCTCTAGGTTGACAACGGAAGCAGGAGGCTCAAGCACAACACCCTACTCTCAGAACCATCTCTCATGTGGACTAGTTAATTCCAGGCTCCACAATGATCACCTTATTTTCCAGCAAAATCAATGGATCAGAAGAAGAATCGGTCTTGCAACCGACTCGCTTCCTCTTGGGTTGACTAATGGGTGGCAAAGCCGCCTCCAACTCAGCCTGCCTCATAGGGTTAGGCATAGTCAATTTTTTCTTCTTTGAACGGCTGTTGCCGACCTCTTTCGGCAACAACTTGAACAAAGTAGGAGCTACATGGAAGTACTCGAACAACTAGCTCCGCACAATGTTGCTCAAAGCCATAACTTCTTCAATGGCCATAAAAGGAATCTCATTAAACGTTTTCTTCATCGACTCATCCTCCTCTTTAGAGAGGGTTGAAGCCACAAATTTCTTTGCAAGAAATAATAAAATGACAATTCAATATCCATAGCGATAGAACAAAAAAAAACAGGATGGACATTATGCTTACTGCGATCAAATTTGAAGTATCTGACAATGAGACACCTCTCCAGCTTAAAGTATGAAGAGTTTGAAGAAGCTAGAAAATAATACTTTTGCCAGAACTTGAAGTCATCTGACAGTGAACCCAAACAATCCAGCATACTCAACTAATAGACCCTGTGAGCATTTAGCCTAGGGAAAGTCGGCAGATGAACCACCGGCAAGGTTAAACGAAGAACATCGTCCTTCGCCCTAATAAAGACAACGATCAAAGTCCTAAACCGGTTCGATACCATTTAAGCGGGAGGAATGTGAAGATATGCCAGGAAGCGCAAGATATCTTCCACAACAGGGAAGCGGAGCCCGGATTGAAACATGCCTTTATGCAAGGCGATGAACCCTTGCAGAGGCATTAATGGACTTTGGTCAGCACCCAAGGGGTAAGTTCCAAGTCTTCAGGAATCCGGTATTCATCTCGGAGCTTAACCAGATCAGATTCACCGACCTTATGCTGGAAAAAATCGAGGCAAACATATGACAACTCCTGTTTGGGAGTAAGTTCAACATTGTCCGCCATGAAAGAAAGTGTGAACTTTTGAATGCACTTGTAAAATTAAAAGGAAAAATGCAGAAGCAAGAAAGCAAGAAGGACTTTTAGAAAGATTACAGAAGTAAAGAAACTCTCATCCACAGAGATAACTTAGATAGAGCCACGGATTCGTGCCCTATTTTCGAACAATCACATATTCATTTAATGATGTCACTCGAGATGATGTTTCGGTCTCAATAATCACGACTATACAGTTCCTGTTGAAATGACTTAGTGGATCGACGTGATGGCCCACTAACTCGTGCGTAGTAGCTGATGATACACCTAACCGTCCTTTAATCCACACCGTACACGTGTCATGATAATCTCGTCAGCAGAGCAAAGTGGGCTTGATTGCCCACCCAATCTAATAGAGCTAAGCCCACTTTGGCAGAATCTAGAAGGTTGGACCCGAATTGCAATGCCCTACTTAGCCCACACGCCACATGGTCAAGCCCAATTTATAGCTTTAAGCCTTTCTCAAGCCTTGTCTGACTTTAGCATTGGAGTATCATCGGCCACGACAACGGCGGTCCTTGACTCACGTGTGTTCCCTGTGCAGGTCAAGGTCAAGGTCAAGGAGAACAAGATTTGACAACATCATGGTCTATTTAGTAACAGCCCATATAGAACATTGTTTCCTATTAGGTTTAGGGTTTGCTTTGTTTAAATAAGAGTGTAGTTAGTTCATTGTAATCACTTGATTGATTGAAAGAATGTTTTATTTCTTAGTTATTTCTCTTTATTTTATCGTTGTTATTTCAAAAAATTTTGTTTATTTTAATTATTTTTTAGTTTATTTCGATTATCATTCTTTTATTTTATATCAATTTCACTCATGACTTTTCTCATCCGATTTCTTCTGGTCGTGCCTCTTGGTCAGTCATTATACCTCGAAAAGTATAAAGAATAACAATCCCCATCCTTCCTAAAATTCTGGGAATTTGTTCATAATTGGAATACATTTTTAATTTTCGGAGTTTTGGCCCCAAATGAAATCTGTGAAAGACTATTCGATCAAGAGAGGCCCGGGCTTATAGACATTTGCATGTTCGACTATAATAAGACTGTTGATCACAATTTTCCTCGCTACAAGCACAATCTTCTTTAGTTGCCACCCATCTGGTTCATTCCCCAGCCCCAACCCCAATACCAGTCCCAGTCTTAGTCAGTTATGTATCTTTCAATTCTGCCACACTCTGCTCTGTTGTTTTACTTTAGTGTTTCAGTTAAAAGCATCTGAGTTATGTTGTGTTAAGGCTAAATTACTGATTATGCTCATATATATGTATCTGTAACCTATGGCTTTGCACTTTTGGCTGCCAATAATATATATTTTACTTTTGGTAAGTAACATGGTGGTCTGGCCTCTGATCTCTCCTGATTTTTTTTTTATACATTTCCTGTTCCTGATGTTGTATCCGTGCCTCCGTGAATTTATTGAATTTTAAACAAACAACTGAATCATAATGTTCATGTATAAAACCCCATAAACCCTCAGTCTTATGCCAATCATCATCATCATCATCCAAACGCTGCAAGCAAATATTAAAAATTAATGATTTCTATTTATCTTGTTATCACTAAATTTTTTCTTCGAATAACTCAAGGAAGTGGAGTAATTAAGCTCTCAGTTTCCTATGTTCAAGCAACCTCATGAATCCATGTTTTGACTTAGCCTTTTTCTTGTTAATTGTGTGTTAAGCTGGTTATTTGTCTTCATTTCCTTGTTGTTGCCCTTTATCATCTTCTTCTTCTTCATTCTTCCGTTGTGTGTTTGGAATGTTTTGTTCCTGTGCCGAGGTTTAGAGTTCACTTGATCCAATAACATGACTGGAACATGAGACCATGATGTGTGATAATGGGAGAAATCAATATTCCTTCTTTGTTTGTTCGAAATTTTCAGTCGGTGCTTGCCTGCTTAATACTACATGATTTGGAGATCTGTTCTCCAGTTTCATACATATGAAACCATGAATTGCTATAATCCTAAAACTATTAACCTCATCCAGAATATATGACCTATCAAGCTGAACCTCAAACCCATGAACTTAAAATCACACTAGACGTAAAACTGACCTGAAATTAAATCAGATATGAAACTATAGGTGCAACTGCAACTGTTTTTTCGCATCTCATACACTACAGTACATATGTGGTGTTGTAGCATGATTGGGGAATAAAATCAGTGAAGAATCACATGTAGATTTTTCTTGTTGAAGTAGCTAGATAGGTGTGGCTAATGCATATTTTGGTATGGCGAAAAGTGTTTTTTACTAGGGAAAGTACAATATGCATGGCGAAATCAGTTGATAGTTCCTTCCATAACAAAGTTGTCTCTCGCCAACTCATGAGGAGCAAAATTAAAGCGAGGCAGATTAATTGCTAAAAATTATTGCAGAAAAAAAAACCCAAAGAAACAAGGATTGCTAAATGGATGAATTTCAGGATGGATATTAAGGCTGATATTCAGAGGCATTGTCAAACAAAGGATTGGTTATGCTGCGAAATTGGGTAGGGAACAGAAGTAAATGTTTATGATATTGAAATGATTTGTTAAGAGTTTTAAGATCAATTATTGTTGCTTTAGTTACAGAGTGCCAACTCTTGGGTGAAAACCTTACGTGATCACTGAGGTTCCATGGAAACGTGGTATCTGACTGATTTTGAATTCCAAACACTGCCGACTTATACATTTTCTGACAACTACAATATATATATATATATATATATATATATATATATATATATATATATATATTTTTTTTTTTTTTTTCTTCAAGCAAGCCAGATTTTTATTGATGTCATACCATAAATATGCCGTGGCAGTGTTGGGACCTTGATGTCAGATACAACCATCCACAAATCTACCAACTTGAAGTTTCTTTTAGCGGGAATTCTAATTGGCAAGGAAACGAGCGAGGAAACAGGCGAGGGAGGGGGGTGGAACCCTCCATCCCCTCGAGATACATGCGTGCACACATCTCGAGGGGGATGGAGGGTTCCACCCCCATCCCTCGCCCGTTTCCTCGCCAATTAGACAAGCCCTTTTTTTAGACAAAAAATTACAATATAAAAGATGCTGGACAAACAGGGGTTTAAGATGCAGGATGGGATACAGGTTGATGTGGCTTCCACCATGGCGATTTGACTTGGGAAATTACAATTTAGAAAAAGTTTGAGGTGTTGGTATTTGAAGGAGAACTTGAACTTACAAAACATTGGATTTTATTGAATTTTTAAAGATGCTACAAACTCACACCCACTCTTGATTGAACTCACAACTCACTATTGAGCTTATTAGCTCCTATGCATTCACAACTCAACCTTCACCCCTATTTATACTAGTTCTAAGGAGGTGGAGGAAGTGCGTAGAATCTTAGATATTTTCAAAAAGATTTCTAGAGAGCTACACATTTTTGACAATTGTTAGGATAATTCTAGAACTTCTAGATTACCTATGTTCTAGAGATATCTTGAGGGAAGTAGGAGAGACTTCAAGTCTCTAGAGAAAACTAGAGTCTGTGATGACTCTCAACACTCCCCCTCATCACTGACTCTCTTGAAAGTCATTCCAAGTTGTCTTCGAAATTATTCGACCTTTGTAGTACCAAGTCCTTTGGTGAATATATCTGCCACTTGGTTGTCTGTTTTGATTGCTTGTATTTTTATCTCTCGTTGAAATACATTCTCCCTTACAAAGTGGTAGTGGACCTCTACATGCTTTTTCCTTGCGTGAAACACTGGATTTTCAACTAGGCGTATTGCGGACTGATTATCACAATGAAATGGTATTGCATATTCCACTGGCTGGTGAAAATCTTTCATTAATTGCACTACCCAAGTACTTCCTTGTGCTGTAGTCGAGAGAGATACAGTTGGTTGTCTCTTGCTACACCAACTGATTGCTATGGAGGCAAATTTCCGTTGGATCACGTGCTGATCATGCGGAGCAATCTGCATAAGATAGGATCACGTGCTGATCACACATACTAATCTGCACAAGGTAGAAATTAATTCTTTACACCGGTGTGATGCCTACCACGGGGACTCCAATGCCAAGTTAGAACAATGTCTTTAGGAAAATGAGAAATATCTCTACCTTTGAAGAGAAAATTGTAAGTCAGGAAAGTGTTACCTCCAAAAGGTCTTGCATTTGATTATTTATAGAGGTTGAAAGAATTAACTGCTGGCTGATGAGTAAGACGCGTGGCAAATTAGTAGGTTATCTACTTGCAAGCGATTGCAACTTTTTTCAGGCAGTTGTAACTTCCATGATTGGTTATAACTTTCCGTTTTGAGATATCTCTTCTGCAAGCCCATGTGCTCAGCTGAGCACGGTGGTTGGCGCCGAACACTTCTTCTCTGCTGAGAAAATAGTGTTCTACTGATACTGAGTTTGTATTGGGCTCGGGCTCGAGCCTTCTATACTTGTAATTTTAATGGATAATCTTTAGGTTTAAAAGGAAAGACTCAAATCTTTGGGCTTCTTTATCTAATTGGGCTAAATGTTATTTTTTGCTCCCACAAATGCCCATCATCTCCTTTGTTTTTTACTAAATAAAATAAATAATAATAATAATAATAATTTTTTTTAAACAAAGGATATGTGCCTAAGGAACGTGCCAAAAAATGAAGCTCCTTCTGTATTGAGACACTGCCACCGAGGAGTTTCATCTGGACCAAGAGTCTTCTTGTACTTAAACATCTTCATTGAAGAGTTCTATCTGGATTAGAAGTCTTTTTGTACTTAAACACTTCCACCGAGGAGTTTCATCTGAACTAAAAGTCTTCTTGTACTTAAACATCATCACTGAAGAGTTCTATCTGGATTAGAAGTCTTATTGAGATAAATTCTCATTTTCAAAAGGGTTATCTTATTCCCTTTTTTTGAATTTATAGATCTTTTTTTTTTATTCCTCACAAAAAAAAAAGTTTTTTCTTTCTCCTTCATATCTGTAGAAGGTAAAACACAGAAGTTTGCGCTTTTTCTTTTTTCTCGGCTTGGCTAATTGTAATGTGAGATTTTTTTTTTTTTTTTTTTTAAATCCATGAAAATACAATCACTAGGCAGCAAGAAAAAAAATAGGTTTTCGTCCACGTCTGTTGGTATGTTTCTTCCCTACCTGGCGTTGCGTGACGAGCGTAGTGCGTGATCGCTGATTGTCGGTGGTAAAAGATATTGATCAATCAACGAGTACTCGTCATCGCATCTGGTCTGTTTTGCTGTGAAGGCTTTGTAAAAATTTATGGATTACAGCAATGCGGCTGTGTCTTTGATCAAAAGACCTGGGTGGAGTGGAGCTTTTGTCTAATAGGTTGCAGACTGAAGTCAATAGAGTTATTGGTGTGGCTGGTCCAAGTGAAAACTTGATGATCGTTGGTGAACTATCAAGACGTGATGATGATCTTCTTTTCTCACAGAAGCGGCTTATCTGGGCTTTGTTGAAGGCATTTGGGTCTGCTACTTATGCCCCTGCTAACTCTTCGAGGTCCCCAAACTCTCATGATAGTTCTTTACCTGGCTCACTGTCACTCATCTTTAGAAACGTTGAGAAATTTGGAGGTGACATTTATTCAGCAGCAGTTACCCTCATGAGTTAAATCATTCACAAGGATCCAACATGTTTCAATGCTTTGCATGAGTTGAGTCTTCCTGAAGCCTTTTATCTTCGGTTGCAGCTGGAGTACTCCCTTCTTCTAAAGCTATTACTTGCGATCCGACGAAAATTTCATCCACAAATTCGTTGATCGACATCTTCTTTATCCGGCGATGCATCGTCGACTATTTACAGCAGGGAAGAAGAGAGGAGTTCGGTTGGCTCTTTTGCTTTTTTTGGGTGATGCGAAGCGACGGCAACCGGTGATCGTCGACCGTCCATGGCTGTGGAATTTCCCTTCTTGATCAAACTTTGATATGAATTCAATCCAAATTGGATTTAATGGCTTCAAATTTGAATGAAACATGGGTTCATGTGGGGTCATTATTTGTTGATGTTTGTATCACTGTAAGGAAATGGAAGGAAAGGGATTGTGTGTATATTTGCAAGGAAAGGAAAGGAAAGGGATTTTTGTATCACTGTAAGGAAAGGAAAGGTTAGGAAGGTAAGGGATGTTTGTATCACTGTAACTCGAGCAAACATCCTGATGGAGGGGATGAACATTTGCAAGAAAAGGGGTTGTGGTTATATGCAGCCGCCCATTTTATTATGTATCACTGACACCTTTTTTATTACAATAATTGATGAAGATGTTGATTTTCACCTGCAGGTTATAAAACTTTCATCTACTCCCCCCCCGAGCAGACTACTTCTGCCTTTCTTGTCGAGGTTGCTGATTCTTTTACTCATGGTGAGTAAGGAGATATTGCTGCTGTTAATGACCTTGGTCCTTTAGCTCTTTCTAAGAACATGTAGTCCTTAAAATGTTTTTTTTTTCTTCATGTATTTGAATTGTGGTCTGCTGATCGACTTTGGTTATTATGAATCCAAGCTTTCCTTGTTTTTAGTATGTTCAACTGTCGTCTCCCATACCAAAAAACAATGCATGAGTAATAAACTTAGAAAATATTTTCATAAAAAATTTATCATATATGCATGGATGTACCTTTCACTTATTGAGAAGAGGATGTGCCCTTCGGATGAGGAGAGAATGCATCATTTCATCTGCCAAGGGGTGGTACTTTACCCTTCACCTACTGAGGAGAGATTGATCTCATGCACCTGCTGAGTAGGGTTTACCTTTCGCCTGTTGAGGAAAGGTATTCTATTCTTTGCTTATAAGGAGAGGTGTCACACCTTCTGCTTATCTGAAAGAATAGTTGTTTCATACATTGCTGTACAAGAACTTCAAACTTGAGTTGTGATCTACCGTTTACTTTTCTACCAAATGGGGAATTAGAGTAGAGTTGTGAGTAAAAACCCAATCTTGGGTTGTATCGTACATACTCTCATCTGCTGAAGAGAGATATTTTTTATTCGTAAAATACAAGTACAACCTTTTATAGGACTTTTACATTCCTCGACTGAAGAAAGAAAAGTGCAGTGCTTACACATTTTCAATAGGTATGTTCCTCTACTGGAAAGGGTAAATACAATCAAGTCTTTTTAATATGTATATTGCATTTTATTTCTGAAAAACTAAAATACTATAGTTTACTTGATAGGTAGTCTATCAACGACATAATGATCTGCTTGTAGGGTCCTCTGCTGAAGATGAGTTACACATAGTACTTTCTGAAGTTGTTGGCGTTCCATTGTCTAGGGATTTCTTTGCCTTCAAGCGTGTCCAGTGTATAGCTTCCCCGACCGCCAACTCTACTCACTACATATGGTCCTTCCCAATTAGGATCTAACTTTTTTGACCCTTCTACCTTCTTGGTGACGAAGGCCTTTTTCAAAACTAAATCCCCAGGTTGGAATTGTCTGATCTTGACTCACTTATTGTAATAGGACATAAGTTGCTGATGATAAGCATCAACTCTTGTGATAATTTTTTCTCGATTATCTTCTACTAGATCCAAATTATTTGTCATTTCATTGGTATTTGCTGCTAAGCTGGATACTTCCGTTCGTAAGGAAGGGACTAATATGTTGGGTGGGATGATAGCTTCGGTTTCGAAGGCCAAGGAAAATGGCATTTCTCCAGTAGGTCTCCTTTTGGTTGTGCAGTAAGCCCATAGTACTCTATGTAACTCCTCAACCCATTTTCCTTTAGCTTTATCTAATCTTTTTTTTATGCAATCCCGAATAGTTTTGTTGGATGCTTCAACTTGACCATTTCCTTGTGGATACCTAGGAGTTGAATTTTGTCGTTTTATGCCGTGCTTATCCAAGAAGAGTGTAATTTCCATTCCCACAAATTGAAGACCATTGTCGGTCATAATGGAATGCGGAATACCAAATCGGCAGATTATGTTTTGCCAAATAAATTTCTTTACATCTGCTTCCTTGGTAGAGGCGAGGGCTTCAACTTCAATCCATTTTGTGATATAGTCGGTTGCTACAATCATCATATTATTTTGTGCTGGAGCCATTGGCATTGGCCCTACAAGGTCATTGCCCATTGCATGAAAGGCCATGGACTAATCTGCAGATTCAATTTTTCTGCGGGCTGAGTAGGAATTGGTTTGAACCGTTGGCATTTGTCACATCTTTGTACGAAGTCTTTCGCATCTTGATGCATGGTTGGCCAATAGTAACCAACACTCAAAGCTTTTTGTGCTAGTGATCTGCCCCCATAATGATTTTCACAAGATCCTTCATGAATGTTACTCAGAACTTCAAGTACTGCTGGAGAACTAATACAGGTGAGGTCTGGCCCCAAATATGATCTGCGGTAGAGCTTTTCTTTCTTTACATAATATCTTGCAGCCTTTTGTTGGAGTTTCTTGGCTTGCACCTTGTCTATTGGCAGATTACCATTTAGTAAAAAATCGATAATAGGATCTTGCCAAGTAGGACTAGCATCGATTATCATCATCTCGGCTTCTTCTTCAATACTTGGTGTCTCCAAGTGCTCTACTGGGATGGAGCGCTTTAATTGATAATCTAAGGCTGACCTGAAGTTTGCTAATGCATCTGCATGAGAGTTTCTTGCTCTAGGGACCTGCTTAATTGTGAATATTGGAAAAGCCTTCAAAAGTTCTTGGATTTTGTCTAGATAGAGGATCATCCTTGGGTGATTTGCAATGTATTCAGTAGATGTCTGACTGGTTATAAGCTGAGAATCCGAATAGATGGCTAGCCTTTTAACGGACAACTCCTTTGCTAAGCGTAGTCCAGCAAGTAAGGCCTCGTACTCTGCTTCATTATTGGAGGCTTTGAAACCAAGTGTAATGGCTTGTTCTACCATGGTTCTGTCGGTCGTGAATAAGACAAGTCCTGCTCCGGCACCCTTGTGATTTGATGACCCATCTACATATAAGTGCCATATATCTTTGTGCTGATCTGCCCCTGTTCCAGTATGATTTGAGGAATCTTCTGCTGTTGAGGGGTGCAACACTGCTCTGCTAGCTGACTTTATCTCAGTGACTGAGGAAGGTGTGAATTCTACTATAAAATCTGCTAAGGCTTAAGCCTTTATAGATGTCCTTGGCCGGTAGATCAAATCGTATTGGCTTAACTCAATGGCCCATTTCATGATTCTTTGAGATGCATCCAGGTTGTGGAGAATTGACCGTAAAGGATATTCCGTCATGATAATCACTCGATGGGCTTGAAAGTAAGGTCTTAACTTCTTTCCTGAAACCAAAAATGCTAAAATTAATTTTTCCATTGTTGGGTACCTGGTCTTAGCATCGATAAGAGCTTTAGATATGTAAAATACAGGAAGTTGTGCCCCTAGTTCTTCTCTGATGAGAGCTGAACTCACTGCGACATTTGAAACTACTAAGTAGAGGTACAAGTCCTCTCCCGGATGAGGTTTTGACAGTAGAGGAGGAGAAGATAAGTAAGTTTTAAAATTTTTAAATGCAGTTTCACATTCTTCATCCCATTTGTCTCTCTTTCCTTTTTTCAATGCTTTAAAAAATGGTTTACACTTGTCTGTTGATATGCTTAGGAATCGATTCAAAGCGGCTGCTCTACCTGTGAGACTTTGGATTTCTTTTGGAGTTGATGGTGACTTCATGTCAATAATGGCTTTGATTTGATTTGGATGAGCTTCAATTCCCCTCTGGGTGACTAGGTACCCCAAAATCTTCCTGATGAAACTCCAAAAGTGCATTTATCTGGATTTAACTTCATTCGATATTTCCTTAGAATTTCAAATGTTTCTTCAAGATTTATGATGTGATCTGCCCGTTGAGGACCTTTAATTAGCATGTCGTCTACGTAAACCTCCATGGTTATTCCAATTAAATGCTTGAAGATTCTGTTCATTAACCTTTGATAGGTCACTCCGGCATTTTTTAAACCAAAAGGCATTATCTTGTAGCAGTAAGTCCCTCTTTCGATGACGAATGAAGTTTTGGCTTTATCGGGTTCGTACATCATAATCTGATTATAACCTGAATAGGCATCCAGAAAGTTGAACAACTGGTTAACAGATAGAGGCTACTAACTGATCAATACGAGGTAGATGATAGTTGTCTTTGGGACATGCTTTGTTGAGTTCAGTGTAATCTACACAAACTCTCCATTTTCCTTTTTTTTTTGACTAATACCACATTTGCCAACCAGTCGGTGTAGGATACCTCCTCGATGAAATCGGCTGCCAAGAGTTTGTCAATTTCGGCTTCAATGATTGCTGCTCTTTCCGGGGCAAAGTTTCGCCTCTTCTGCACGATAGACCTAAAGGTTGGGTCTACATGCAGTTAATGACAGATCACAGTTGGATCAATTTCGCACATGTCTGAGGCTGACCAAGCGAACACATCTTTGTTGCTTTGGAGGAAATTAATAAGCTCCGCCTTCTCATCTGCGCTGAGGCGAGAGCCAATTTTCATCTTTCTTTCAGGCAGACTAGGATCAATAATTACAAGTTCTGTGTCTTCTTCTGGTCTCCATCCCTCCTCAACTGAGGATTCGAATTGAATTTTTCCTTCTTGATCCTGGTGCTGTAATTGCTATTGGGGGGGGGGGGGGTAGAAGGCTTATTCCCTTTCGTTTCGGTTGAAGTGACGGGAATAAATTCCTTCTGTTTCGTTTCCTTCAAGACTCGGGCGGCACACCTCCTTGCAATGGCTTGATCACTCTTTATTTCTCCAACTCCACCTTCTGGGATTGGAAATCTGATTTTTTGGTGTAGACAAGACGTGACAGCATCAATTTTAGTTATCCATGGTCTCTCCAAAAGTCCGTTGTAGGGAAAGGGCTAATCTATTATCATAAAGGTCTGCGAGCAGATGACTGGTGGTGAGTAGACGTCTAGAGTCATAGTGCCAATTTTTACTGATGTAGCCCCATTAAAGGCAGTCAAGACTTTTGTCTTTTTGGTGATAAGTGATTCTAAATTCATCTGTTTGACAACCGAAAGTTGAAGTATATTGGCTGCACTTCCATTATTTACATGAATTCTATCGATCGTTGCATTAGCGATCTGGATGCTGATAACGAGTGCGTCTTCATGTGGTAGCTCAAGGCCTTGCAGGTCACTTTTAGTGTAGCCGATCATCTAATTTTCGATTGAGGAACTAGTTGTGGGGCCATCGACTGAGGCGATTAGCACTTGAGCAACCGAAGTTGCTTGTTTGATTTTTCGCTTTATTTCATTATTTGTGAAACCAAAAAGTTCAGATTCAACAAAAATTCCATTGATTCTTCTAACTTTCTTTGGGGGTTCCTTGGCTGCATATCTTTCTTCAATTTGTTGAATGGCTTTTTTGGCTACATACTCTGTGCAATGTCATGCTTTGACTAACTCTTCAAGGTGGTCCTTCCATGCTCGACATTCTTTTGTCAAGTGACCAGTGGCTCCATGGAATGCACAATATTTATTCGGATTTCTTTTTGCCGGATCTCCCTTCATGGGTGGGGGTGTCTTCAACCAAGGTTGGTTCTTTACCTCGTGGAGAATTTGATTGATTGGAACCAAGAACTCTGTGTATGCTCTACTGGTAGAGGAATCTTATATTGGAGAGCGTGCTCTACTATTGTCACCCCTGTTCTTCTTATTCTCCTTATGATCCATATTCTTTTGTGTAGGTTGGCTATCCTTCTTGAACACATCAGATACCTTAGCAATATTTTTTTCATCGCCCCACAATGCATAGCATTCTGCCATGGTGAAGACTTATGCAAGAGTTTTACCTGGTTTCATGGTCAGTTTGCCATACAATGGGTGATTTGCGGGCAGACCCTTCCTGAAAGCTGAGGACGCAATTTGATCATCACACCCAACTATGCTTGCTTTTTCTGCCTTGAATCTTTTAATGAAGTCTCTAAGCGATTCATTTGACTTCTTCTTCATGTTGAAGAGGTGGTCAACATGTTTTTTAACAGTTCGGTAAGATGAATATTCTTTTGTGAAGACAAGAGATAGATCACCAAAGTTGCTGATCGACTGGGGGGTCAAAGTGTGAAACCAATCTTGGGCTACTCCCTATAAAGTCATAGAAAATATTTTGCACATAAGTGGATCATCATTTTTGTGCAGAGTCATGACACTTCGAAAATGCTTCAAGTGCCTCTCAGGATCAAAATCTCCCTTGAAAGGGGTAAAAGTTGGTGTGGTAAACCTTGCTGGTGGAGGAGCCTCTTTGATGTTATCTGTAAAATGCGAAGTATTCACTAAGGCCACCTCTCTGCGCAGAGTATCATCTGGGTTTCTCATAACGTGTAAATTCATCAACTGTTCTCTGACCATTCGTGCCACATCATCTGCTCCCAAGGGTTTGTGTGTATCCTGCTGATCAACCGAATGGTGATTTCAATTCTGATTATCTGCGGTAGAGGACTCATCATATTCTGAATTTGATTGTGACTTACCTACATGTGAGTGAGGTCGAGTCTCAATATGATTCGCCTGAAGGTTCCTCTTGATTTGACGAGCCTCTGAATGTGGGGCGTGGGACAAATCAGTGTAGTGATCTAGATCTGGTCCCCTGCGTCCATCGGGATTCTTTCTTCTGCGCTGACCACTTATATTGGGTGTAGTCTACGGTCCTATCCTTGAGTGCACAGTTGCTTGGGAGCCCAACCTTGAGAAGACTCCCCTTTGAGGTTTGAGCCTAGAATGCACATTTACTCGTGGCCCTAATCTCGAATGAATGCTCCCAAAGGGATTGTTTCCCTTTGATGGATGTATACTTCTACTTCTATGTGCATGATCTACTGGTAGACGACGATGTGTCGTCTGCCTTTGTTGTTCGATCACTAATCGCTCTACCACCTGGGTTTGTTCTTTCAATATTTTGGTCGGATTGGCAATCTGACCTGCAAGATTCTCCTCTGTTGAGAAAATAGTGTTATACTTATACTGAGTTTGTATTGGGCATGGGCTCGAGCCTTCTATACTTGTAGCTTTCGTGGATAATCTGTAGGTTTTTTAGGAAAGGCCCAAATCTTTGGGCTTCTTTATCCAATTGGGCTAAAGGTTATTTTTTGCTCTCACAATTGCTCCTTAACTAAGACTGAACACGTATCCGGTAGTTGATCTTCGCGTGTCATGATCTCCAGCATAGTCCGCATCACAGTAGCCGACTATTTTATATTCCTTACCCTTCTTGTATAAGATACCAAGATCAGTGGTTCCTTTCACATACCTTAATATTCTTTGGACTGTTCGAGATGAGGCTTCTTTGGCTTCTGCATGAATTGACTTGCTACTCCAAATGCATAGGCTATGTCTGGTCGTGTGAGCGTCAGGTAGATTAGACTCTCGACAAGCTGGCGATACATTGTTGTATCTTCCAAGTCTTTGCCTTCTTCAACACATAGCTTAGCATTAGCCTCCATAGGTGTTGAGATCGACTTGCACTCGAGCATCCCGTACTTCTTCAAAAGATCTCTAGCATACTTCTGTTGACATAGGAATGAGCCTTTGTCACTTCATTCAATCTCGAGCCGAAGTGTCTTAGTTCTTCTAATTCCTTCATTTGGAATCGAACTGCCAAGTTTCTTCGTAGTATTCCTATTTCTTCTTTGTCATCTCCAGTGATAATTAGATCATCTACATATACTAGCACTATTGCTGGTTTGCCTATTTGAGATTTGATGAACAGGCTTGAGTTCGAATGTGCACACTGTGTACCCGCTTTGAACTAAGAACTCTGCTATCTTCCCATACCAGGTTGCTCCATGTATATTTCTCGGTCAACTTCTCCGTGCAGGAAGGCATTTTTAACTTCCATCTGCCATAACTTCCAAGATTTGCTTGCTTCCGGGGCAAGCATGACCCTGACTGTAGTGATCTTAGCTACTGGACTAAATGTTTCATCGTAGTCCAATCCATACTATTGTGAGAACTCGTGGGCTACCAATCGAGCCTTGTACCTTTCTATCAAGCCATCAGGACGAGTCTTTATCTTGTAGACCCATCTGCATGATATAGGCTTCACATCCTTTGGTTTTGGTACTAAGTCCCTAGTTTGATTTTGCTTCAGAGCTTGGATTTCTTCTTCCATCGCCTTTTTCCATTCCATGCTCTGAGATGCTTTTTAAAATATTGTGGGTTCTCTATTGTTGTCTTCTTCGACCACGGCATTTGCATACTTTGGATTGGGTTTGCGTTGTCTTGTTGACCTTCTCAGTTGTTGCCCCAAATCTTCCTGATTGCCTTGATATTCTTCTGGTGCTCTTTCATGTACACCAGTTTGCCATGGGTTACTGGATGCATTTATTGTCTTTGGTGAGTTGAATCCGCTTTCTTCTACCATGATGAAGCTTCAAAAAACACCACGTTCCTTGATGTGTAGCAGCGCCCAGTTGTAGGGTCACAACATTTTCATCCTTTCTTTTGATTGTCATATCCCACAAAGATGCAACGTATCGCCTTCTTGTCGAACTTGCTTTGCAGGTGATCAGGTACGAACACGTAACACATACATTCGAAAACTCGGAAGTGACTCAATGTGCGTTTAGTATTCCATAACTTCTGATAGGGTGAAACAAACCCTAACTTTGCTTGTGGCAACCTGTTGATAACATGGGCTGCAGTCTTCATACACTTGGCCCAAAATCAACTTGGCACATTTTTGGAATGCAACATGCTTCGGCACATCTATGCCAAATGCCGGTTCTTCCTTTCAGCTACTCCATTTTGTTGTGGAGTGCCTGGACATGTTAATTGTCTCCTGATTTTACATTTCCTTATGTAATTGGAGAACTCATCTGATGTGTAGTCTCCACCATTATCTGTACGCAGGCATTTAATCTTCTTTCCTACTTTACTTTCAATATTCTTCTTGAATTCCTTAAATATATTAAGGACTTCTGATTTTTCCTTCAGAAAATAAACCTACACGTACCTTGAAAAATCGTCAATAAAAGTCACCATGTAGCGCATCCCGCTAATTGAGGCTTGCTTTGCTCGACCGAACACATCTGAGTGGATGAGTTGCAACGGTTCCTTGGCCCTGAACTCCGACTCTTGATAGGGTAGTTGATGAGCTTTTCCATACTGGCACCCAACATAGAC
The DNA here is from genome assembly GCA_963556465.1 of Berberis vulgaris. Lineage (NCBI taxonomy): Eukaryota > Viridiplantae > Streptophyta > Magnoliopsida > Ranunculales > Berberidaceae > Berberis > Berberis vulgaris. The sequence goes on along the minus strand of OY747136.1, from coordinate 27,280,268 downwards.
TGTTTCTCTTCGTATATCCAGGTAGGGTAAGCCTTTCAGCATGGACTTGCTCATCACCGCCTTCAACCTCTTATAGCTAACATGCCCTAGCCTAGCGTGCCACAAATCAACAGTTTCACCGCATCGAGTCTTATCTACATATGTCCCTCTATAATGGGTGTACCCGATGACTTTAGGCTTCGATACACCTTAACATCTTCCGGCCCAAACACCACGTAGTTGCCAGATGTTGTTAATTGTGATACTGACAATAGGTTCTTCTTTATACCTGAAACCTGATAGACTTTCTGCAGTTGAACTTGATTGGGGCTGAAACGGGGGGTTAATGCAGCCTCCAGTGTGAGCAATCGGCAATCTCGTGTTGTTAGTAGTTATCACGACCCGATCTCTTTTGTACTCACAGAGGCTGGACAAATTCTCCTTGTCTCCGATCATATGATTGAAGCAGCCCGAGTCAACGATCCAATCTTTGCTATAGTTGATTACTAGTACTTTATCTTCACAGGCCATAGCTACTTCATTCTTGGAGAAATTTACTTTTTCTTCAAGAGAATTTTCACGAACAGGCTGAGTAGTTGCAAAGGATGATTGGAAGTCCCATTCTTCTTTACTATTGTCTTGGTGATTGCAAGATGTCATCAAGTTTCCTTAAGCCGTCTTATTCTTTGACTGACAGTCTACTGCATAGTGTCCACTCCTGCCGTAGTTGTAGCAACCATAACTTGGTCTACCATTGTTGTTCCTGCCTTGCTTAGCTCCCCTTTTCTTATGACTCCTCTCTTGGGACTTCTTGGGTCGATTATCTTCTTCTTTATTTTGTTTAACAAATTTCTTTTTTTTATATCCACCCTTTATTTTATTGAAGAGTGCCTCTTCTTCCTCATTTTTCAAAGAGACGTCTGCCATTTGCTTAGCGAGGCTCTCTTGATTGGTCAACAAACTTTCGAACTCCACAATGGAGGGTTGAGTTGGCCAACCACGAATTGTCGTGACAATCCCGGTATATTCGGGCTTTAATTCGTGGATGATTATTCTTTTCATCCTATATTCATTAATTTTTGAAGATGGGTCTAGTTCTGAAATTTCACGGCATAATTTTTTGATTTTCAAAAAATACTCTCCAATAGACATACCTCATTGTCTAGAGTTCATCAATTCATTCTCTAAGAACTGCAGGCGGGCATCGTTTGTTCTTGAGAATAGGGATGCAAATGTATCTCATGCTCTTTTGGGCGTGTCTTCGTCTTCGATGTGTTGAATAATCTCGTCCTCAATTGTCGTCTTGAGCACATAAAGTGCTTTTCTAGCTTTGATTTCCCATTTCCTAAGTTCAACAGCGTTCCCTTGGCGGTGGCGCAGTCTCACCACCGCCAACAACTTGCCACAAGTCTTGTCCTTGTAAATAGGACTTTATTCTTGTCTGTCAGCTCTTATAATTGTTATGGTTGAGCTTTGTAAGCCCACTAGTTGTGGCAACGAGATCTCCCATCGTGACAAGGTGCAACATCTTTTGTGCTATCGAGTAAGCTTGGTCCCAGACCAATCTGCTTCAAAGTCTCAAACTGTGCACGAACGATCTCCGACAAGCAGCATCTCACCAACGGCAACTGTGAACAGTGTTGAATAGTGTTCAATTTGTGAATAGTGCTGAACAGTGTCGTCTTCTATTAAATAGTACTGTAACTCCGGCGAACAGTACTATTCCGGCTCTTATACCAAATTGTTGGTATTTGAAGGAGAACTTGGACTTACAAAACACTAGGTTTTATTGATTTCTCAAAGATGCTACAAACTCACACCCACTCTTGATTGAACTCACAACTCACAATTAAGCTTATTTGCTCCCATGCCTTCTCATCTCAACCTTCACCCCTATTTATACTAGTTCTAAGGAGGTGGAGGAAGTGTGTAGAGTCTTAGATATTTCCAAAGAGATTTCTAGAGAGCTACACATTTTTGACAATTGTTAGGATAATTCTAAAGCTTTTAGATTACCTTTGTTCTAGAGATATCTTGAGGGAAGTAGGAGAGACTTGAAGTCTCTAGAGAAAACTAGAGTCTGTGATGACTCTCAACATGAGGAACCAGTTGATCTCACGCTTAACTACATCTGGAATCAGATGAAAGGACACTAAGGTTATGGTGCAGTCTTAAACTTTCTGAGTCGTCTTTTGTTGCATGCTAGAAATTCAAGTGGTAAATTAATCCTATTCGATCATGCTAGCTGTAATTTGATTTGTAAAGGGAAACTTATTATCAAGTTTAGCTAGCTTGATAAATTCGGTAAAGTGAAAACTCGATGTTTATTACTCTTGCATTGTATAGTATTTAAGTGTGTTGTTTTTTTGGTATTATATCTGTGTGTGCTTCTAGTCAAAACTTTGCTAGATGTGCTTTATTAAGTAGAACAGAGCTTACACCGAGCAGCCTACGACCATGGATCTCTTGGGGTACCAACTCGAGTGGGTTAGACAGGCTATGGATTTAGCGCAGACCTGACCCAAACAGTCAAGGAGACAATGTCCAATTTGACCAACCGAAACTGAATCCGATCAAGCTAAACCAATTTGGCCCATTGAATGGTATTCACAATTATGTGCGGCTGATGTCACCAGCTTCTTTACATGGGTTTTCAACCTCAAATTTCTAGGATCAAATGGCCCTAAAGATATTGTGGCAAACACTTAGGTGTGTTTGGTTGCATGGAATCCTATGCCATGAGAATTCATGAGGGGACTCTTATATTTTTGACTAATTTGAGGTTTCACTTCACATCCACCATTTGATTTTGTGATCAATGGTTGGAATAGAAGTCCCACGAACATGGGAATCACATGCCTTGGGGACCAAAGAGTGGGATTCCCATGTTCATGGGACTTCCATTCCCACCATTGTTCACAAAATCAAATGGTGGATGTGGAGTGATACATCAATTTAGCTTAAAATGTAGTGGTCCCCTCATGAATACCCATGGCATAGGATTCCATGCAATCAAACACACCCTTAGATTGTGGAGAAATGGTATAAACGACATCTTCAAACGCTTACAAGAATAATGGGGACAATAAACACATTACACAAGCAAAGTGAGATTTCCTGTTCACACATACAAAGCAAACCAAAAGTACAAAGAAAACTAATCAAAACCCAGATCTAATCCCACAAAAAATCAACAAAAGTTTAACCGATAATCCTAATTAACTTCTTTTCAAGTAATTACCTTCAGCCAAGCTAGTATATCTAATTTTAAATGCAGTACGTAATATAATCTCTACAATATACCCAATTAGAAATTCAATGATGGGAAGTGCCGCCCCATAGCTCTTAGTGGCTTTTATCATCACTTTCATAGCTTTGCAATAAAGACAGCAGAGATGGCACTACACCAAATTGGCATATTTGTAACAACTTAAAAAACAATAACACTTTTGAGCTATTACAATCCAACAAACAATTTCAAGTCAAAACTAAATTTAGTCAACAAAATGAAAAATAGCTACACAAAAAAAGTGATATAATAAATTAGATCACCATGAATAACATCACTTGTAAGCCCATACTATTTGTGGTGATACAATTATTGAATCACTTTATTTGTGAAAATGTGTAAAATTGCTTTGTGAATTGTTATAGCTCAAAATTGGTTTAGTGTGGATTTGTTCCCTTAGCACTAGACTTATCATCTCGTTTCTCTTCTTTCGCTTCGATGTTAATACATGGTATGGAATTTTTCTTTTTAGCTAAGAAGGAGAATTTTGGCTTCTTAAAGGCATTCGCATTAACACAATCCTTTTTTAAATTATCTGTTGCAGCTTCAAATTCACCTAAACCTTTTCTTTTCTTGACGTGTTTGAGATCATCTTCTTCATCAACATCATCATCATCTTCAATCCTTCTTCCCAAACTTTTTTTAATGTTTTATTCTCCAATGAGTTCATCACATCCCCCATCTCCTCATCCCTCTTCCCTTCCTCTTTCTATCCACTTCCTCATCCTCCTCTTTCCGCTAATGCTCAAAATACCGCCTAGCACCAGACTCAACAACAAACTCTAAATTCTTGGGGCCAATATCTATGGTCAACTCGGCCTTGCAGTTGGTGCATTTGAGGTAGAGTCTGAACATCTGAATTCCTAAATATGTTATTCCAATAACCTTCTCTTTCCGAGAATTGAACTTGGTTCTGACATAAACGTAGTTTCCACAAGTGTTGCATCTAATGCTCATAAGAAGCATGTTTCTCACATTAATCTGCTTCTTATCTTTGCGTTATGGTCTTGGGAGCTTCAAAGGATTGAAGTCTGGGGGATAATAAAGATTTGATACTTTCATCTCTCCCATTCTTTCTCCACTTCAGAAAAAATATAAATCAAAATCAAATCTTGAGAGGAAGGAGAAACAAGAAACACCCAATCCAAACACAATCACCAATTGTTCCTATTTGATCGCTCACTCAATCAACTGTGTTGATTGACATTAGAAATACCATGTTAAAGTTTTATCTCACTTTGACATGTTCTCATTGAGATATGCATCAAGACTTGATCTGGTTGCACATAAACTGTGTTTTCCGTTAATCCGTTTATGATGAATTTATTGGGAATATGAAAATTAAAAATCATTTGATGCGTCCAAATCCATTCCTGACCTGCAAAATGAACAACCGTGAGCCAGGGACCATTGTTGTGGTGGCTGAAGGCGTTCCGATGCTCAAGTCAAGTGTCTGAGTAAGAATGGATGTAGATTGTAAATTAGATTGTAAGTGTGTATCTGTAATACCCACCTGATTACATAAATATAAATAATATTTATTTATTGTTTTAGTAATATATTATAATTTTATATATAGTGGTTAAGTAAAGTAGAAACCGTGTGTATATGTGTGTATTTAACCAAAATTAGGAAACTCTAAATTAGAATCTTATAAAACAATTTGATTAGAGTAAAATACATAACTTTATCTTATACACACAAAAACAAAAGGGAGAAAACTTTGCGTAGAAGAAGAGAGTGAAAGCGGTGAAAGAAGAAGAAAAAAAAATGAATGCATAACACCATTGAGTTTTCTTCGTTCGCTTTTATTTGTTTAGATTAATCAATTGATTAACTTTAGAGTTTAATACGGATATAACTTTGAAATATGAAAGTTTTTATTGTATTTTCATATGAATTAGTTGAGTTAAAGAGAAAATTCAAAACTAGGTTTTTATTTAAATCCCGTAATAAAGAGAGCTCTGCACAGTCTTAGTGTTTCCAGTGAATTGAGACATTCTAGTAGTCAAAATCCTTTGAAATTAAATCTGCAGATTCATAACACATGCATAAAAAATATACCATTGGTTTGGAGTTCATCCAGTGGTTAGAGTTTCCTCGAGGCAGAGAAAAATGACACTGATCGAATTTTAGAAATCCTTATATATAATTTTTTTAGTAGAAGTTAGTGAGTTTTCTTATTATTTGACATGATATTATGATTTATTTTGATTAGTATATTGTATTTCTAAAATTGTTAAATGTTAATTGAAGTGAGTATTTCTCACTCTTTAATGGTTTATTAATTAAAATCTATTTGTTATTATTACCATACTTTGAATTTTGTTTTATACCCATATGATATGTTATGGAAATATAAATGAATGAATCATGTCAATGAATGCATTTTGGATATATAAAGCCCTTTGTTTGTCGATTGTGTTGGGATTATTATTCAAATTCCGGTTAGTGGGTTTTGATTTATGACTTATAAAATGAGATCCTTTTTCTAAGGTTCTACTATTGTTATGATTAAAGGACAGTGTTATTCTATTGGTGATAAATGATGATGATGATGATGACTGATGATGTTCATGATGTCTGTAATTTTTGGGAAGCAAACAATAAATAAATTAGGTCCATAATTTAGTAGTTGAAATTTAATAGTGAAGAGTGCGTATGTATGACCTTGAAGCAATTCAATATTAGGAGATTATCTTATGATTATTGTGCCGATTATAATAGTATAGCGGAAAATTTTGAAAGATTTTTTTCTCGGATCAAAGTGGATATAGTTTAGTGTAAGGGTTGGTATGAATGGACGATATATGTTATTATATTATTACTAGTGGTATTATCTGTTATCATATTATTACTATTGTTAGTTATTGCATTTTTACTACTGTTAGTAGATCTATTATATGGATACTATTGTTATTATATATTACTATTATATGGCCATGATATTACTGCTCCTATTGTTGTGACCATGTCGTGGTCAAGTAGAAGTCATTGGGAATGTTTATTTAATACATATGATATACACATTCATTGATTTATTGATTAATTATAAACACTAAAAAACTGAGCACCCATTGGATATTTTTTTAACTACTCCGAATATATAACTTATGTGATTGAATGCAAGTTAGATTTAAGTGATCTGAGAAATATAAGAAGTATGAATCATTATATTGAATAAGTTTGATCCCTGTTGTGTTATAGAAAATTTATTTATAAAAATGTTATTTGTTTTCACAAAAGAAGGGTGTGAGTATTGTGGTTAATTTTGTTTATGGTTGATAAAGTGTCACCGTAAAAGAGTTTTGAGAATTAGTTGATTTTTATACTCTTTTCTACAACAGCGAAAAAAACAAATGAAAATATGTTTTGTATACAAATTTGCTTGTATACGTGGTATATAATTTTGGTATGCAGACTTGCTTGCATATTGGGTACGTTGTTCTATGTGAGTTCGATAGTACCTGTAATGTTTAGAAAATGCTTACCATGGATCGAACTTCGGGTAAGATGACATGTTCCTCGATGTGACACCTCACTTGGAACATGTACGCTCTAACTGGTTTCGAAGGCAAGAGAACCACGCTTGGGTGAGGTGTGTTCGGCACAGGAGGAGAGTGCGATTGTAGAAAAGAAGCAAAATTTTTGGCTATGTATATGGTTGCATTAAGGGAAGAAACTAAATGCTCATTCGATTATTGAATGAGAACTACATTTCTTCCTTAAGGTAAAATGTATTTTGTTGATATTTAAATAATGGTGTATTATGACTATGATTTGTATTTGATTGAAAATAAATTGTATTTATGAGGATTGATAAATTAGGAATTTTATTATTTTGTTTCTAACCATTCCGTGCAGGATGGTAAGTCTACTAACATTTCTGCAGGTCTGACTTACCATGTTGTGAGTCTTGGATAAGTAAATATTTACTTGAAGATTATAAACTTATTAGTATGACATGTTTGCCTCATAGAGGAACTACCAGTCTGTGATGTGTTATTTATTGTTTGTGAATTTTTTATGTTAAAGCGTCTAACTTATTTTATTGATAAGAGATAGAAATTTCTCATACCAGCTACCTTGTTGACCCAAGATGCTTCTTGGGTACGTTTTATTGGAACGTGGCCATTTCACCTTTCTCAGGTTATACAGTTTTGGAGCGGCATCTTTGGCGATTTATTTTATGGAGCGATCATCTCCAAAGAGTTACTTGGTTAGAATTTTTGTCTATGTTAATTTTTATTTAATGTTTTTGTTGGTAAATTTTCAAGTCCCGAGTTTTGGGGAAGCGAATAATCCTAATCCTACGTGGATATAAGGATTTTTGCTTTCTCGAAAATCGGGGCCTAATATTTTGGTATCAGAGCATTTGGTTAGCCTAGGCTAGGGTAGAGTTTAAGTGATCATCGGAATGTGGATATGGGCGAGTAATAGTGTAAATGTCTAGAGATAAAGTGACAAAGGTGAACCTTGAACATTTAGTATTGTTTCCTTTTTTTTTTGTGAATCTCGTGATGAGATTCCTTTGACTTGCGTGTGCGGAGAGTAATCATATCTTGTTTTAATCTCAATATTGGGGGACATTGTGCATGGTCGCCTTAAAGGAAAAAACTAAATGCTCATTCGATCATTGAATGAGAACTACATGTCTTCCTTAAGGTAGAAAGTGTGTTGGGTTGATATTTAAATAATGGTGTTTTTGACTATGGTCTGTAATTTGTTGAAAACAAATTGTATTTGTGAGGACTGATAAATTAGGGATTTTATTCATTTGTTTCTAACCATTCCATGCAGGATGGTAAGTTTACTAACTTTTTTGCAGGTCAGACTTACCATGATCAATTTTCATAGTGTAAGTATTGGTAAAATAAATGTTTACTTTAAGTATGATAAAACTTATTAGTATGACATGTTTGCCTTGTTGAGGAACTACAATTCTTTGATGTGTTATTTTATTGGGTACGTAATTTTCATGTTAAAACATGTAAATTGTTTTATTTATAAGAGACTGAGATTACTCATACCAGCTACCTCGCTGACCCAAGTAACTTTATGCTTCTTGGATATGTTCTTATTGGAACATAGTCATTTATTCTTTCTCAGGTTAGAAATTCATTAGGGCGGCGATGTTGGATGTTTACTTATGGGATGAAATCTCCAAAGAGGTTCTTGGTTAGAATTTTTTGTCTACTTTACTTTTCTTATAAATGTTTTTGTTGTAAATTTTCACGTCCCAAGTTTTGGGAAAGTTGATAACCCTACCTGGATATAAGGATTTTCGTTTATCGAAAATCGGGGCATGACAATGAGGGTGCGAGGTGGAGTTGTGATGGATCAGAGGAAGGAGGAAAAACAAGGGATATGGGTGTGTGCCGGTTCTTCTATCGAGTGAGAATCGTCGGCAGGGTGAACGATGAGGTGGGGTTGGTAGCTGGAAAAAGATAGGAGAAAGAAAAGGACATTAAAAAGAGAAGAAAGGGGAGAGGGGCTGCCCCAGAGAAAGGGAGAGAGTTTTGTGTGTAGCAGAAAGGAGAATAAATAGATTTTGGTCAGGCTTGAGCTTATGTTTAGGTTTGATTCACATGGGTTTGGGAATGGGTTTCAATTGTTGTAGCACCTTTCAAATTCAGCGAAACTATATCTTTTGGCTTGAGCTTCCAAACTCGCCGCGCTAACCCAGTTTCATCTTTTTAACTCCAAATCCTACAAAAACATGCAAACGAATTAACAAGAATAAAATACAATATTTGAAACACTAACAAATATAAATTAATAGATATTTTATGTAATAATTATGTGAATATCAACCTCACGTGGACTCCTACGCCCACACACTGAGTGGCCCAACGCGCAAACCCACTAACTAGGGGGAGTAGTTGATGAGACATCAAACAATCACTCAATCATAGCCGTATACGTGGCATGGACTAACCTTAAACCATAAAAGGCTTCAGCACAATCCCGAGTATTCCCATGCGGAAGACTACTATTTAAGTCAGACGCCCAAGCCCAAGACAGCCAGTCCCAGAGGCACGAGGCTTAAGGCTTGGCCCATGATGAAAAGTCCCAAACATCTAATCTCTGAGCTGTCACAGGCTCGAGATCCACTTGCATTAAATCAGCACTAACCCAATTGATGCAGTCATTTTTCGCTCCCTGTTTTGACCTAGTCCTGCTGACCTACACAAGTAACCCGCATGAGTCACAGACCACCATTGTGGTGGCCGATGGCACTTCGATGCTACAGTCAGAAAGGGATATGAGGGAGGTAGTGTACCTTAGATCACCAACCTCATGTCTTATTTATAGTGCAGGAGTCCTGGTTCTATCAGGCCATCGAATGCGTAGTTTAGGAAGAAAATATTCGTGGAGATCCTTATCTAATTAGGAGTCGTGCTGTAAGAGAAAACTTCCCTTTTAGCTCTGTGCTCCTAGATACGTGGGAGCATGATTGAGTCTGGGCTCCGATTCCCCGTGCCAGACGATGTTTGGCGATTCTTTCTTTCTTTCTTTCTGCATGTCTCCCGCTCAAATGGTTTTGAACGGGTTTAAGATTCTGTTTGCAATTCTTCTGAGGGCACATGACGTGGGCCTTCATTTGACCCCGACAGTGATTCATCACATTACCACTGCTCAGTTTGACCCCAAGGGTCTTTACATATTGAACTGCCCTGTTTGTCTTCGTTTAGAGGCGGATGACACTGAACCTTGGGAGAAGTATTGGTTATTGGGAAGTTTGTTGTTCTGCCTCTCACTGATGAAGAAAGTCGGATAGAGAGGGAGTTCCTTAAACTTCCTTTGATATTCGTCGAGGCGGTTATAATGCCTGGTAATGTTGTGTGCAACGAGTTGCTGCGGTGTTTTCATGATGTCCACGTCGTGTCAGGTTCACCGACTAAAGGGTTTGTTAGTCGTCGTTCAAGGAAGAAAAGTCTGGCCCTGCCTAGCCCAACTAGGCTTGCCGAATTGGAGGCGAACGTGCCTCCTGTCATTGTCCCAAGGAGAAGGCAACCCTTCGTCCGTGCGATTACTCCCCCGGCAGCAACCTCGGAGATCATCGCTTCCCTCTTGATGAAGACACTTCCCCTGCTGACTTAGAAGGGGAGAATGTTGGGTCACGTGTTGACGCTTCACGTTTCCATGGTCCTGAGATAGTTGTTCGTGCTCCTGAGCCGCACAACTCTGTAGCGTTGCACCTCAAGACCCGTGGGCAAATCCTTGCTTTGGAGAAGGCCTTCACGGACCTGCGAATGTCATATTTAGACGCTCTCTACCAGGTGGACTCTTTGACCGGTCAGTTGCAGAGTTCTAGTAATGCCGCGAAATTGGGAGCAGTGAGGGTCGCCATTTCCACCACTGAAGCAGAGTTTGCAGACTTGAGATCTCAACTGAGGGCGACCAAGTCATATTTGGCGTCAACTCATGCTGAACTGGGGCAGAACTGGAGCACCTAGATGTGGCTATGGACAGACGGTCATCCGATTTGGAGGCCCAAGAAATCGAAAGGAGGCGGGCGAAAGCGGGATGGGCCATCGAACGATGGCAGCTGGAGTCTGCAGTTGACGAGGGGCTTCGCCGTGTTCATGAGGTGGAACGCTTATTGTCGGAGGAGCGTTCGCATTATGCTGTTTTGGTAGGTGCGGTGAATTTTGACATGTCGGGAAGGAGGTCGTTAATTTCGTCAGAGGTCATTCAGGGCAAGTTGGAGCTTTTGGAGCTGATCAGAGGAGAGCATCCTGGTGTCGACCTTGATTTTGCCCATTATAGGAGGGTTGCTTTTGCAAAAATTTCTCGAGGGGCGGGTTCTGGCTCCTCAGGACTAGCTACAATGGAGGTTGTCTCTCCATAAAATAGTTGTAACGTCATTTCCAGGACAAAAACCAATTTTTACCTTTTTAAAGAAAGTAATGTTATTCCTTGTAATGTCGAGTTTTCTTTGGATGCTTTATAGATCGTAGAATTTCTACTATTGTGTAGAGCGCTTATTTTTGTCAGTCAAAGTGTATTGACTGCCTTCAGTTGCTGTCGTCTGTTTATGAGCCATTGTTGCCTATGCGTGCCGACTGTGTTGCGGTGCCCTAAAGACTGTTATCTTTCATGGAGCGCTAATCATTTTGTGGGTTGTTGCTGCTATACGTTGGCCCTGTCTTTGCCCTTGTGTGACCGATTAGGTGTTTGCAGTTGAAGCCATCATCGCCAGTCAAGGACTGACTAAGCTTTCTTGGTGAGTCCGGTGATCATCGTCTATTGGACAACAATGATCTCTTGGTGATTTGCCGTTATGAGCGAGCAAGCGTTGATCATTGGCTGTTGGAGAGTAACGATCACTTGGAGAGTTGTTGTCATCAGCGGACAAGTACTGACTAAACTCTTGCTTCCTCGATCATTGTGGTCCACGCGCTGCGGGTTATGCGCTGGGTGCCAGAAGCCATCGTCATCAGTTGCGAACTAACTAAGCTTGCCTGGTAAGTTCACAATCATTTCTTGTTGGAGAGCAATGATCCCTTGGCGAGTCATCGTCATCAGTGGACAAACACTGATTAGACTCCCATTTCCTCGACTGTCATGGTTCGCGTGCAGCGGACTAGGCATTGAGTACCAGAAGCCATCGTTATCAGTCGCGAGCAGACTAAGCATGCCTGGTAAGTTCGGCGATCATTGTCTGTTGAATAGCAATGATCCCTTGGTGATTCATCGACATCAGCGGACAAGCACTAACTAGACTCCCATTTCATTGGGCATCAAGGTTTGCGCGCAGCGGACTAGGCGTTGGGCACCAGAAGCCATCGTCATCAGTCGCAAACTGACTAAGCTTGCCTGGTAAGTTTGGCGATCATTGTCTGTTGGAGAGCAACGATCCCTTGGCGAGTCGTTTTCATCAGCGAACAAGCGCTGATTAGACTCCCACTTTCTAAGCCGTTGTAGCCTGTGTGCAGCGGACTAGGCTTTGAGAATTATAAGCCATCTTCATTAGTCGTGAACTGACTAAATTTTCATGGTAAGTTCGATGATCATTGTTTGTTGGAGAGCAATGATCCCTTGGCGAGTCGTCAACATCAGCGGACAAGCGCTGACTAGACTCCACTTCCTTGGCCGTCGAGGTCCGTGCGCAGCGGACTAGGCGTTGGAAACCAGAAGCCATCATCATCAGTCGTGAACTGACTAAGCTTGCCTGGAATGTTTGAAGATCATTTTCTGTTGGAGAGCAATGATCCCTTGGCTAGTCTGCGTCATCTGCGGACAAGCGCTGACTAGACTCCTACTTCCTTGGTCGTCATGGTCCACATGCAACGGACTAGGTGTTGGGCAGATATTAGAGTCTGGACATAGTCGGGTTTTTCAAGGGTTGTAACGGACATCAATGGATGTTTTAGTAAAAGCAAATATTTTGTTGATAATATTTTTTGAGATGCTATACATTCCATGGTCATTTAAGCCCATCGCTATCTGCATCTTCCAGCTAGTACGTTCCCGACCTGTTGACCTTGGCAACTCTGTATGGTCCTTCCCAGTTTGGATTTAGCTTTCCCGCACCGGCTTCTTTGGTGTTTTGCTGGGTGTTTCTGAGTACCCAATCCCCCATATTGAATTTGGGTGGCTTGACTTTCTTGTTGTGCTTTCTCAGCCAAGAGTTCAATAGATAAGTATTGCGCCATTCGTTGTTGGTAGGCGGCTATCTTGGCAGAGGCTAGATCCCGATTCTCTTCGAGGAGGTCTAGCCCAATGTGCAAGCCTTCGTTATTGTCGTCTGGTCTGAAATCTTCCGCTCAGAAGGTTGGCACCTCGAGTTCTACTATTGGGACCATAGCTTCTGATCGATATGCTAGGGCAAAAGGTGTCTCTTCAGTAGGAATTCTCTTGGTTATCCGATATGCCAAGAGTATTCCTGGTAGCTCTGAAACCCATTTTCCCTTGGCCGCATTAAGCTATCTTTTGATCGCCTCGAGGATTGTTCGGTTTGTAACCTCTGCTTGGCCTTTGGCTTGGGGGTGCCCTAGCAAGGAGAAGTGGTGATCAATATTCAAACTTTTGCACAATTTTTTAACCTCGATACCTTCAAACCGAGTTTCGTTGTCGCTGACCAATACTCTGAGGATTCCAAATCTACAAACGATGGTAACCCATATGAATTTTTCGATCTAGACCTGTCCTATTTTGGATAGTGGTTCGGTCTCGACCCAGTTGGTTAAGTAGTCAACAGCCACAAGAGAAAACTTTTTACTGGCTGATGTTAGGAGCGGTCCGACGACGTCCATTCCCCATTGTGCGAATGGCCACAGACTAGTCATCGAAGTCAGTAGCTGGGCAGGCATGTGAGTGTATGGCGCGAACCTCTGACATTTGTCGCACTTGCAGACATTATCTTTGGCGTCTCGTTGCATAGTCGGCCAGTAGTATCCTAGAGTTAAAGCTTTGTGGGCGAGGGTTCTTCCGCCCGGATGATTCCCACATACACTGTGGATCCTTCCCAGGACCTGACTCGCCTCTCAAGGTGACAGATATCAGAGCAGGGGCCCTATCACAAATCTCCTATATAATTTGTCGTCTAGGAGAATGTACCTTGTTGTTCTATTTTTGAGTCTTCTGGATTTGACATTCTCGGTTGGTAGGGCTCCGGTTGCAATGTATTCGAGTATCAGAGTCATCCAATTTGGTTGCGTGTCTTCTGTGCAGTTATCTCTAGGCTCTTCTTGGTCTAGGCTCGATTGCTCTTGGTATTCGATGAGGCTGCTTGAGATTTCGTCGGAGGCTGAGGTTTTTCTAGCTAGCGCGCTAGCTCTTTTATTGTCGTCTCAAGGGCACTGTATGAGTTCGCACCTCTTAAACCTGCCCATCACGCCAACTACCTTGTCGCGGTAGGCAATCATGCGGGGGGTTTTTGCTGTTAAAATCTCCTTTGACTTGGTTGACTACCAGTCTTGAGTCGTTGTATGCCGTTAGGCGATCTATACCGATCCTTAATGCTAGTTTTAGGCTAGATAGGAGGGCTTTAAACTCGGACTCCTTGTTTGAAACGGGGAAGTCAAATCTGACTGCTTTTCAAGGGTGAAACAGCTGGGGAAGCAGAGTGTGATCCCGACTCCGCTTGCCTTCCTAGTCGATGACCCGTCGCAACGCAAGATCAACGTCTGGGCATTTGAATCTGAGGGATGGTGGTCTGTCTTTGGCTCTTCTCCATTGGTGAACTCAGCAATGAAATCTGACAGCGCTTTGGCTTTGATGGCTGTTCTTGGAGCGTAGTTTATGTCAAACTATCCGAGCTCCACTGACCATTTTTCCATCCTGCTGGATAGCTCGGGTTTATGAAATACCGAGCAGATGATTGGTCATGACCGTATAGAATGGGCCTGAAAATAGGGCCTCAATTTCTTAGAGGATACAACTAGTGCTAGAGCCAACTTCTTCAGGTCCAGATAGTATGCCTCCGCTTCCACGAAGGTTTTACTGGTGTAATACACTAGTTTTTGGGTCCCTCAGTCGTCCCGTATGAGGGCTGAGCTGACAGCGTGCTTGGAAACCGACAAGTACAAGTAGAGTGTTTCCCCTGTCACAGGTTTTGAGAGTAGCTTCGGACTCCCCATGTATGCTTTCAGGTTCTGAAAGGCTTGTTCGCACTCTTCATTCCAAGAGAATCCTTTGTTCCCTCTTAGTATCTTAAAGAAAGGGAGGCATTTGTCGGACGACTTTGATATAAATCTGTTGAGTGCTGCTACCCTCCCAGTCAGGCTCTGAACGTCTCTGATATTGGCTGGGGCTTTCATGTCGAGAAGAGCCTGAATCTGTTTTGGGTCAGCTTCGATTTCTCTCTTGTTTACTATATAGCTTAGGAAATTTTCAGACTCAACTTCGAATGTGCATTTTTGTGGGTTGAGTTTACTCCGGTATTTCTTGAGTTGGTTGAACACTTCGGAGAGGTCGTGTATGTGGTCGGGGCTAGGAAGCTCTTGACCAACATATCGTCTATGTAGGCCTCCATGTTCCTGCCGATATGTTATTTGAACATTCGGTCGACCGGTCTTTGGTATGTAGCGCTTGCGTTCGTTAAGCCAAATGACATTACCCTATAACAGTATATCCCCATTTCCGTTATGAAAGAAGTTTTCTCTTCATTAGGAAGGTACATTAATATTTGATTGTAGCCTGAATAGGTGTCCATGAAACTGAGTAAGCTGTGCCCGGATGTGGCGTCCACGATCTGATCGATGTGGGGGAGTGGGAAGCTGTCCTTTGGGAAAGCTTTGTTCAGGTCTTTGAAGTCAACACATACTCTCCATTTCCCGTTTTCCTTTTTACAAGAACGGTGTTCGTCAGCTAGTTGGGATATCAAGCTTCCTTAATCATGTCCGCGTTGAGTAAACATTGTACCTCCTCATTTATGATCTTGTTCCTTTCAGGCGCCATGTGCCTCTTCTTCTGCCGAATGGTTTTCCTCGTGGGATCCACCTCTAAGCAATGGGTGATTATTGACGGGTCAATCCCCATCATGTCTCGCATGGTCCAGGTGAAGATGTTCAGGTTACGTTGTAGCTGCTCCGTGAGTTGATTTACCAACTCTTTGCTCAAACGAGAACCGTTCTAGACAACCTTACTATTGAGAGGGTTTTTAAGGTAGACCGTGATGGTTTCTTCCTTTGATTGACCGACATTGGGCCTGCCCCGAGGGCTTACTGGAGCCTTGTCGTTTGTGATCGGTTGTTCTCCTCACACGTCTTGGGTGGAACAGAGAGTCATCTTAGTCACGGGGCTAGCCGCCGACTGAGAATCATCAGGTGGCAGTACTGTCATGTACTGGCATTCCCTGGCAATTGTTTGATCACCCTTTAGAGTGCCGACCAGTTGGTTTGCTGGATACTTGATACACTGGTGTAGAGTGGAAGCTGCCACTCCCATTTAATGTATCCAAGGCCTCCCTAGGACTGCATTATATGCCAATGGTGCATCGATCACTATGAACTCTTGAAACAAGGTTTTTTGAGTTGGCTTTTCTCCCGCTGTTACCGTCAGCTGTATCTCTCCCATGGGGAGTCACTTTTTGCCACTAAAGTAGATCATTGGACGATTGTCAGAGGTTAACGCTCTCTCCCTTAATTGCATTCTATGGAATGTGTGGAGAAACAAGACGTTTAGTGAGCTCTCGGTATCAACCAAGGACCTCCGTACTTCCGAGCTTGCCAAGGAGATGGTCACCACCTGTCGAAATTTGTATGCCCTGGAGGTTTTTCTCAGTAAATACTAGCGGCACAAAGCGGTCATACTTCTGAGTATATGGCACCAGCTGTTCGCCGCATATCGCTTGGATCTTCATACCTCGGAGAGCCTTCTTCCTAGATCTATTTGACAATTCGAACTCGGAGTGGGCTACATGAAGTATGCATATCCCAACGGCTGATTTCTCCCTGGGCCTGGTTTTGCTCTTGGCTGCTCGTTCCTCTTCTAGGGCGATGTAGCTCTACGCTTCCATCGCCAGGTCTGTCATACTGGCTAGTGGATCTAGAATCAGGAAGTTGTAGAACTTTCCTTTCCCCAGATCGTCAATGAAGGCTGAGACGATCGTTGTGTTGTCGCATTCATTGACGGTGATTAGCAAACTCCTGAAATGGGTTAGGTATGCCTTCACTGTTTGGTTAGGCTTTTGTTTCATCAATCTAAGCGTCGTTATCATTGACAAAACTTGACGTATAAATTATGATCTTAGACCTGTTTCGGGGTCCGTCGGTGCTGCCGCTGTTCCAGGAATGCCAGCTTGAAGCCTGTGTGCTATTTGCTCTGTCGAGGGTGGTGAAGTAGTGCCAGGCTGAGCGCTCGACATTTCCCCTTGGTCTCCATTATTGCATGATCTAGTAGTAATCATTTCTCTGTATTTTGAAAGGAGATGATGTTAGTAAATGGTTAGGAACTTTGTCGTCCCCAAGGACGGCGCCAAACTGATGCAGTCGTTTTTCGCTCCCTATTCTGAGCTAGTCCTGGTGACCTGCACAAGTAATGCACGTGAGCCATGGACCACCGTTTTGGTGGCCGATGACACTCCGATGCTAAAGTCAGACAAAGATTTGAGGAAGGTGTAATGATGTAAACATGGAATTTATAGTGTACCTCAGTTCACCAACCTCATGTTTTATTTATAGTGCATGAGTCCTGGTTCTACCATGCCACCAAAGGCGTAGTTTAGGAAGGAGATATTTGTGGAAATCCTTATCTAATTAGGAGTTGTGTTGTAGGAGGGAACTTCCCTATTAGCCCCATGCTCCTAGATAAGCGAGAGATAGTTCCCAATCCGAGAGTAATCCGTAGAAGGAGGTTTCCCTGTGTAATATGTACTATTGTATTTGCTTCCTAGTTGGAAGCAGAGAGCTGCTGTAATTGCATGTTCGAAGTCGATCCTCAAGATACTTACCTTAGTAGGGCTTATGGGTATTGAGGATAGCTGTGAGACGTGTAGGCTTAGCAAACAGTATGAGTTCAGGTCCATTTGGTAGACTGCATTGGGCGGGCTTAGAACCTCTTGGACCGGATCAGTATTGGGCTGGCGCTGGGACCCGTAATCCCTCGAGATCATCATGACACGTGTATGGCTCAGGGATGTGACCGTTTTGGTGTATCATCACCAATCAAACATTGGGTCCTAAACAGAGCCAAGTGCCAAAAAGCTCAAATCATGCACATGTAAGATCTTATACGAAATCTCGTCCTTTTATCACACCCTCGATTGCAGGGACAATTGGGGAGGAAACACTTGCTATACGAGTCAGTGAAAGAAGGAAGAAAGATACGCAGTTGTACACCCACATACTCACTGCAATTTAAATACAATCTTCACTCTTTCTCGGATCGGTAACTGACTTAAGTATCGGAGTGTCTGCGGCAACCACAATAATGGTCGTGGGCTTAACCACTGCTCATTTTTGCAGGTTGGGTACCATCGAGAAGAGCAAGGACAGATCTGAATGCATCAAATTCCATAACAAAGATTTGCAAAATCTTAGAACATTGACGAAAATTATGTGGAAAACAGATAGAGGCAAGGGAGATTCCATAAAACGAAAGATGTTACTCCAAAACAAAGTTAACTCTCTGCAAGAACCAATTGTAACTAATAAACATCACGAGGCATAAACAAGATAGGTGGAGGCCAAACAAGTCGTGGATAATCTTGTGACGTGGCATTAGCAACGACAATGGGCTTTCAGTCTTGAATTCGTAGTCGAAGACACCAATATCTGTACTCCTTTATTACTTTCTATATGTTGTCCCTCTTATCATCAACAAAATAACTACAGTTGTCACGTTCTAATTTTCGAGAAAACTTAATCCTTATATCCATGTAGAGTTATCCGTTCCCTTAAAATATGGGACGTGAAATTCAACAACACTAAAGGAAAAAAATTCAACAACAACTAAAACGTTATTTACAAAGTGGAAACAAACCAAAAGACGCTTAACCAGGAAACTATTTGAAGATGATCACCATGCCGAAAACTTTCTAAACCTGAGACAAAGCTAGTCAGCTACATTTTCATAGGAATGTTCCCAAAAAGCAAAATCTTACATGTGTCAACAACTAAGCTAGTTTGAGAAATCTTCATCTATAAATGAACCACAAATAAAATAAACACGAGGTGAAATAATCTCATTTCTTTCCTTATTGATTGAGGACATAGTTGTAATTGGAGGCCGGTAGTTCCTCGCACCATGTAGAGGAAAATGTTTCACGCTGATTCAATTTCTATCATACTTATAATAGATATTTATCTTACCTATACTCACTCTGGAAAGGCTGACCATGGCAAGTCTGACCTGGAGAAATGTTAATTGACTTGTCATCCTGCACGGAATGGTTAGAAACAAAATAGATGAAAATTCTCAATTTCTCATTGTGTCAATTTTTTTTGATTTCTGAGCAAACCAATTAGAATTTGGAAAAGCTCAAAGAATAAAAAATGCTCAGAATTTTGATTTTTACTAAAACTCGCGAAACTAGATAATTCAAGTAC
This sequence comes from Berberis vulgaris, assembly GCA_963556465.1. Classification (NCBI taxonomy): domain Eukaryota; kingdom Viridiplantae; phylum Streptophyta; class Magnoliopsida; order Ranunculales; family Berberidaceae; genus Berberis; species Berberis vulgaris. Next base: position 27,261,002 of record OY747136.1, on the reverse strand, counting down.
TCAAAAGGCATTGTAAACCTAATTTCCTACAGACTATCTAGTCTGCTTAAAACCTGAATAACTTACTATAGGTGCAAATTTTCGAAAATATTCATTTCACAAAAAAATGTTTAGAATTGTATCTTTTACTTGACATCAAATATTCATACTAGACAGATGTACCACATGGTTAAATTTCAACAATTAAAACTGATGTGACAATACATGATTTGTCTTTAAACAAATTGATCATCTTAGAATATATCCATTCACAATGCCTCCGTGTCAATCATACATGTTCATATGCTTCTCTCATATAAAAGAAAACTTCTCCGTCATCCATACCTAAGTGAGAACATCAGATACGGGCATGAATCTTGGATACTCCAAACTATATGCGTACCAGGCCACAAAGAGGAATCCGATCGGAGAGACACCATTCTCCCTCACCTATGGGTCTGAGGCGACAGTCTCTGTGGAACTAGGGACAAAAACTTTCAGAGAAGAAGAGTTCAAGTTGGAGGACAAGGATGAATCTCTGAGAGTTTGACTAGATCTACTCGAAGAAAGGAGAGACGAAGCTTTTATGAAAATGGTGACCCACCAGCAGGGAATGGCCCTACAAGTTGACGAAGATCAATTGACCCAGAACCTACTAGCTAGAGGACCTAAGTTGACATCTATACGAACACAATGGCGCATAACGGCTGAGTCTAGCTCTATTTAGGATGATGATGACTTGCCGCATCTAAGTGATCTAGTCCGTCTAAAAATCCATGATGGGCACATCGCAGAGTCTACTCCTATCCAGGATGACGACGACTTGCCGCATCTAATTGACCTAGTTTGTCTAAAAAACCATGATAGTGCACATCGGCCAAGTCTAGTGATATTTAGAATAACGACGACTTGATGCATCTAAGTGACCTAGTCCGTCTAAAGGACCATGATGGCACACAACAGCCGAGTCTAGTCCTATTCAGGATAACGACGACTTGCCGCATACATGTGACTTACTCTTCTTAAGTCCAATCCATTCAGATCAAGATGACCTCCATCTAGCCTAGTGCTATTCAGGATTAAGATGGCTGGTATTATTAAGTCTAGTCCATTCAGACCAAAATGACTTCCATCTAGTCTAGTCCTATAAGGATTAAGATGGCTGGTATTATTAAGTCTAGCCCGTTCAGACCAAGATGACTTCCATCCAGCCTAGTCCTATTCAAGATTAAGATGGCTTATATTATCAAGTCTAGACCTCTAGGACCAAGACAAATTCCGTCCAACATAGTTTTATTCAAGATTAAAGTGGCTTATATTATCAAGTCTAGTCAGCTCGAACTAAGATGACTTCCATTTGGCATAGTCCTATTTAGGATTGATGCGGCTTGTATTATTCAAATCTAGTCCGATCAAACCTATTGTTAAAGTAAGAACACTGAAATGAAAAAAAGGAAAACTCAAGCTATATTGATTAATCAAAAGTTTTTACACAAGCTTAATTGACAAATCAAAGCGAAGGCCTATACACAGTAAGCATTAACCAGCGGAGCTTGGTGGAAAGGACTTTACGAACAAAGATCTACCAAAACACATACTGAGAATCGATCCCATCAGTGAGTATTTTAAAGAAGATTTCCCAGATGCAACTCCTAATAAATGACAGAAGATCCTCACGATCAAAGTGGTTCCATCGACTTCTTCATCACAAAGAAGCGATATTTCTACCAGCTCTTGAATGTACGGAAAAAAATCCAAGCAAGTAGGCTCCCTCAAAGCAAAAATCCCATTAAAACTTACTACAATGCAGATTGTCGAGTGCGGCGACTTCATCGACAATTAAAGCTTCGCCCCCCACACCAATCTAAATTGCAATCAAGATTCTCCACCCATTCGACAACTATTGGGCTGGAGAGATTGGTACTGATGACAATGTTCAAACTGATCTACCTCCTTCATCAACCACTCCATGAAGAGACTGAAACAGGTGAACATTCAAGAACTGCCATGGCGCAATTGGGAAACAGTGGAATTTTGTTCATGATTCAAGTTAAACATTTCTGGACAAAATACAATGGAAGCTTTGAAAGTGCTAGGGATAGGACCGAATCCAACTAAGCCGAGTTTATATAGGCTTGATGTTTGGGATAAACAATTACCCAACAGTCGCATCAGCATTAAATGTTGCGCAAAACTCGAAGAGACGTTGAATTAAGCCACCAATGCGCCATGTTCCTACTTGGTGAGTTAATTGCCCTGCACGCAGCCCCAATAAATATGGAGAGTAACTTATGAGACATGAAACATTCATCCAATCACAGCCGAACATGTAGCACATATCAGCTCTAATGAAAAAGGGCCATGACAGGCCCAGTTCAGCCCATAAGTCAGATGATCAAGCCCAGATTGCATAAGCCCAATCTGGTGGAAGTTTTGGAGCTTGGCCCAGGACAATAAGGAAAGAACACAAACCCTTGGGCTAACTGAGACCAACGCCCATTTATGCCACTTGTGGCCCAATTAGACTTTGAGTCCTAAAGAGAGCCAAATACCAAAGAAGATTAGTCTTGAACGGGTGAAGACCCTGTATGGACATGATGATGGGAGATTCTAAGCGAGATCCCTTCCCTCCATTTCATTTAGAGGTTGAGTCGATGAAGGAGTAAAATGATCTCATATATAAAGTGAACAAAATGGATGACAAAGGTAAGGCGATCCTAATTTCATCATTGGTCAAGAACCTAACTTTACCATCGGAATGCCTTTGGCCGTCAACACAGTGGTCTCTAGTTCATTTTTGTAGGTCAAAGTCAATAAAGACGGATTTAGACCCATCAAAATGTATCTTAACATTCAAAACAACTACGAAATTCTTTTAAATTTTTTGGATTTATGTACTTAACATTTTTTGTTTTTTATATTTAAAACTAACACCGAAATCAACGAAAAATAGAAAACAACGTTGTTCCCCCCCACTTAAACCTAACATTGTCCTCAATGTTTAAAGAGTAGAACATATGCAATGAAAGATTTAAAAGAGGAGAAACAAACAACAAACAAAAAAATGCAAAAAACAAAAAGGTAAAAATGGGATAGAGAAAGCAAATCTAAGTGGGTTATAGTCTGAGTTCCACAACTGCCATCAGCTTCACCACATGGGTTGCCTCCCAATAAGCGTTTGTTTTAAGATCGTGCAGACTAACAATGTCTCTAATCAATCCTCTGAATAGGCTGGAACATGGAGTGATATGTCCTCTACGTCATGCTCTACAAATGACTCATGGCTTTAGTCGATGCCTATTCAACTTGAACTCCTTACCGGTTCTGAAACTCTTAACCTGCATAACACCATTGAAAAAAATATTAGTAACAATGAAAAGACCAACCCATCTAGAATGTAATTTATCGAGAAAGATTCTAAGACATGAATGGAAAAATAAGACTTTTTGTCCAATAACAAAAGTCTTCCCACGGATCATTTGATCACGAAAAGCTTTGGTTTTCTCTTGGTAAATCCTTGTACTCTCATATGCTTCATTCCAAGTCTCAAGTGTAGGTGCCTCAATCACCGAAGGTAAAAGTTTATTAATAGATGATGGACTATAAATTGGGAAAGTCAACTTACTATCAAGATGTGACTTCTTTCAGCCACAAGAAACTCCATTGCTCTCATATTAGATGGCAGTAGTGATGGTGGTCGAACGTAAATCCTTTTTTCTGACGTCTAAGAATCTCTGGGCTAAAGTATCAATCATGTCAATAGAAACAAAAATGATCGTCAACAAGATACCTCATGGATTCAAAGATGTTTAAACTAATCACATTACCATCAAACTCCATGGTCAATTTCCCCTTTTCCACATCAATATTTGTCCTTGCCTATTTCATAAAGGGGTGCCCTAACATAAGATACATAGGTACTGAAAATGCCGAATCATCCATCTCAAGCACATAGAAATTCGCCTGAAAGATCAAATGGTTAATCTGCACCAAAACATCTTCCAACAAACCTCGAAAGTATGCATTAGAATGGTCAACTAATTGAATAACAACATCATCATTTTTAAGCTCACCAAGATTCACAGAGCGATAAACAAAATATGGCATAACATTAATAGAAACACCTAAGTCTAACATCGCATGTTCAAACTTAGTATTGCCGATTACACAAGGGGTAGTGAAACTACTTGGATCCTTAGACTTAGGTGGTCATTTCTTCTAAAAAACTGCAGAAACATTCTCACTCACCCTTACCACTTCTCCATCTTGAAATCGATTTTTTTTGGTGCAAAGCTCTTCATGAAATTTTGCATACTTTGGCACTTGCTTAAGACAATTGTTCGACTAGCCATGCTCTACGGTTCAGAATGTTGGGCTACTATGGAAAAACATATGCATGAGAGATAGTAGCAGAAATGCGTATGTTAAGATGGATGTGTGGTAAAACCCCTAAGGATAAAATTAGGAATGAAAGAATTAGGAGATACTTAGGTATTGCGCCCATAGAGGACAAAATTTGAGAAAATCTTTAAACGTGGTTTGGTTATGTTTGAAAGAGACCAAACACGACGCCAATTAGAAAATGTCTAGATTGGCAAGTTAATGGATGGTGTAAACGGAGGGGACAACCGTTGAAAACTTGGATGAAGGCGGTGAAGGAAGACATCATTGAGCTTGGATTAGGCGAGGATATGTGGGAAGACTGCATTGCTTGGAGAACCAAATATATGTACCCGACCCCGAGAGTATCAAATGGGATTTGATGATGATGATGAGGGCACATGCTTAATAGCATCAAGAAGCAGAACATTAACTTGTGTTTTCAGGAAGGTTTCCAAGATTGACTTATACTGTTCATCTTTCTTACACTTGGCAAACCTGCGAGAAAGGCATAAAAGTCGAATAATGAAAATCAGAAATTGAATTTGGAATACTCACTTTCATACCTTGGGGTTTTTCCATTTCAACTATCGGGAAGAATTGCTCGGATTTGGCCTTGGTTATCCTTACTTGGTTGATATCATGACTGGATCCTCCTCCTCTAATTTGGCCATTAGTTCTTCTTCCATGTCTCTACTCCGTTTGGGGGTTGTCTGCTCACTCTCAATTTGCCTACCCTTCCTCACTATAGTGGATTTTTTAATTTCGAACATTCATTTCGGATTTGGAATGGTAGAACTAGGAAGTTTGTCTTGGTCACGAATTTGTCTCATAAATTCAATTATATGCCCCATATGTAACTTCAAATTGGGTATGTCATTTTCTTGGTTTTGGTGACCTTGAATCAAAGAAGTGTTGGAAATAATTAGTTGTCAAAAAATCTCATCATAATTAGGGGACATACCTGAACCTTGTTGAGGTGGTTCTCGTAGCCTCTGAAAGAAACCAGGGGGTGCCTTAGTAAAGGCTTGTTGCTGAGGCTTTTATGAATTCTTCCATCTAAAGTTGGGATGATTTTTCTAACCTTAATTATAAGTGTTAGACAAAAGGGTTATTCCTAGATGATTTTGCCCTTCAAAAGCTACAACATTAACACTATCTCAAGTACATTATCTATCAGCTGAGGACATTGATTAGATCCATGTTTTGACATAGTGCACATGCCACAAACTTGTGCAATTCCTAGCACGTTCAATTTTCCTAGAGTCAGAGACACAAATGAAGTAAGGTTATCAATTTGAGCTCGCATGAAGGCTCTCAAATTCCTTCATATTGTTGGGCGTTCAAGGCTCGATCGGCAATCAAGGTCTTTGTTGTTGCTAGGGTTTTATCAACTAAAGCTCCTGCTGCTGCTGCATCCAACATCTGTTGTTCAAGAGGAAACAATCATCCATAAAAGTATTGAATCAAAAGCTCTTCATTCAACTGGTGCTGTGGACATGATGTTATGAGAGTTTTGAAATGCTCATAGTATGCTGGATATGATTTTCCTTGACCCTGTGAATACCACTAATTTTCTTCCTCAATAAGATGATTCTTGAAATTGAAAAGAATTTCTCTATAAACACCTTATTCATGTTATCCCAGGAATTTACCATTCCGGATGGTAGTTCATAGAGCTAATCTTTAGTCTTGTCAGCAAGAAAAAATGGGAAAGGCTCTTAGTTCGAGAATGTTCTCATCCACAGTTATTGGCATCATATTGTAGCAAACAACCTCAAAGTCCTTAGAAAAGCCATGGTACTTCGGAAACACCTTTAGAAACTCCTTAGAAAAGCCATGGTACTTCGAAATATTGTGAAGCAAACTGGATTTTAGCTCAAAAGACTATGTCTTTCCCTAAGCTACTATCGAATACTAAATGCACAGGAGTACGACATTGTCCATGGTGGAAGCCGAAAGTTTGTTGATACACCTGTTGTCTGTCATGTCGAGCTCTTCTTGTTCAAAATCAGAGCAAGATGTTTGGGATCTTTCTGTCTCTCTCCTTAGTCTTTTAAAGGTTCTCTCAGGCTTCGAATCATACTCTAATAAGTTCTCACCACTTCTTCTACTGCGCGTACATGAAATTAAGATAGAAGAAAGGAAAAATTTAGTAAAAAAAATCAATGAAATAAAATAAGAAAACTCATGAAGTAATTAGCAATGTTACTAAGGCAGCGATTGTTTCACACCACCTAAAGCTCTATCTCACACCACCATATCAACCTTTTCACTCCCACACCACCTACTTTATTTCCCACACCACCACTTCTCTCCCACACCACCAATAAAAACTCAATTTTTTTTTCTTTCCTCGCCTCTCTTCATCTTCTTTTCTTCCCTTCTTCTTCCTTCTTCTCCTCCTTCCCCCTCTTCTCCATCAGACACCGCCATCATCACCACCACCCCGCCATCGCCACTTCTCTCCCTCCCACCACCACCACCTTTTTCTCTCTTTTCTCCATCAAAACCACCACAACCCTGCCACATCTCTCACTCTCTTTGTTTCTGAAAACATGGTACTATCCTTGACTTTTGTTTAACTTATATACTCGATTAAGACCGATTCTCAAGCTCATCAAAAAATGAAAATTTTAGTACTCTGAGTTATCTAATAAACACAATTTGAATCACTTGAAAATGTTTTGAAATGAGAAAATTATGATCATTTTACTAAAGTCACGCAAATCTTCCCGCAAAGAAAACGGGATAGTGTTCCTGACTTTCGACCAACTTATATGATCGATCGAGACCGATTCTAAGCTCATCAAACATAAAAATTGTAGTACTCTGAGTTATCTAATGAACACAATTTGAATCACTTGAAAATGTTTTGAAATGAGAAGGTTATTGCCATTTTACGACAAACATTCAAACTGTCCAGAAAAAAAACAGAGTTTGTGTTTTCACAAATTTGCACAGGGGAATGTGAATGTGAGTCTCACACTCGCATAGGTCCATGCAAGTAGAAGTCTCAAACTTTCATAGGTCTTGGCGAATTAGAGTCTCCTACTTGCATTGCCCAATGCGAATGTGTGAAAAAAAACTTTTTTTTTTTGGACAGTTTAAGTGTTTGTCGTAAAATAACCATAACTTTCTCAGTTCAAAACATTTTCAGGTGATTCAAATTTTTTTTATTAGATAATTACTACAATTTTTATGTTTTGATGAGCTTGATAATTGGTCTCGATCGAGCATATAAGTTGTCCGAAAGTCAGGTACACTACCCTGCTTTTTTTGCGAAACATATTTGCGCGACTTTAGTAAAATGTCCATAACTTGCTCATTGCAAAATATTTTCAAGTGATTAAAATTGTGTTTATTATATAACTGAGAGTAATACAATCTTCGTGTTTTGATGTGTTTGAGAATCGGTCTCGATCTAGCATATAAGTTAGCCGAAAGTCAAGGACACTACCCTGTTTTCTTCGCGGGACAAATTTGTGTGACTTTAGTAAAATGGGCATAGCTTGCTCATTTCAAAACATTTTCAAGTGATTCAAACTTTGTTTATTAGATAACTCAGAGTACTAAAATTTCATTGTATGAGAAGCTTGAGAATCAATTTCAATTGAGGGTTTAAATTGGTTGAAAGTTACTTTATTTTTATGTTACTATTTTTTTCAAAAACAATTTTTTGTGTGGTGTGGGTCAGTAGGTTAAAAGAAAGTACATGGTGGTGTGAGGCAGTACATATGGTGGTGTGGTGTAGTTCCTGTCTTTTACTAATCCCTAGCAACAACACCAAAAATTGATGCACTATTTTACTAGCATATAACTTAAAGCCTTGCTTTGTAGTTGTAGTAAATAATAAGTAGGGATCATTCTAAAACGTGGATTAGAGGGCATGCTAACTAGCTCTAATGGTAATAAAAGACAACTAACAATATAAATAAGGAAATGTTGGGGGTTGGATTTTTCTAGTTTTACACTAAGAAAATTACTGCAAAAACATAAAAGTTTAAAGAGAAGACAAAGATGAGAAATTAGCTAAGGGTTTAATCTCTACACCCCAAACATATGTTCATGAATTAAACTATAATAATTCCTTTATGAACTTGTGAATGACAATGTTCAAGATTAACCATGACTGCCTGCATTAACCTTATTATTTTTGCAAATTCGTTGTATAAACTCAGCATCACTTTCAAAGTATTATCTTCAGGTTATCTAATCAGAAATCACACTTTAGATAAACAATCCGAGATCATTAAGTTCTATGAAAAATATCAACATTGACTAAGCAATTACAAGTATGAACAACATCTTGCTCTTAACCTAGGTTTTACTTAACGTACCAACATCCATTGGTAGTTACTACTGATGAATATAAGATTATAACTATTAGGTAAAACTCTTATATATCTTAGCATCAAATCCTGGCATGCTTACTAAGTTGATCACCTTAACAAACATACAAAGATAAGTTCTTTATAAAAAATTTAAGCAAAACGCATTAACTAACTAGTAAGGAAAGATTGAATTTAATTAATTCATAAAACACATGTTTGGGGTTTCAAATCTGCCCCTAGCTAAAAAGAGTTTAGCTAGACATATTAATTATGATCAAATAAAAATCCATAATTAAGTATCAAACTAAAATAAAGAAAAGATGATAAGAAAGAATGCCATCGCCTGCCTGATGGCGATGGAAATAAGCTGCTTGGGGATGCGTAGCGGTAAGAATAGAGATAACGAGTTCTCTTTGTGTGTTGTTGCTTCAATCACCCTTAACCTGGATGTGGTGTGATCTATGTCTGGGTGATGTTAGGTAGAAAGAGCAAGAAGGGAGGAGGGCGATGTTGCTGCTATTGTGATCGATCTGTGGCTGCATAGTGTGAACATGAGATGATGATTGCTAGTGTATGGTTGATCTGTCCTAGGTAGGGAGAGAGGAATGGAGACGATGGGCTGCTAAGTTGAGAAAAAAGGTTGTGTTTGATTGTGTGTGGGTTTGGTGTGAAGGATGTCCAGGGAGAGAGGAAGACAATGGTGGAAGGTCTATGTCAATGATGGTTTTGTGTTGTTGTATGGAAATGAAGGCTGAGAAGGGTCTGTGTACATGTTCGATAGAATTAGATGTGTGTGATGGAGGCTGAGAAGGGGTGATGGTGTGTGGCTATGAAGGAGAAAAGAACGAGCTGTGAGGTAATCCTTATTGTGCGAGCGAGGTTCCAGAAAGGTTCGTCTCCCTCTTTTTTAATATATTCTCTCTAAGTCTTCTAATTCATGAAATTTTTTCCTTTCGCCACAAATCTTTCTAAATTCAGCCAATTTGTATCTATTTCAGGATCTTATTAGAATCCTACTATTAACAACCTACAAAATCACAAAAACATAAATTACTATAAAAAAAAAGGAACTAGCTAAGAAAGTATAGAGAAACACAACTTAAAAAAAAAAATACTCTTATCACCACATTAGGGCTAACAATGCGCATAAGATCTCATGTCACATTTTTTACAGATAAATAATCAAACATATTTTAGGCATTTTAAAAGCCACTTTCTTCCGCAAGACCCAACCTGAAGGTTATTTAGTTTCTTTTTTAGAAAAGGGTGCCCTACTCCGCAAAACACAATTCGAAAGTTACTTAGGTTCTATGTAAAAGATACATCATAAAACAACAAGAGGTGTGGTAGTTCTATGATTCCATCGTCTCCTCCAGAGTTCAATTAACGGTGCAAATTCTAGTTGAAACTCTCCAACTTCGTTCAATCACATAACAACGTTTGTTCGTCAAATTATACATTCTTTACACCGTTGGAAAACTTGAGTTGTAAGCTTTTCGATGGTATAGTAATTAAATTTAATTACTCACGAATATGGGAATTGTCACCACTTCTTTCTACCATATTCATCATCTTCTCTAACTGAACACACCTATATACAACACACTTCGTTCAATCATAAAACTCACATATCTCAACAAAAAATTACAATATATATATATATCGTTGAAAAGCTTAGACAACTAGTTTTCTAATGGTATTGGATTCCAAACTAATTTCAAACACATGCATAAACTATCACAACCTCTTTCTGCCCACTTCAGCATGCTCTATCAAGAGAAATTTCAAATTGCTTCACTCAAATTTCATCTTTGAACTTGTCAATGAAACTTCAATCACATCCACATAACTAAAAAACAATACAACAACCACATATCAATCAATACATACTATTTCAAGAAATTAAAAAAAAAGTTACTATCCTTAATACCAATTAAATAAAAAACTCTACACTAAGAAATTTTAATAACTAGGTCTACTCACTAAGTTTTTCCACAGACTCCAAGAAACACAAATTAAATCAAGATGAAACCCAGCAAACCAATCAGATTTACGTAACTCCTCAACCCGGAGTTCCACCGAAAGAAGCAGGGGTCGCTGTAGTTGCTGAATTTTCTACGGGTACATGGGCAACTATGTGGACCGATGGACTTACAAGTCTTTGATCATTACAAAGGATGATGCTACCACATCTCCATCATAAAATTTTTTTTTTCAACAAACAGTGTACGACCAAGGAATCACCACTTTCTTTTTCTCCAAGCCGCCACCCAACTCACCAATATCAACAAAAAAATTAGGTTAAAGATAACATTAGGTTTTCACCCAATGTTACTTGTACCCACTCATACTATTTGCACCAATTTTTAATACTATTTAAACCAACTACAATTAACAAAAATGTAATCAAGCACTAAATAAACTACCATCCAAGGTATTAGTTTAAAATTTTTTTAACCCATATACTTTATTATGACACATGCCATATTATTAAAACACTAATAAAGTATTAATTGGGTGGTTCTGTAGTAATTAAAGTTCTCGTGAAGGTATCAAGCAACTAACTACACATCACCACCAGGTCCACCAAATAAAAATTGTGTGCTTTGCGAAACCCTCTCTGGGGAATTTAGTGATGAGGATCTGTTTTAGCTCAATGGATGAAGAAGTAATAATAATCCAACAGATTAGTTAGTGAAGCCACGGATGCACAAGGCCCCATGATGGTTCACCAAATATAAGTTGCCTTTATAGCATAGGATATCCTTAGTTTTACTCTGACCACATAGAATTTGCCTTCATAACATAGGATATCCTTAGTTTCATCTGCTGTTGTCTTCTCCAGGTTTACAAAAAGGCAACTCAAACAATTGACCATAGATATATAGCCATGACAATGGTGGGTGCGAAGGGTTATAACAGAGCCTTCTGTAAAATTTATGCATGTATTCAGCACTTATCAAGTACTCTCACTTAACTTTGTCAGGTTGTTAGTGCAACACCTCCGGGAATTTAGTTAATTTGGGAAGCTTAAATAATTGATTGGGAACATCCTCTAAATTAAGATCACCTTGAGCCTCTTCCTAACTTTAGGTAATCATAGATTAGTAACATGGCATCCTTTGAAATATTTGTCAAACAAACAAATCTCGGATGAGAAAAAACTAATTCAATGGTTAGTTGGATGTGAGAGTGGAAATTAAATGGGTGTTAAGGTACTTACTTTCTTGCATTAGTACTGTAGATTTTCATTAAGCTTAAGATGCATAATATATATTGTTTACTTTGAAATTACAAATGAAAGTTTTACACAATTCACGGATTCACCGCATCCTCATCTCCTGAATTCACACAATTCATCCACATCGCCTCCTTGAGTAGAGTATAATCTTGTCATAAGGTTTCATCAGTACGAAGTATAATGTCTTGAAGCTTTGAATAAAATGGGTTAATCTTGGAATCTTGTCATAAGGTCGATTTCGAAAAGTTATAAACATGCATAAAATATATGTAAATGCATGAATATATGTATGGCAATTCCACAGTTCCATGTAAAATCGAATGTCAATTAACAATTTGCAGACTGTAATCAGACAATTAGGAGTTTAGTACAATAAACTTACATGTAAGAAAGTAGAAACTTATGACAGAACCCCCTCACCAAACTACTTTACTGGAAAAAAAAAGATTTCACAAGCGTCTTAATTTTAAAATATAGTATCATGACATGTTCAAATGGTCTCCTATATACCATATGGTTAAGCTGGGCTGCTTTTGTCAGTACTTACAGTGGTGGGGCCTAAGGTGGTAGTCGATTATAGGGCTAATATCTCAAATGGATTTGAAAACTAATAATTTTTTATATATTTTCGAAGATCATAACGTATAACATTAAATCGTCTTATCAAATTCTCATGCTAAATAGCGTGGAGGTTCAAGTCCTCTTCAAGGCATAATATCGAGAATGCTCATTGAATGTGCCATTCAATAAGAGATCTCGGCTAGTAACCAATCCGTGTATGGCGGGGCCGTAGGTCCCCCCCGGAGGAACCCCGGGCGATTCCTCTTTCTGCTTAGGTTCATTGTTGATCGAAAACGGATCTCCCCTAAATTATATGGTAAAAGTAAACTTCCATCCTTCACCATGGCATCGACGATCGGACAACTCTTCAACGGGTTCATGATCCACAGAAAGGTGGAGCTCAAAGTCCTTTCTTGAAAAGGGACGACTAGACGAAGCTTCCATGCCCGCCTGCAGCTGCATTTTATTCAAAAACTATGCCTGCTTAGTACTCAGTTTGGTTACATCCTCCACGCCCACCATTTGTAGATACTCCCTTTCCAATTCAGGAAGGGAGTAGGGGTCATGGTCTGAGCATCACGCTTATAAGAAACAATAGTCTCATCTAACACTTGCCCGACAACATCACGTCCTTCAGTCGAAGCCAAGTGTCTGCTGAAAGATCTAGGCAAAGCACGAGACCTCTTCAGGTGTACAAGAAAAGGAAGTGCCTCATCTATTTCCGCCCTCCTCGAAAGGCTTGGGGCCTTGATCTTAGGATGTTTTTTCTTCCTCGAAATAGACACACCTTCGGGATTCAGCTTCTTTACCTGAAAAAGAATAGGGGCCACGTTCCAATGAGCCCACAGTCAGCTATGCTCAACATTAGAAAACTTAACAACATCCTCTACCTCAAGACGAGGCATGTCGCAGAACGCATCCAAAGTTGTTTTATCTTCTGCAAAAAGTGGCAAAGTTGGGAATCTCCCTGCAAAAACCACTACGGGTCAATCTAATATGCGGTTAACACAAGCAAGACCATAAAAAGAGTCAAACCTTCTCAGCGGTTTAAACTCACGCTCGATCGGACGACCAACAAGCTCAAAGTATGTCGAGTCCGCACGAGCCATGAAAAAGAATTTCTGCCATGATTTAAAATTATCAGGCAGATTGCCGAAGTAGTCTGGCAACAACAGCACACACACACAACATGCTCGTTTATCCTAGGATTAGTACACAATTGCATCGCCCTTGAAGAGACTTGGACACAAGCGTCCTTAGCCCTAATCAGAATGGCAATCAAAGTCCTATCCCCGTTCGGCACAAATTGAGCTGGTGCAATGCCATGTTACGTATGTCAAGAACTCCTAAATTTCATTGATAACAAGAAAGTGGACACCCGATTATGGGTCTAATATCTCAAATGGATTAGAAAACTAATAATTTTGAATATACTTTTGTATATATTTCTGAAGATCATAACGTATAATATTAACTGTCTTAAGAAAATTTATAGATTTTCCTTTGGCTTAAGATGCATAATATATATTGTTAACTTCGAAATTACAAACGAAATTTTTACACAATTTATGTGTTCACCACATCCTCATCCATTAATTCACACAATCCATCCACATCGCCTCCTTGCGTTGAGTATAATCTTATATCTTGGTTGTTTATTATTATTATTATTATTATTATTATTATTATTATTATTATTATTATTATTATTATTATTATTATTATTATTATTATTATTACTTTTTTTTTATAATTTGTTTTAAAAAAATCAAACAATTATATTTATATATCTTTCAGGCAACTCTATTTTTCACCTTCCTCCTCTTCTCTGCCAGCTTCGCTTTAGCGATGTCCCTAACTCTTTTACAGATATATTTCCCAATTTACCCTTTCTATCTTCACCCCTCCGCCTATTCTTCCCCAGTCAGATCTTCCTCACTTTCAGCCACGCCTATTTATCCCTAACTGGATAACAGCTGTATATACGACTATTGTTGCTTTGTCTAGCCTCTTTGCTTTTTACCCTAAAATTCCTTTGAAGCACAGAGGAGGAGGAACAACATGTGCAACAACAGGTGCAGTTGCAGGTAGGTGCACATGCTGGAGCTGCAAGTGTAGCTGCTGGAGCGACGATAGATGACACTACAGAGAGGATGGGTATCAGATTACGTTTACTTTTTTTTAGGTTATTATTTGTAATCACTAAAGCATTGATGCATCTGAAATAATTTTTGATAAGATCTTTTGGTCGTAAATTAAGTGGGCATGAGATGTAATACCCATTTATATATACTTTTAATCGCCCCTCTGATTTATTGTATGCTAACCTCTGCCTAGTTGTGGCCCTTATTTTCTGGTAATATTCAAACACATTGTCTTTCAAAGTTTTCTTATTGCATCTCCAAAGAAGCTAACACCCCACCAATGACAAATCTTGAATAAGAAGAAATGGGTATTTGCCTTTCAGCTTCATCTCCTAGTCTTCAAGAAACAAAGAACTCAATGTAAATGGTGCATTGTTTAGAAAAGAAGAAACCCTTTGTTGCAACAAATTACCAAGACTTGTTTTTCTTCATTCTCTTCAAGGAAACAAGATAGAGACCTATATCTCAAATGGATTAGAAAACAAATAATTTTTTATATACTTTTTGAAGATCTTAACATATAACATTAAATAGTTTTATAAAACTTAACAGATTTTCATTCAGCTTAAGATGCATAACATATATTGTTAACTTCGAAATTACAAATGAAATTTGTACAAAATTCATGTAATTCACCACATCCACATCCACATCCACTGAAATCACACAATTTATGTATTCACCGCATCCTCATCCACTTAATTCACACAATTCATCCACATCGCTTCCTTGCGTAGAGTATAATCTTATGGCTTGATTGTTTATTATTATTATTATTATTATTATTATTATTATTATTATTATTATTATTATTATTATTATTATTATTATTATTATTATTATTATTATTATTATTATTATTATTATTATTATTATTATTATTATTTAGAATTTGTCTTTAAAAATCTAACAATTATATTTATATATCTTTCAGGCAACTATATTCTTTACCTTTCCTCTTCTCCACAACCCTCGCTCGTCCTGTCCCTAACCTTTTTTCAAATATATTTACCAATTTTCCCTCTCTACCTTCACTCTATTCTTCCCCAATTAGGTCTTCCTCACTTTCCGCCACGCTGATTTATCCCCGACTGGATAATAGCCTTTTATATGGTTGTAGTCGCTTTGTCTAGCTTCTTTGCCATTTTCGGTTTTACCCTAAAATTCCTTTGGAGCACAGAGGAGGAAGACCAACATGTGCAGTAGCACGTGTAGTTGCTGGAGCGGCAGGTGCACATGCTGGAGCAACAAATGTAGTTGTTAAAGCGATGATAGATGACACTGTGGAGAGGATGCCTTTCAAATTAGGTTTTGCTTGTTTTTTAGGCTCTTATTTGTAATCACTAAAGCATTGATGTATCTGAAAGAATTTTCAGTAAGATCTTTTGGTCAAGGATTAATTGAGCATGAGATGTAATACCCATCTATATATTTGTTTTTCATCGTCCTTCAGATTTATTTTTTATTTTTTTATGCTAACCTCGGCCTAGTTGTGGCCCTTAATTTTGGGAACATATTCAAACACATTGTTTTTCAAGGTTCTCTCATTGCAATTCAAAAGGAGCCAAGCACACCACCAATAACAAATCTTGAATAAGAAGAAATGAGTATTTGTCTTTCAGTTTCATCTCTTAATCTTCAAGAAACCAAGAAACTCAATGGAAATGGTGCTTTGGTTGGAAAAGAAGAGACCCTTTGCTGTAACAAATTACCAAGATTTGCTTCTCTTCATTCTCTTCAAGGAAACAAGATAGGGGCCTATATCTCAAATGGATTAGAAAACTAATAATTTTGCATATACCTTTATATATATTTCTGAAGATCATAACGTAAAACATTAAACCGTCTTATGAAAATTTATAGATTTTCATTCAGCTTAAGATGCCTAATATATATTGTTAACTTCGAAATTACTAAGAATTTTTTTACACAATTCATGTATTCACCGCATCCTCATCCACTGAATTCACACAATTCATCTACATCGCCTCCTTGAGTAGAGTATAATCTTGTCATATGGTTTCATCAGTGTAAAGCATAAGATTTTGAAGTTTGAATAAGATGAATGAAAATGGGTTAATCTTGTCAAAAGCTTGGAATCTTGTCATAAGGGCAATTTCGGAAATTTATAAACATGCATACACTTTATGCAAATGCGTGAATATATGTAAGACAATTCCATTGTTTCATGTAAAATCTATAGTCAATTAACAATTTGAAGACTTCAATATGACAATTAAGAGTTTAGAACAGTAAGCTTACATGTAAGAAAGTAGAAACCCGTGACAGAACCACCACACCAAACCATTTTACTGGAAAAAAATATCTCAAGCGTTTAATTATAAAATATAGTATCATGACATATTAAGAACTTCTACTATATACTATGTGGTTAAGCCTGATTTTGTCAAATACTTATAGTGGTGGGCCCTAGGTGATAGTCGATTACGGGGCAAATATCTCAAATGGATTAGAAAACTAATAATTTTGTATATACTTTTGTATATATTTCTGAAGATCATAGCGTATAACATTAAATCATCTTATGAAAATTTATAGATTTTCGTTCAGCTTAAGATGCATTATATATATTCTTAACTTCGAAATTATAAATGAAGTTGTATACAATTAATGTATTCACCACATTCTCATCCACTGAATTCACACAATACATCCACATCGTCACCTTGCGTAGGGTATAATCTTATGTCTTGTTTTATTATTATTATTATTATTATTGTTGTTGTTGTTGTTGTTATTATAGTTGTTGTTATTATTATTATTATTATTATTATTATTATTATTATTATTATTATTATTATTAGTTTTTATTATTATTATTATTATTATTATTATTATTATTATTATTATTATTATTATTATTATTATTATTTAGAATTTGTCTGTAACATTATTATTATTATTAACACAAGGGGTAGTGAAACTACCCGGATCCTTATACTTCGGCGACAATTTTCTTTGAAGAACTGCGAAAACATTCTCACTCACCTTAACTACCTCTCCGTCTCAAAGTTGTCTATTTGTTGTGCAAAAATCCTTCAAAAGTTTTGCATACTTAGGCACTTGCTTAATAGCATCAAGAAGCGGAATATTGACCTAGACTCTCCAGAAGGTTTCCAAGATTTTTTTATCCTGTTCATCTTTCCTAGATTTGGCAAACCTACCTGGAAAAGGCAGAAAGGGTGGAGAAAGATTAATAGAAATTGAATTTGGAACACTCACCTTCTTAACTAGGGGCTTTGGTGTCTCAACGATGGCTGGATCATCCTCTTGTAACTCAACTTCCATATTTTAGCTCTGTTTGGAGACTATTGGCTCACTCTCAACTTGACTACCACACCTCAATGTAATTGCTATTGCGATTTCAAACCCGCCTTTCGGATTTGGAATGGTAGAATTAGGGAGTTTTGCTTGCTCGTGAATTTGTCCCATAAATTAGCCTATATGTCCCATCTATAGCTTCAAATCTGTTATATCTTTTGCTTGGTTCTGTTGAGAAATAGTTAACGATTTCATAATCTCATCATAATTAAAGGGCATAGCTGAGTTGTGATGAGGTGGTTCTGGCAGTCCTTGAAAGAAATTAGAGGGTGGCCGATTCGAAGCTTGTTGTAGAAGTTATTCTGAATTTCTCCATCCAAAACTGGGATGATTTCTCCAACCTTCAATATAAGTGTTTGAATAAGGGCTATTCGTATAGTGATTTTGCCTCTGAAAACCTACTACATTGACATTCTCCCAACCGCCATTCTCAATCAGTTGAGGATATTGATAAGATGGATGTCCTAGCTTAGTGCACACGCCAAAAACTTGTGCAACCCCTAACACATTCGGCTTCCCTAGAGACTGAGTCACAAGTGAAGTAAGATTAGCCATTTGAGCTTGCAAACTAGAATTAGTACTTACCTCATTGAGTTGGCGTGAAGGCTCTCTAATTCCTTCATACTGTTGGGTGTTTAAGGGTCAATTTGCAATCAAAGTCTTTGCTGCTACTGGAGTTTTATCAACCAAAGCTCCTGCTGCTGCTGCATCTAACATTTGTCGCTCAAGAAGAAACAATCCTTCATAAAAATATTGAATTGGGAGCTCCCCCTTCATCTAATGCCGCGGACATGATGCTATGAGAGTTTTGAAATGCTCATAGTAAGCTGGATACGATTCTCCTGGACCTCGCTGAATACCACTGATTTTCATCCTCAACAAGATGATTTTTGAAATTGGGAAGAATTTATCTAGAAACACCTTCTTCATGCTATCCCAAGAGTATACTGTTCCAGAAGGTAGTTCATAGAGCCAATCTTTAGCCCTATGAGCCAGAGAAAAGGGAAATGCTCTCAGCTTTAGGATGTTCTCATCCATAGTTATTGGCGTCATACCAGAGCATACAACTTCAAATTCCTTTAAATGTTTATTTGGATCCTCCATAGAAAGACCATGATACTTTGGAATATGGTGAAATAGGCTGGATTTCAGCTCGAATGACCCAGTCTTGCCCTGCACTACTGTTGGACAGTGAATGCACAAGAGTGTGACATTGTCCAAGGTGGATGCCGAAAGTTCTTCAATAGATCTGTTATCTGCCATGTCAAGCTCTTCTGATTCAGATTCAAAGCTAAACGTTTGTCACTATTTTGTTTCTCTCATTCGTCTTCTAAATGTTTTCTCAGGCTCTGAATCATACTCTAATAAGTTCTCATTGGATCTCCTATTGAGCATGAACTAGTACCTAAGATAATGAAAGAAAGAAAAAGAAAATAAATAAAAATTAATAAAAAAACTAGTGAAATAATTAGCAATTTTACTAATCCCTGGCAACTGCGCCAAAAATTGATGCACTATTTTAATAGCACACAACTTAATACCCTGCTTTATGATTATAGTACAGAATAAGTACGGATTGTTCTGGACTGGGGATTAGAGGGCTTGCCAATTAGCACTAAGAATAACTAAGAGATAACTAACAATCTAATTAAGAAAATATTTGGGGATTTGATTTTTCTAATTTAAACTATGAAAATAACTAAGAAGAAAATAATAAAACTTAAGAGATGGCAAAGATGAGAAATTAGCAAAGGGTTTATCTCCACACACCAAACATAAGCTCATAAATCAATCTTCAATAATCACTTGCTAACTCGTGAAAGACAATGCTCAAGATTAACTGTGATCAACACTAAATTAATATTATTATTTTTCCAAGTTCATTGAATTAAACTTAGCGTCGCTTTCAAACTATTCTTATCATACTATCTAATCAGGAATCACAAGTTAGATAAAAATCTAAGATCATTAAGTTTTGTGGAAAATAGGAACACTGAATAGGCAATTGCAAGTATGATCGACATCTTGTTCTTACCTAGGTTTTTACTTAACTTTACCAACGTTCCTTGGTATTTACTACTTGTGAGTACAAGATTATAACAATTAGGCGAAACTCTCTTATACTCTAGCCCTATATCCAAGCATGTTAACTAAGTTGGCCACCTTAACAAACATACAAAGAAAAGTTCTCTATAAAACAGTTAAGCAAAACCAAATCACTAATAGCAAGGAAGATTAAATTCATTTAATTCATATAGCACATGTTCGGAGCTTCGAATCCACCCCTAGCTAAAAGGAGTTTAGA
This sequence comes from Berberis vulgaris, assembly GCA_963556465.1. Taxonomy (NCBI): domain Eukaryota; kingdom Viridiplantae; phylum Streptophyta; class Magnoliopsida; order Ranunculales; family Berberidaceae; genus Berberis; species Berberis vulgaris. The sequence goes on along the minus strand of OY747136.1, from coordinate 27,240,716 downwards.
TAGACATATTAATCATGTTCGAAAAGCAATACATAATTAAATATCAAACTAAATAAGAAAAAGAGAGGTTTAGAGATGAAAGATGCTGTCGTTGTCTACGTGGTGGTTGATAGGAGCATAATTAGGCTATTGTTAATACCATATTTCTATATATATTTTTGGCTATCACTTGTTAATTATGGTACAAATTGATATTTTCGTGTTTGTGTAGGTTTCCAATTACAAGATTCCAAAATAGAAGCTAAGTGAAGCAAATTGGCAATTTAGAAATACTAATTGCAAAAGGAAACCACGCAAAGAAGGAAACTGAGAAGAAAATAATTATAAAAGGGACAATACCCTGCTTTGGAGAAATCACCCATCCATAGCCTCATCACGCTTGCAACCATAACAAGCCGTCACCCATCATCAACCATCCTCGTCACAGTCACGCACACCACCATCATCAATCCAGCCACAAACCATTGCCATCCCCATCAGATCACCGTTGAGCATCGTCACCAAGTCTCGCCGTCTATTTTTGTTCCATCACCACCTTCATAGTCGCCTATTCATTTCCTTCTTTCTCTGTTCATCGCTAATCAGAAACCCCCTTCATCGCCAACCAACCGTCACCGCATTTGTCCACCAATTCACAGACCACCATCGATCACCATCACCAAACCACAACCCCCCTTTATCTCTTCATTTCCTTCTCACTTGATCTCTCTCAGCCGACCGCCGTTCTTCCTTCGCCTACATCCCCCTTGCAGCCTCTTTTCATCGGAGCAGATCACACAAAGAGTAGAAAAAGAGGAGTAAAGAAGCAAAGATAGAAAAAGGAAGATGAATTGTTTTGTTTTCTTCATCTGCTATCTGCACGCCGCAGTCCATTTTGTACCACTACGGATCAAGCAACAATGTTTTTAATATCTAAACCTCTATTTTCCTTATTTTTAGTTTGATTCTTAATTATGTATTGCTATTCAAACATAATTAATATGTCTAGCTTAACTCCTCTTAGTTAGGGGTGGATTTGAAGCCCCGAACATGTGTTTATGAATTAATTGAATTTAATCTTCCTTGCTATTAGTGATTGTGTTTTGTTTAACTTCTTTATAGATAATTTTTCTTTGTATGTTTGTTAAGGTGGCCAACTTAATAAGCATGCTAGGATTTGGGGCTAGAGTATAAGAGAGTTTTACCTAATCGTTATAATCATGTACTCACAAATATTAAATACCAAGGAACGTCGGTAAGGTTAAGTAAAAACCTAGGTAAGAACAAGATGCTGATCATACTTGTAATTGCCTAGTAAGTGTTCATATTTTCACAAAACTTAATGATCTTAGACTTTTATCTAACTTGTGATTCCTAATTAGATAGCATGATAAGAACAGTTTGAAAGCGATGCTAAGTTTAATTTAACGAACTTGGGAAAATAATAAGATTAATGTAGTGTTGATCACGGTTAGTCTTGAGCATTGTCACTCATGAATTAGCAAGTAATTATTGAAGATTGATTTATGAGCATATGTTTGGTGTGTGGAAATAAACCCTTAGTTATTTTCCCATCTTTGCCATCCCTTTAGTTCTATTATCTTTATAATAATTTTCGTAGTTATTTTCATAGTTTAACTTAGAAAATCCAATCCCCCAATATTTACTTAATTAGGTTGTTAGTTATCTTTTAGTTATTCTTAGTGCTAGTTGGCAAACCCTCTAATCCCTGGTCCAGAACAATCCTTACTTATTCTATACTACAATCACAAAACAGGGTATTAAGTTGTGTGCTACTAAAATAATGCATCAATTTTTGGCGCCGTTGTCGGGGATTAGTAAAATTGCTAATTACTTCATTAGTTTATATTTATTTATTTATTTTTTCTTCTTTCTGTTTTTATCTTAGGTATCAATTCTCGGGCAATAGAAGAGAAACTGTCACGACCTGATCCATAGAGTACTATATTGTCCGCTTTAGGCCCAAGGCCCGCACGGCTTTAAAACACGTAATACTTTGTAGATCCAACGTCGTACATATATAGCATATCCCCTTCCCTCACCTAGGCGATGTAGGACTATAATCTCTCTTTGGTAGCTCGCCCAACCCCTTTTGGGATCCACGGGCCTATTGGGCTTCACCATAACGGGCCTCTCCCGCACCCACCCCCTCAGGTCCGTCCACACGAGGGTATCACAGTCCACCCCCTAAGGGAGCCCAACGTCCTCGTTGGTACACTTTCGGCTAGGTCCGATTTTGATACAATTTTGTCATGACCCGATCCACAAAGTACTATATTGTCGACTTTGAGCCCAAGGCCCTCGCGGCTTTAAAACGCGTAGTACTTTGTAGATCCAACCTCTTACATATATAGCACATCCCCTTCCTTCACCTAGGCGTATGGAATTATAATCTCCACTTGGTAGATCGCCCAACCCCTATTGGGATCCACGGGCCTCTCCCATACCTTGTCCCTCAGGTCCGCACACACAAGGTTATCACATAAACCCTTAGCTATTTTCTCATCTTTGTAATCCCTTTAGTTCTATTATCGTTACAGTAATTTTCGTAGTAATTTTAGAAAATCCAATCCCCCAATATTTACTTTATTAGGTTGTTAGTTGTCTTTTTATTATTCTTAGTGCTAGTTGGCAAATCCTCTAGTCCCCGGTCCAGAACGATCCCTACTTATTCTATATTATAATCACAAAGCAGGGTATTAAGTTGTGTGCTACTAAAAAAATGAATCAGTGGTAGAAAGAGGAGTATTGGGTGCGGATAGCTGGAAAGAATGAAACGAGTTTCTCCTTCCTTTTTCTTCTTCGATCTATTTTGTGAACTTGGAACAGACTGCGATAGGAGGAGAAAGGAACTAGTTGATGAGATTTGGAGAGAAACTGAGCAATTGCGAGAGAAGTCCGGCAAGCGCTGCGTCAGTGACGAGAAGTGAGAGGCTGGACGGAGACAAGCTGCGTGGCTGTGATGGGAGCAAAGTAATGCGATGTGGTTTCGATGATGGTTGATGATGGGTTAGGGTTTCTGATTTGGGTGTTGTGACAGGTTGTGAAGGTGACGATGGGGGTGCTGTGTTGGCTATGATTGCGATGAGGGATGCGAGAGATGGGTGGAGGCTTGTTGCGGATATGGATGGGCGTGATTGTTACGAGGATGGGAAGCTGTAGATGGGTGTGATTATTGCGAGGATGAGGAGGACGTAGATGGGTGATTTCTCCAAAGCAAGGTATCGTCCCTTTTATAATCGTGCTATTTAGGTTTCCTTCCTTGTGTAGTTTTCATTTGCAATAAATCTTCCTAATTCAAACCAATTTGTACTTCTTAGTTTCTATTTTGAAATCTTGTAATTGAAAACCTATACAAACACGAAAATAGCAATTAGTACCATAATTAACAAGTAATAGACAAAATTATATATAAAAATATGATACTAAAATAACATAATTATGCTCCTATCAAATTCCACAAAACTTATCTTTTGCTTGTCCTCTAGCAAATCAAAGAAAAAAAAAAATAGAAGACTCAAATGACTCAATCTATACTTTCCAACATTTGTCTCACAGATTTTCAACGGATCTTGACATGATAAGATTCTTTACAAACACAAGATTAAATCGACATCATTCAAAAGTTAATACATGCTTATAGCAATGATATAAAAATTCACAATTATATCAATCCAAGCGGCTCTGTAACTCAAGCGCGTGCCGAAACGAATTAAAAGAAATCTCACTGGATGCACTCTTTTATTTTTCACTGATTGTTTGGTTAAAATCACTCTTCCTATTCTAGTTATATGTGAGAGGATTGATGTAAAAGGGAAATAAATAGATCACATATAATATAACAAGAAAGAAAGACATTTTCTGACATTTTTTTTTCCAGATATACGATCTCATGGAAGGAATGCTACTACTTGAATGCAAGAACTAGTGACACCATATGCTCATACCTCATATGAATCTTCACATCGTGACATTGCACAACACACTCAATCAAAAGGCCTTAATTCAGGTTGAGAGAAAGAATGAATAAGGAAATTACAAAGGACTTGAAGAAATGGTGAAAACATTCAATAAGATTAGAGACATTAGCAAGGAATCACATAGTTCAAGACATAAATAGGAAAATGAAAAGGAAGAGGTGACCTACTGATAATGAAGAGCTTCAGCCATTATTTTGTATGTACTGAAAATGAAAAGAACAGGACTATCTGTATGGCACTGAAATATTGAATGAATATAGCCAAGGACTTGTGTCATTTCTGTAATTTTGTACCAATTTTTTTTTTAAACTCTTTCTTCTTGAAGTATCTACTATAAGGGGCCTTCCCCCACTCTTTTTATTCAACATACCATGAACTACAATAAAATCTCTGCAAATCAAATTATGCTCTACTCTTCTGATTAGGTTAGGGGTAGAAAATGAGGGTAATGAAACAAAAGGCTTAATCAGTGTTCTAAAAATCGGCCTAGGCATTAGAAAAATGCCCAGATTAATGGCTGGGCGGGTTCTGGGCAGTCTGGGTGGTCTAGGCGGGTCTGGGCAGCCTAGGCAGGTCTGGGCGGCCTAGGGGGGTCTAGGCGACCTGGGCAAATTTTATTTTATTTTTAAACAAGGCTGATTGTGTTCTTATTTTATTTTATTTCCTCTTTTTTGGAAATAAACAATTTAATTGTTTTTTATTCAGTATATGTCTAAATGTAGCAAAGAATGATTACTTAATGGAATTCTCAAAGAATCTGCCGGTACCAATTTTAGTAATGTAGATTTTATCAAACATGACTAAGGTTCATGCAATTTGAATAAAAATAAAAGAGTAGGTTTGGATATTTGTCCACAAATTCAACTTTGTATAAAGTACACATCATGACCAACTTCAGTCATTTGAGTTTTAATAAATTTAGTTCATGATTGTTAATTTTTCATGTTTTTAAATTTTGCATATGTATCTTCGCATTAAATTGGATGTAATTGATAAGGTATTATGCTTAACTTTTGTAAATTATTAAAGTTATAATACAAAACCTAAGACCGCCTAGGCACCTGCTCGCCGCCCGCCCACCGCCTAGCGTTTTTTAGAACACTGGGCTTAATAAAAGGCTCAACGGGGTTAACCTAAAGAAAATATATCATGGATCGGAGTTATTTGGCATTGGTGGAAACTAGGTGCCTTTATCATGTCAAACATGTCATGCGATTCAATATAATGCTTTGAACAAAATTTATACAAGTTCTAGTGTTTAGTTCTTAATTATGAAAGCAATCCAAGTAGCAACAAAAAATAAACAAAATTGAGATCAGGCAACGAACTGTTATTGACAAAAGAAATGAAAGATGACCTAACTAAAAACTCTCAAAATCATATGAACAATAGGCTCAAAACTCACATATGGGTTATAATAAGTTAAATTCAATTAAGCATGCTATGAGTACCAATTACTCAGTTGATTACATGTGAATTTTCATATATAGCTATGAATTAGCATTAACCAAAGAATAATATTAGACCTTAAATCATGTTTATAAATCATCTTAAAGTCATGCAATTAAAACCCAAATCTCATCATTGTGTTGGAAAGTATCCTAAGACTCAAAACAATTATAAAAATCGTTTTTTTTACTGACAGTAATACCAACAAAGAAAACAAAAACCAAATTTTTTTTATTTTCATGGACTGACACTTTTTAAATTTTTTTTTCAAAATAAAAACAACGTTGTTCCACCCACACTTAAACCTAACATTGTCCTCAATGTTAATATAGTATAGCACATGCAATGAAAGATTTAAAAGAGGAAAAACAAACTACTAACAAACAAAAATAACAAAAAGAAAATAAAGGGATAGAGAAAGCAAATTTGATTGGGTTGCCTCCCAAGAAGCGCTTGTTTTAACGTCATGCAGCCTGACAGTATCTCCAATTAATCCTCAGAATAAGTGGGAACATGGAGTGATACATCCTCCACGTCATGCTTCACAAATGACTCTTAATAGGGCTTAAGTCGATGCCCATTCACCTTGAACTCATTTCCAGTTGTGACACTCTTCACTTGTATAGCACCATGAGGAAACACATTAGTAACAATGAAAGGACCAACCCATTCAGAACATAATTTACCAGTTCTAAGACACGATTGGAAAAACAAGACTTTATTTCCAACGACAAAAGTATTTCCATGGATCATCTGATCATGAAAAACTATGGTGTTCTCCTTATAATTGCTTTTACTATCATAGGCCTTATCATGAATCTTTTCAAGCTCATTCAACTATAATTTCTTTCGCTTCTTTGTGTCATAGGGAACTCTATTGCTCTCATATCCAACGGCAGTAGTGATGCATGTCTCAAGTTCATCCTCGTTTATCAGGTTTGACAATTTATGGGCCAAATTGTCATTCACATTAATAGAAAAACAAGAATGATTTTTAGTAGGATATCTCGTGGCTTCAAAGATGTTGAAGCCAATCACATCATCATCAAATTCCATGGTCAGTTTCCCCGCATGCACATCAATATTTGTCTTCGCAGATTTCATGAAGGGGCGCCCTAAAAGAAGAGGCAAAGGTGCTGAAAATTCTGAATCTTCCATCTCAAGAACACAGAAATATGCTGGGAATATCAAATGGTTAACCTGCACCAACACATCTTCCAACAAACTCGAGAATATGGATTAGAACGGTCAGTCAACTGAATAATAACACCATCATTTTTTAGCTTCCAGAGATTCATAGATCGATAAATAGAATATGGCATAACATTAATTGAAATACCTAAGTCTAGCATTGCATTTTCAATTTTAGTATTACCGATAACACAAGGGATAGTGAAACTACCTGGTTCCTTACACTTCAGCAGCAATTTTCTTTGAAGAACTGCGGAAACATTTTCACTTACCTTAACTACCTCTCCGTCTCAAAGTCGTCTCTTTGTTGTGCAAACCTTTTTAAAAAAATTTGCATACTTAGGCACTTGCTTAATAGCATCAATAAGCAGAATATTGACCTGGACTTTCCGTAAGGTTTCCAAGATTTCCTTATCTTGTTCCATCTTTCCTAGATTTGGCAAACCTACTTAAAAAGGCACAAAATGTGGAGAAAGATTAGCAAAAACTGAATTTGGAACACTCACCTTCTTAACAGGGGGCTTTGGTGTCTCAACGATGGCTGGATCATCCTCCTGTATTTCAGCTTTGTTTGGGAACTATTGGCTCAATCTTAATTTGCCTACGACTCTTCAATGTAATGGCTTATGAAGTTTCAAACTTGATTTTCGAATTTGGAATGATAGAATTAGGGAGTTTTCCTTGCTCGCGAATTTATCCCATAAACTCACCTATATGTCCCATTTGTAGCTGCAAATCTGCTATATCTTTTGCTTGGTTCTGTTGAGAAATAGTTAACGATTTCAGAATCTCATCATAATTAAGGGCATACCTGAATTGTGCTGAGGAGGTTCTGGCAATCCTGGAAAGAAACTAGGGGGTGGCCGATTTGAAGCTTGTTGTAGAGGTTTGTTTGAATTTCTCCATCCAAAACTGGGATGATTTCTCCAACCTTCATTGTAAGTGTTTGAATAAGGGTTTTTCCTATAGTGATTTTTCCCTTGAAAACCTACTGCATTGACATTCTCCCAACCGCCATTCTCAATCAGTTGAGGACATTGATCAGATGGATGTCTTGGCTTAGTGCACATGCCACAAACTTATGCAACTCCGAGCACATTCGGCTTCCCCAGAGCCTAATTCACAAGTGAAGTAAGATTAGCCATTTGAGCTTCCGAACTAGAATTAGTACTAACCTCATTGAGTTGGCGTGAAGGCTCTCTAATTCCTTCATATTGTTGGGCGTTTAAGGCTCGGTTTGCAATCAAAGTCTTTGCTGGTACTCGAGTTTTATCAACCAAAGTTCCTCCTGCCACTGCATTTAACATTTGTCACTCAAGAGGAAGAAATCCCTCATACAAGTATTGAATTAGGACCTCCTCCTTCATCAGATGTTGCGGACATGATGCTATGAGAGTTTTGAAACGCTCATAGTAAGCTGGATACGATTCTCCTGGACCTTGCTGATTACCACTAATTTTCTTCCTCAATAAGATGATTTTTGAAGTTGGAAAGAATTTATCTAGAAACACATTCTTCATGCTATCCCAAGAGTATACTGTTCCGGAAGGTAGTTCATAGAGCCAATTTTTAGCCCTATCAACCAGAAAAAGGGAAATGCTCTCAGCTTCAGGATGTTCTCATTCACAGTTTTTGGCATCATACTAGATCATACAACTTCAAATTCCTTTAAATATTTATTTGGATCCTCCATAGAAAGACCATGATACTTTGGAATATGGTGAAGTAGGTTGGATTTCAGCTTGAATGACTCAGCCTTGCCCTGCACTGTTGTTGGATACTGAATGCACAAGGGTGTGGCATTGTCCAAGGTAGATGCTGAAAATTCTTTAATATATCTGCTATCTGCCATGTCAAGCTCTTCTGATTTAGATTCTGAGCTAACCGTTTGTGACACTTTTGTTCTCTCATTCGTCTTCTAAATGTTTTCTCAGGCTTCGAATAGTACTCTAATAATTTCTCACTGGATCTCCTATTGCACATGAACTAGTATCTGAGATAAAGAAAGAAATAAGCAATTAGCAATTTACTAATCCCCGACAATGGCGCCAAAAATTGATGCACTATTTTAGTAGCACACAACTTAATACCCTGTTTTGTTATTGTAGTAGAGAATAAGTAGGGATTAGAGGGCTTGTCAACTAGCACTAAGAATAACTAAGAGATAACTAACAACCTAATTAAGAAAATATTTGGGGATTTTATTTTTCTAATTCAAACTATGAAAATAACTAAGAAGAAAATAATAAAACTTAAGAGATGACAAAGATGAAAAATTAGCTAAGGGTTTATCTCCACACCCCAAACACATGCTCATAAATCCATCTTCAATAATCACTTGCTACTCGTGAAAGGCAATGCTCAAGATTAACCATGATCAACACTGCATTAATCTTATTATTTTCCCAAGTTCATTGAAGTAAACTTAGCGTCACATTCAAACTATTCTTATCATGCTATCTAATCAGGAATTACAAGTTCGATAACAATCTAAGATCATTAAGTTTTGTGGAAAATATGAACACTGACTAGGCAATTGCAAGTATGATCAACATCTTGTTCTTACCTAGGTTTTTACTTAACCTTACCAATGTTCCTTGGTATTTACTACTTGTGAGTACAAGATTATAACGATTAGGTGAAACTCTCTTATACTCTAGCCCCAGATCCGATCATGCTTACTAAGTTGGCCACCTTAACAAACATACAAGGAAAAATTCTCTATAAAGCAGTTAAACAAAACACAATCACTAATAGCAAGGGAGATTAAATTCAATTAATTCATAAACCGCATGTTCTGGACTTCGAATCCACCCCTAGCTAAAAGGAGTTTAGCTAGACATATTAATCATGGTTGAATAACAATACATAATTAAATATCAAACTAAATAAGAAAAGGGGAGGTTTAGAGATGAAAGACGTTGTCGCCGCCTATGTGGTGGTATAGATGGGAGTGCTGGGTGCGGATAGCTAGAAAGGATGAATCAAGTTTCTCCTTCGATCTGTTGTGTGACCTTGGAACAGACTGCGAGAGGAGGAGGAAGGAACTGGTTCATGCGATCTGGAGAGAAATTGAGCAATTGTGAGAGAAGTCCAGCAAGCGCTGCGTCAGTGACGAGAAGTGAGAGGCTGGACGGAGACACTCAGCGTGGCTATGATGTGAGCGAAGCGAAGCAATATGGTTTCAATGATGGTTGATGATGGGTTAGGGTTTCTGATTTTGGTGTTGCAACAGGTTGTGAAGGTGACGATGGGGTTGGTCTGTTGGCTGTGATTGCGATGAGGGATGCGAGAGATGGGTGGAGGCTTACTGCGGCTGTGGATGGGCGTGATTGTTGCAAGGATGAAGAGGTTGTAAATGGGTTTGATTATTGCCTGGATGAGGAGGCTGTAGATGGGTGATTTCTTCAAAGCAAGGTATCCTCCCTTTTATAATCGTGCTATTTAGGTTTCCTTCCTTGTGTAGTTTCCTTTTGCAATAAGTTTTCCTAATTCAAACCAATTTGCATTTCTTAGCTTATATTTTGGAATCTTGTAAATGAAAACCTATACAAACACGAAAATAGAAATTAGTACCATAATTAACAAGTAATACCCAAAATTATATATAGAAATATGGTACTAAAATAGCATAATTATGCTCCTATTAAATACCCATATATATAATTTTTTTTAATCGTCCCTCAGATTTTTTATTTATTTCTTATGCTAACCTCTGCCTAGCTGTGGCCATTAATTTTGGGTACATATTCAAAACATTGTCTTTCAAGGTTCTCTCATTGCATCTTCAAAGAAGCAAAACACACCACCAATGAAAAATGTTGAATTACAAGAAATGGTTATTTGTCTTTCGGTTTCATCTCCTAGTCTTCAAGAAATCAAGAAACTAAATGGAAATGGTGCATTGTTGGGAAAAGAAAAAATTCTTTGCTGTAATAAATTACCAAGACTTGATTCTCTTCATTATTTTCAAAGAAACAAGCAAGGAGCCTATATCTCAAATGGATTAGAAAACTATTAATTTTGTTCAGCTTAAGATTTTCGTTCAGCTTAAGGTGCATAATATATAATGTTAACTTTGAAGTTACAAATGAAATGTTTGCACAATTCATGTATTCAACACATCCTTATCCATTGAATTCACACAATTCTTCCACATCGCCTCCTTGCGTAGAGTATAATCCGGTCATAAGGTTCATCATTGTAAAGTATAAGATTTTGAAGCTTTGAATAAGATAAATGAAAATGGGTTAATCTTGTCATAAGCTTGGAATCTTGTCATAAGTTCGATCGGAAATTTATAAGCAAGCATACAATATTGGTAAATGTGTGAATATATGTATGGAAATTCCATAGTTCCATTTATAATCTAAAGTCAATTAACAATTTGGCAGACTTCAATCTAACAATTAGGGGCTTAGTACAATTAGCTTACATGTAACAAAGTAGAAACCCTTGACCGAACCCCCTCACCAAACCACTTTATTGGAAAAAAGATATCTCAAGCGTCTTAGTTATAACATATAGTTTCATGACATATTTAGATTGTCTCCAATATACTATATGGTTAAGCCTACCTGATTTTGTCAAATACTTACAGTGGTGGGGCCCTCAGTGATAGTCAATTAAGCGGCAAATATCGCAAATGGATTAGAAAACTAATAATTTTGTGTATACTTTTGTATATAATTCTTAAAATCATAATGTTTAACATTAACTCGTCTTATGAAAATTTATAGATTTTAGTTCAGCTTAAGATGCATAATATATATTGGTAACTTCAAAATTACAAACGAAAATTTTGCACAATTCATGCATTCACCACATCCTCATCCACTGAATTCACACCATTCATCCACATTGCCTCGTTGCATAGAGTATAATCTTGTCATAAAGTTCATTATTGTAAAGTATAAGATCTTGAAGCTATGAATAAGATAATGAAAATAGGTTAATCTTGTCATAAGCTTGGAATCTTGTCATAAGTTTGATTTCGGAAATTAATATGCTAGCATAAACTAAATGTAAATGCGTGAATATATGTATTGCAGACTTCAATTAGACAATTAGGGGTTTAGTACTGTATGCTTAATGTATGAAAGTAGAAACCCTTGACAGAACCCCCTCACAAAACCATTTTATTGAAAAAAAGATTTCTCAAGCGTCTTAGTTATAAAATATAGTATCATGACATATTTAGATGGTCTCCTATATACTATATGGTTAAGCCTGCCAGATTTTGTCATATACTTACAATGGTGAGCCCTAGGTGATTGTCAATTACAGAGCCTATATCTCAAATGGATTAGAATACTAATAATTTTTTTATATACTTTTGATCAGAGTATAATCTTATGTCTTGGTTGTTTATTATTATTATTGTTATTAATATTATTGATATTATTATTATTATTATTATTATTATTATTATTATTATTATTATTATTATTATTATTATTATTATTATTATTATTATTATTATTATTATTATTTAGAACTTACCTTTAAAAATCTAACAATTATATTTATATTTCTTTCTGGCAATTCTATTCTTCATCTTTCTCATCCTCTTCTCCACCACCTCACTTGTCCCATCCCTAATTTTCTACCAGATATATTTTACAATTTACCCTATCTACTTTCACCACCTCCCCTTGTTCTTCGCCAGTCAGATCTTTCTGACTTTCCACAATACCCATTTATCCCCAATTTGATAACAGTCGTATATATGGTTGTTGTTTTGTCTAGATTCTTTGCCATTTTTTGGTTTTACCCTAAAATTTCTTTGGAGCACAGAGGAGGAGTAGCAACATGTGCAGCAGCAGATGCAGTTGCAGGAGCGACAGGTACAACTGTTGAACTGCCTGCAGCGATGACAGATGACACTGCGGAGAGGATGGCTTTCGAATTAGGTTTACTTGTTTTTTAGGTTCTTATTTGTAATCACTAAAGCATTGATGTATCTGAATGAATTTTTAATAAGATCTTTTGGTCATGGATTAAGTTAGCAGGAGATGCAATACCCATTTACATGTATATTTTTAATTTCCCCTTATATTTAGTTTTGTTTATTATGCTAACATCTGCCTAGCTGTGGCCCTTAATTTTGGGTACATATCAAACACATTGTCTTTCAAGGTTCTCTCATTGCATTTCCAAACAAGCTAAACACCCTACCTATAACAATTCTTGAATCAGAAGAAATGGTTATTTGCCTTTCAGTTTTATCTCCTAGACTTCAAGAAACCAAGAAACTCAACGGAAATGTTGCGTTGTTGGAAAAAGAAGAGAGCCTTTGTTGTAATTGATAGAATATGTAGGGCTTGCACTCAACATAATCAAGCCCAAGATTAATTCACTTCTACAAGAAAGAAAATACAAGAATAGAAAAGTCAAAATAGTTAAAGAAGTAAAGTTAAAATAGGAAAGTCAGAAAGACACAATAGTTAAAGAAGTAAAGTCAGAATAAGACTCTATTCTGACTTTCCTACTCTAACTTTACTTCTTTAACTATTTTGACTTTTCTATTCTTGTAATTTCCTATTTTTATACTTTTCTTCTTTTAGAAGTGAATTAATCTTTGACTTGGGCTTGACAATGTTGAGTACAAGCTCTACATATTCTAATAATAACAAATTACCAAGACTTGTTTCTCTTCATTATCTTCAATGAAACAAGGTGGGGCCTACATCTAAAATGGATTAGAAAACAAATAATTTTGTATACATTTCTGAAGATGATAACGTATAACATTAAATCATCTTATGAAAATTTATAGATTTTCGTTCAGCTTAAGATGCATAATATATATTGTTAACTTTGAAATTACAAACGAAATTTTTACACAATTCATGTATTCACCTCATCTTCATCCACTGAATTCACACAATTCATCCACATCGCCTCCTTGCTTAGAGTATATTATTATTATTATTATTATTATTATTATTATTATTATTATTATTATTATTATTTAGAATTTTCCTTTAAAGAATTTAACAATTATATTTATATATCTTTTAGGCAATTCTATTCTTCACCTTCATCCTCTTCTATACCACCCTCGCTCTTCGCATCCCTAACTTTCTTCTAGATATATTTTTCAATTTAACCTCTTTACCTTCACTCCCTATTCTTCTCCAGTCAGGTTTTCCAGACTTTTCTCCACGCCCATTTATCCCCAACTGGATAATAGTCGTATATACGGTTGTTATTGTTTTGTCTAGCCGCTTTGCCATTTCCTATTTTACACTAAAATTCTTTTGGGGCACAGAAGAGGAGGAGCAACATGTGCTGCAACAGTTGCAGTTGCTGGAGCGACGACAAATGACACAACGGAGAAGATGGCTTTCAAATTAGGTCTACCTTTTTTTAGTTTCTTATTTGTAATCACTAAAGCATTGATGTATCTGAAATAATTTTTACTAAGATATTTTGGTCGTAGATTAAGTGAACAGGAGATGTAATACCATATATATATATATATATATATAAATATATTTTTAATCGTTCCTCAGATTTATTTTTATTTTTTATGCTAACATTTGTCTAGCTATGACCCTTAATTATGGGTACATATTAAAACACAATGTCTTTCAAGATTCTCTTATTGCATCTCCAAAGATGCTAAGCACCCCACCAATAACAACTCTTGAATCAGATGAAACGGGTATTTGCCTTTCAGTTTCATCTCCTAGTCTTCAAGAAACCAAGAAACTCAATGAAAATGTTGCGTTGTTGGGAAAAGAATAGGCCTTTTGCTGTAAAAAATTACCAAGAGGTGCTTCTTTTCATTCTCTTCAAGCAAACAAGATAGGGGCCTATATCTCAAATGGACTAGAAAACTAATAATTTTGTATATACTTTTGTATGTATTTTTGAAGATCATAACGTATAACATTAAATTGCCTTATGAAAAATTTAAAGATTTTCTGCTTAAGATGTATAATATATATTGTTAACTTCGAAATTACAAATGAAAATTTTACACAATTCATGTATTCACCACATCTTCATCCACTGAATTCACACACTCCTTACGTAGAGTATAATCTTTTTTTTTTTTTTTTTTTTAATCAAATTGGGATGGTGACCCATTTTATTCATTTAAAAATCAACGCCCGAAGGCTACATGACTGACCCTATAGGGTTAACTAAAAGGCCGAAACAAAATCTCACAAAAGATAGGATTCACCAAAACAAACCTAGACAAAAAACTCAATCTTTGTACCTATTGTTTTCTTTCCTAGTTCTATTGGATTTTCGGGGACAAATGCTGATATCTTTGGTGTAACGCCTCGTATTCATCTTTCCGTCTGACATAGCCCCTAAATCCAAATCACTGTTTGCTGCCTGTGGACCTAGCTCAGATTCTGAGTTGACTTCATCACTATCCTCACTAGTCATTTCGAGTGTATCGATATTCAATTTCGGCAATCGAAGTTGCCTATTTTCTTTGAGGAGAGATATAGCCTTATTCAAGTTGTCGCAGACTCTTTTATAATCCGGGGAAGTTTTGATACCGTATTTGTCAAAACGTCTCTTGAACCTGATCACAGACTGAAGATCATCATTGTTCTCTGGTGTGATGTCGAGCGCTGCCTTGGTGCCAGGTGCTGGATTGGGGCAAGCCGGGTCCTCTGCCTTGGTGCAGGGCGCTGGCTGGGGCGAGGCCATGGCCCCTGTCTTGGTGCTTGCATCCCTCGGCCTCCCTGAATCGGCATGCATCACTGTATCGCTTGCCGCGTCTCGCGACGCTGCCACAAGAATATGCTTAGCAAGGTGATTGCTAGTGTCTCCTGAGTCGACAATATCCTCCTGTAGCAATGACTGTGCTTGTGGACCAATAACATTCTCAATCTCCAAAACTGTATACCCGCCTCCAAGAGACAATCCTCCGTAGATTATGGTACAACCGCGGCACTGTCATGAGCCATTGTTGTGCCCACTAGCTGCTTATCCTCTTGAGCACCCTCATCTTCATCGATATTCTCTACAAGTGACTTGAATTTGTTTGACAACACCACCGTTGCCGGAGCGGTGGCCACTGGCTTCTTATCCCCAATTTCCTCGTTAATCTCCGCACCCGTGTCATTTTTTACACCACTCGTACCCACCTCTTGGATGGGCAATTTTTCTTTTTTGGTAAGTTAAGCCTTTCTGATTTTGTCAAATACGGTAGTGGGGCCCTAGGTTATAGTCAATTACGGGGCTTATATCTCAAATAGATTAGAAAACTAATAATTTTGTATATAATTTTGTATATATTTCTGAAGATCATAACATATAGCATTAAATCGTCTTATGAGAATCTATAAATTTTCGTTCAGCTTAAGATGCATAATATATATTGTTAACTTAGAAATTAAAAATGAAATTTGTGCACAATTCATGTATTAACCACATCCTCATCCATTGAATTCACACAATTCATCGACATCGCATCCTTGCCTAGAGTATAATCATATGTCTTGGTTGTTTATTATTATTATTATTATTATTATTATTATTATTATTATTATTATTATTATTATTATTATTATTATTATTATTATTATTATTATTTATTTTGAATTTGTCTTAAAATAAATCTAACAATTATATTTATATATCTTACGGGCAATTATATTTTTCACATTCCTCCTCTACGCTACCACCCTCGCTCGTTCCGTCCCTAATTTTCTTCCAGATATATTCCCCAATTTACCCTCTCTACCCTCACCCCTCCCCCTATTCCTCCCCAGTCAAGTTTTCTAAACTTTTTGCCACACACATTTATCCCCAACTGGTTAACAACCGTATATATGGCAGTTATCGCTTTGTCTAGCCTCTTTTCCATTTTCGATTTTACACAAAAAATCATTTGCAGCAGAGAGGAATAAGAGTCACATGTGCAACGATAGGTGTAGTTGCAGGAGCGACAAGTGCAGCTGCTGAAGCGACGACAAATGACACTACGAAGAGGATGACTTTCAAAACTGGTTTACTTATTGATGTATCAGAAAGAATTTTTAGTAAGATCATTTGGTCGTGGATTAAGTGAGCAAGAGATATACCAGTATATATTTTAATCGTCTCTCAGATTTATTTTTTATTTCTTATGCTAACCCCTACCTAGCTGTGGCCCTTAATTTTGGTTACATATTCAAACACATTGTCTATTAAAATTCTCTCATTGCATCTCCAAACAAGCTAAGCACCCCGCCAATAACAAATTTTGAATGAAAAGAAATGGGTATTTGCCTTTCAGTTTCATCTCCTAGTCTTCAAGAAACCAAGAAACTCAATGTAAACGGTACGTTGTTGGGAAAAAAAAGACCCTTTGTTGTAACAAATTACCAAGACTAACTTCTTTTCATTCACATCAAGGAAGGAAGCTAGGGGCATATATCTCAAATGCATTAGAAAACTAATAATTTTGAATATAGTTATATATATATATATATTTTAAGATTATATACATTGTTAACTTCAAAAATACAAACGAAAATTTTACACAATTCATGTATTCACCACATCCTCATCTATTGAATTCACACAATTAATCTAGATCGCCTCCTTGCATAGAGTATAATCTTATGTCTTGGTTTATTATTATTATTATTATTATTATTATTATTATTATTATTATTATTATTATTATTATTATTATTATTATTATTATTATTATTATTATTATTATTATTGAACTTTTCTTAAAAATTCTAACAATTATATTTATATATCTTTCAAGCAACTCTATTTTTCACATTCCTCTTCCTCTTCTTCTTCTCTGCCACCTTCGCTCATTTTGTCCCTAACTCTCTTCCATATATTTTTTTTCCATTTTACCCTCTATGCCTTCACCCCCTTCCCCTATTCTTCCTCAATCAGGTCTTCCTGACTTTTCTCCACGCCCATTTATCCCCAACTAGATAGCAGCCGTATATACAGCTGTTGTCGCTTTATCTAGTTTCTTTACCATTTCCGATTTTAACCTAAGATTCCTTTGGAGCAAAGAAGAAGATGAGCCACATGTGCAATAGCAGGTGCAGTTGCAGGAGTGACGGGTGCAGCTGCTGGAGCGGCTAGAGCGACAACAGATGACACTGCAGAGAGGATGACTTTCTGATTAGGTTTACTTGCTGATGTATCTGAAAGAATTTTTAGTAAGATCTTTTGGTCATGGATTAAGTGAGCAGGCGATGTAATACCCATTTTTGGATATATTTTTAATCATCTCTCAGATTTATTTTTATTTCTTATGCGACCCTCTGCCTAGCTGTGACCCTTAACTTTGGGTACATATTCGAACACATTGTCTTTCAAGGTTCTCTCATTGCATTTCCAAAAAAGCTCAACACTCCACCAATAACAAATCTTGAATCAGAAGAAATGAGTATTTATCTTTCAGTTTCATCTCCTAGTCATCAAGAAACAAGAAAACTCAATGGAAATTGTGAGTTGTTGGGAAAAAAAGAGACCATTTGCTGTAACAAATTAACAATACTTGATTCTCTTCATTCTCATCAAGGAAAAAAACTAGGGGCCTATATCTCTAATCGATTAGAAAACTAATAATTTTGTATATACTTTTGTATATATTTTTTAAGATCATAACATATAATTTTAAATCGTGTTATGAAAATGTATTCATTTCCGTTCAGCTTAAGATACATAATATATATTGTTAACTTCCCAATTAAATACAAAATTTGTACGCAATTCATCTATTCACCACATCCTCATTTACTGAATTCACACAATTCATTCACATCGCCTCCTTGCGTAGAGTATAATCTTATGTCTTGGTTGTTTATTATTATTATTATTATTATTATTATTATTATTATTATTATTATTATTATTATTATTATTATTATTATTATTATTATTATTATTATTATTATTGATGTGTCCAAAAATCATCTTCTTGTGAGTTTGACCTACAAAACCACTGTTAGACTACCAATGACCACTTTTTTTTGTGGCCGAAGGCACTTCGATGCTTAAGTCAATAGCTCCGTTGGAAGAAGGGAGTAAATCTTGTCAAAACTTAGTTAAAGTTGCTTACGTTTGTCGAAAAAATCCCTTTACCTTTTATAATGGTCGTAGTTAACTCTTTGCGTGACTTAAGCATGTGAGGCGCAACGAAAGAAGAAGTTTCTGTAAAAGTCTCCTCCCTAATGGAGATGTGCTCGTGAAGGCGTAGGTCCCTCCACGACTATTTATCGGTGCAATGTTCTTCTTCTTAATGAGAGAATGCGTGATGGGCTTTGTTTTGGGCTTTGATTCGTCTAGGCCTGGACTCAAATCTCGCCTACGCTTCCTTAAAGGTGGGCATATTCCGAGCCTTTATAATTATCCTCAATCCTTTCGTGTTTTATGAGCTGGCCCAATGGATCAGGCGTTGTATTCACGTGATGGAGCTTCATGCCACTTGTACGGTTGTGATAATCGATCCAATTTGATGTATCATCAGCTACTCCCCCTTTAGTTAGTGGGTATAAGAAAAAGATAAGGGAATATATGGAAAATGGATGCTGGAATATGTAGAGATTTCTTTTGTCTAGGATGAAGTTGCTATGTGGATGTCCAAATCTTCAAATTAATTTTCTCGAGATCCATAGATGATGGTGCTTTGTGGGCTTAACTTCATGGACCTTGGGCTTGAAACTATTTGATAATGCATGTGTTTATCATCCAATGGGCTTTGTTGTTGAACTTAGCCTTATTGTGTCATTTTGTGTATGTTTGATGATTAACACTTGAATTCTTGCATTATACACAAAATACAAGTAATGAGAGTATTTTATTAATTAATAGGACATAACAATTATAGAATTAGGGGCGTTAAATGTTTCATTTATAAGCCTATCAGGTATTCCTCCTGCTCAAATGGGGCCGAACGGCTGGAGGGTTATTGTTGCCACGTATGCTAGGGCCATTCTTTCTGCTATTCCCTTAACACCTCGAATCTTGCACTCATTGGTAGGATTCAACGTTACGTCCAACCATACCTGTTTTATGTATTCCTCTGCGTGTTTTGGTAACCTTAATGACGATATTAGGGGTTGGTCGTGAAATTGGTTCTATGCGTTTGTTGGTTTGGTTCTGGCCACTTCAATTTGTGTGGTATTCCCATAATAAGGTATTTCCGAGTTCCTCTCAAACATCGGAATATGAAATTGACTGCTGAGGAGCAGATTATTAGCGAGCACTTCTTGGGGCTTTCAGTGGTCTCGTTGGGTTCCTATTTTACTGATGATGTGGTGAGGTGCAGTGGCCTAAACGTCATGAATGAGAATGAAAGGGCTTTGTTGACTGCGAGGCAGGCTTCGAATATTGTTGTTCGTGCTGTCGGCGATGAAGTGGTCGTTGATCAGAAAGTGGGCTCTGATGTTACAGATATTGATGCTCCTATTCGTACTGCCATCAGTTTCTCTAGAAAGAGGAAAATGATGAAGCCGATTAGACATCAAAGCGGTTGTTTCTATCTTCTGATCGTGTGCCAAAAAAGAAACGACTTGTTGATTCTGTGTGTTGCACGACTCTTTATTCAGATTCTATGGACAAAGATCCTTCGAGGGAGGACCACTGCTCTCTATAGGAAGCGGAAGAGTTGAGGTTGGCTCTGGAAAGGAGTGAGAAGGATATCATCTATCCCTTGGATGATGGTGAAAAAAGGCTTATCTCTACGTATGGTGGCCTTGACATTGTTAAGTTTTCTGAAGATGATCCTCGGTCTTTGGGTCTTTGGATGACAAGATGATCGCCAGTTGGTTGTTGTTCAATCTGAAGAACTTGACGATCGAGGTCTCTCCTATTTCCCCTCTTGCTGACGGGGGATGGATTCCTTCGTCCGCAGCCTACTTGGATCCTTCGACTATTATTCGTTCTATTTCTGCTGAGCGACGAGATGGTGATGGAGGTTCTCATGTTGTTTCCTCATTTTTCCGGACATGGCTGGTGGTGGTTCCTCCATACTACTTGATCCTTGTGTTCTTCATTCGCGAATCAGTTGGAAGGAACCTACTTTTGAGGAGATTTGAGTTAAATCGGATGGGAAGTTTTGTTGGTTTTCATGCCTTTGTGTGTAGGATGGTGCACGCAGGCTGATAAATGAATGGCACAAGCAGTTGGTGAATAGGCGCCTAATGTCCGTGCTGAATCAGGACCTTCACCTTGAGGATGGTGTTAGACTCGTAATGGAGGTGATGACTCATCTCGCCTATGCAGGGGTGACGAGCTTGAGTCGTCAGGTCAATCACAACCTTATGGTTTCTTTGGAGATGAATCTTTTTGTGCTTCTCCTAGTATTCTCTCATGTTCTTCATCAGTATGGTGCGTTAAAAGAGTGATGCTCTAAACGAACCAAGGCAATTAAAGTTGCTCGGGCGACGTTGGTTGAGGTAGAAGGTGCACGAGATCAGTATGTGGCAATGCTCGAGACTCTAAGAGCTGACCTGGAAGGTGTCAGCACACATTTGCTTTATGTGGAGAAGATGCTTTCTACTGAGAAGGCGCTCCATGATAAGATTGTGCAGGCCATGGTAGAACATTCTGAAAATTGCGATGTTGCTGAGAAAAGGGTGGAGAAATTGTTGTATTCGCTTGACGAGTTTCAAGGTCGACTCTTCTACGATGCTTTCTACTGACGAGGGCCAACTTATCATCGTAAGAAGTTAGCTTGTTTCTGTTAAGGATAGACTCTGTGTTATGGAGGTGGCAGATTGGCAACACATTGTTGATGGTCGGACTGAGCTTCTGGATTATAATGAGGGTCTTGGTGTTGATCTAACTAAGTATCGTCCTCTGGTGCATCGGTCTTTTGAAGACGCGGAAGATGTCATTGGAAATGCTGCTGGAGATCCTTCGGGTGTCCCACTGGCTGAAAGACCGCTTCCTCCTCTTGAAGAAGGTGTCCTTGTTGTTGATCCGGCTCCTGCAGGTGATGTTGTCGAGGATGTTATAAATGTTTCCCCTTAATTTTCCATTGTTGCTTTTGTGATTGAGCGGATTTTGAATGAGTGGAATCAGTTCCTTTATCGTCTTTCTTCACTTGTCGTTGTTTTGAACTTTGAATTTGATGTTTCACGGATGATCGTAGTAACCTTTCGGTGGGTTGTTTTTTCCCATGCTTTAGTGTGCATGCCTCGATCTTGTACTTGTTGTTTCTAGATTGTTGTGGAAGGTTGCTTTACTTGCGTATTTCTCCTTTGAATTATTCGCATAATATCTTGTTTTGAAGTTTGTCGTGATACAAAGTTGCTTCGTTCGTTTGGTTGAAAATTTTACTTCATTAACTCGATTCCTCGATCAATTCAAAGTTTTTTTCTTTCTCTCTAACTCAGGCGTCCAGATTTTACTTCGTTTTGTTCGATGCTCTGGTCGACTCGAAGTCATTTCCTTTTAGTTGATTCATTCATCCAACTTTTACTTCATTAACTTGACACCTCGGTCGATTCAAAGTTTTTGTTTAGTTTGACTCAGGTGTCCAACTTTTGCTTCATTTTGTGCAACACTCTGGTCGACTCAAAGTCATTTTCAGCTGACTCGTTCGTCCAACTTTTACTTCGTTAACTCGACACCTCGGTCGATTTGAAGTTGTTTAGTTTGACTTGGGTGTCCAACTTTTGCTTCATTTTTTTGCGACACTCTGGTCGACTCGAAGTCATTTTTCAGATGAATCGTTCATCCAACTTTTACTTTGTTAACTCAACACCTCGGTCGATTCAAAGTTGTTGTTTAGTTTGACTCGGGTGTCAAACTTTTGCTTCTTTGGTTGATCAGACCAGAAGCTTATCATGAATACTTGACTTGCGTCTTGATTCTTTGTGGGCTTTTGCGCCTATTGTTTCTTGTAGCTTTTCTATGAAGTTGTTTTGCTTTTGTGAGACATTGATTCAGAAAATGAAACTTTATTGAAATTTTTGACTATTTTAGTAGTCGTACTCCTAGAGTGGCTCTGTTATATCGTGGAACATTACTTTTTTTATTCCTTCATTGCTTATTGCTTACCCTTGCGTTGACGCTCATGCCTCTACTATTCCTTCTAAATTATGACATTATTTGCATGTGTGGTTGTTGCTCCCCGTTTGGCCCTCCCTGTTGTGGCCTGTAGTTTGTTAGTCCCTTTGCGATTGATTTTAGCCAAATTTGTCTCTGTTGTAGAGGTCTTTTGAGTGCTCGCCTTTCGATATAGGTCAATTTGGGTGGGAGGGGCTTTTTTCTCAGGAAGAATGTTGTGTAGAGCATATATTAATTCTCTTGATTGTTCTTTTGATCCCGTGGCGTTAGCGTCCGTTTTTTCTTTGCCCTTAAACTGTTCATCTGATGTGCCGACGAACTCGTCCAGTCGTCCTCTTTGGATCCAATGTTCGATCTCTTCTTTTAATTTGAATGATCCTTGTGGAAAGAACAATACCTGCTCTTATCTCATCATTTCGGGTCTCCTTTCATCCTTGTTGGCCAGTTGACATTCTCTCTGTTTGATATGTATTTTAAGATGTCAGTTCGGTTTGCTTTTAGGGCTTTGTATGGTTTATACTCTTTCCTCACTATTCTGGTTATTCACTCATGGTTGGGTCATGCCGACTGTGATTTCCTGGATTGTTGGTTGGACTCTGTGCGCTTGTTGCTTTGATGTTTCTTTAAATGACCATTGTCCTCCCGTGATCCGCTATCTCGTCTTCTTTCATATTTTATTTCTCATTTTATTGAATGGTTCTCCATCTTCTGGTCGTTCTTTCTCCTTGCTGATTTCATTTCCTCGAGGACAATATGTTTTTGTGCTATTTTCAGCAGGACCGCCATGCCTTTTGGAGGTTCCAAGTTAAGAGCGTTGAAAAAGGTACCTCTTTTCAATCCCACGACGAAAGTTGCAGCGGATGTGTCGTCACTGCATCCATCAATCATTGTTAGTTCGTTGGTGAAACAAGTAATGTATTCCCATATTTTTTCGTCCGACTTTTGTCGGATATATAAAGGATAATGGGCTCCTTTCCTCATCCGTTGGCTCCCGATGAATTTGGTTATGAAAGTAGTGGCTAAGGCCTGGAAAGAATCTATTGATATTGGCGGTAAGCTGTTGAATCAGTTCATGGCGGTGGAAGTGAGGTTGGTTGGGAACATTCTGCATAGGATTGACTCCATGGTTTCTTTTAGAGCCATCGTACGGTGAAAGTGTCTTAGGTGATCAGTCGGGTCAATAGTTCCATCATACACTTCGAACTTTGGCGGAATGAACTTCTTTGGCATTGCCTTCTTCATGAGTTCATCAAAGAATGGTGGCTTGACCAATTCGTATAGTATGTTGGGATCTGTGACTCTGATCCTGAACGGTATCTCAACAACTGTTCCCCCACACTGCTGAGTTTTGTCTCGGTTGAGTTCGTTGCTCTAAACATTTACCTGTTTGGGTACCGCTAAAACTTCATCACTTGAGTTCGGATAGTGGAGTTTTGCTGAGGCGGTGCAAGAGTAGGGTCAGCTGGCTAAACGCGTTTTTGGATGATTTTCTCCAGCATCTCCATCATGTATTTCATCTAGGCCATTAACAAGTCTACCCGAGGGTCCGTGGCAGTGCCGACGGCCATCTGGGTTGTTTGAACTATTGCATGTAGTGAATTCGCATTTTCGGGTGCTAATGGTTCGGTGATCCAGATTGTGTCTTCCTCTCCGGCTGTTAGTGGTGCATTGAAGGGAGAGTTGTCGTGATATGAGGTCTGCATCATTTTATCTGATGGTTTGCTAGCCCTTTGCCGGATTGTGATGAATCTTTATCACTATGTGTTCTGTAAAAGGAAACTTGTCATTCCCCACAAACGGCGCCAAATTGAGGCGTCCAAAAATCGTCCTCCTATGAGTTTGACCTGCAAAACCATTGTTAGACTGCCAAGGTTCACATTTTTCGTGGCCGAAGGCACTCCGATGCTTAAGTTAGTAACTCTGTTGGAAAAAGGAAGTAAATCTGGACAAAACTTAGTTAAAGTTGCATAACTTTGTTGAAAGTTCCCTTTACCTTTTATAATGATCGTAGTTAATTCTCTGCGTGACTTAAGCATGTGAGGCGCAACAGAATGATATTTTCTATAACAGTCTCCTCCTAAATGGAGATGCGCTCGTGGAGGCGTAGGTTCCTCCGCGACTCTTTCTTGGTGCAACGTTCTTCTTCTTAATGAAAGAACGCGTGACGAACTTGAATTTGGGCTTTGATTCGTCTAGGTCAGGAATCAAATCCCGCCTACGTTTCCTTAGAGGTGGGCCTATTCCAAGCCTATATAATTGTCCTCAATACTTTCGGGTTTTATATGCTGGCTCAATGGATCCGGCGTTGTATTCTCGTGATGGAGCTTCATGCCACGTGTACGGTCGTGATAATCATAATCAGTCCATTTTGATGTATCATTAATTATTATTATTATTATTATTATTATTATTATTATTATTATTATTATTATTATTATTATTATTATTATTATTATTATTATTATTATTATTATTATTATTATTATTATTACTTTTTTTAATTTGTCTTAAAAATCTAGCAATTATATTTATATATCTTTCAGGCAACTTTATTTTTCACCTTCGTCATCATCTTCTCTACCACCTTTGCTCATCCCATCCCTAACTATTACCACCTTTGCTCGTCCCATACCTAACTATCTTTCAGATATATTTTCCAATTTACCCACTCTACCTTTACCCCTCCCCCTATTATTTCCAAGTCAAGTCTTCTTGACCTTCCGCCACGCCCATTTATCCCCAACTGGATAACAATCGTTTGTACGGTTGTTGTCTAGCTTCTTTGCCATTTTTGATTTTACCCTAAAATTCCTTTGGAGCATAGAAGAAAAGGAGCCACATTTGCAGCTGCTGGAGTGGCAGGAGCAACGACAGATGACACTGTGGAGATGATGACTTTCATATTGGGTTTATTTGTTTAAGTACTTTTAGTAAGATCTGTTGGTCATGGATTAAGTGACTAGGAGATGTAATACCCATTCTTGAATATATTTTTAATTGTCTCTCAGATTTATTTTTATTTCGTATGTGAACCTCTGCCTAGCTGTGACCCTTAATTTTGGGTATATATTCAAACATATTGTTTTACAAGGTTTTCTCATTGCATCTCAAAGAAGCTCATCACCCCACCAATAACAAATCTTGAATCAGAAAAAATGAGTATTGTTTTTCAGTTTCATCTCCTACTCTTCAAGAAACCAAGAAACTCAATGAAAATGGTGCGTTGTTGGGAAAAAAATAGACCCTTTGCTGTAACAAATTAACAAGACTTGATTTTCTTCATTATCATCAACGAAACAAGCTAGGGGCTATATATCTAATGGATTAGAAAACTAATAATTTTGTATAAACTTTTGTATATATTTTTGAAGATCATAACGTATAATATTAAATTGTCTTATGAAAATTTATAGATTTCATTCAGCTTAAGATGCATAATATATATTGTTAAATTCGCAATTATAAATGAAATTTGTACACAATTCATCTATTCACCACATCCTCATCTACTGAATTCAAACAATTCATCCACATCGCCTCCTTGCGGTAGAGTAAAATCTTATGTCTTGGTCGTTTATTATTATTATTATTATTATTATTATTATTATTATTATTATTATTATTATTATTATTATTATTATTATTATTATTATTATTATTATTATTACTTTTTTTTGAATTCGTCTAAAGAAATCTAAAATTTATATTTATATATCTTTCAGGCAACTCTATTTTTCACCTTCTTCCTCCTCTTCTCTACCACCTTTGCTTGTTCCGTCCCTAACTATCTTTCAGATATATTTCCCAATTTACTCTCTCTACCTTCACCCCTCCCCCTATTCTTCCCCAGTCAGGTCTTCCTGACTTTCCGCCACGCCCATTTATCCCCAATTGGATAACAACCGTATATACGGTTGTTGTAGCTTTGTTTAGCTTCTTTGCCATTTTTGATTTTACCCCAAATTTTTTTATTTTAGAGCACAGAGGAGGAGCAACACGTGCAGAAGCAGTTGTAGAAGCAGCAGGTGCAGCTGCTGGAGCGATGACAGATGACACTGTGGAGATGATGACTTTTGGATTAGGTTTACTTGTTGATTTATCTGAAAGAATTTTTAGTAAGATTTTTTGGTCGTGGATTATGTGAACAAGAGATGTAATGCCCGTTTATAGATATATTTTAAATCGTCTCTAAGATTTATTTTTATTTCTTATGCTAACATCTGCCTAGCTGAGGCCCTTAATTTTGGGTACATATTCAAACAGATTGTCTTTAATGGTTCTCTCATTGAATCTCCATAGAAGCTAAGCACTCCATCAATAAGAAATCTTGAATCAGAAGAAATGGGTATTTGTCATTTTTTTTCATCTCCTAGTCTTAAAAAAACCAAAAAACTCATTGAAAATGGTGCGTTGTTGGGAAAAGAATAGACCCTTTGTTGTAACAAATTACTAAGACTTGTTTCCTTTCATTCTCATTAAAGGAAACAAGCAATGGGCCTATATCTCAAATAGATTGGAAAACTAATAGTTTTGTTTATACTTTTGTATATAATTTTGATGATCACAACGTATAATATTAAATCGTCTTTTGAAAATTTACAGATTTTCGTTCAGGTTTAAGATGCATAATATACATTGTTAACTTCAAAATTACAAACGAAATTTGAACACAATTCATGTATTCATCACATCCCGATCTACTGAATTCACACAATTCATCCACAACGCCTCTATGTGTAGAGTATAATATTATGTCTTGGTTGTTTTATTATTATTATTATTATTATTATTATTATTATTATTATTATTATTATTATTATATATATATATATATATATATATATATATATATATTTTTTTTTTTTTAATTTGTCTTAAAAAAATCTAACAATTATATTTATATATCTTTTAGGCAACTCTATTTTTCACCTTTCTCATTCTCTTCTCTACCACCCTCGCTCGTCCCGTCCCTAACTATCTCTCATATATATTTCCCAATTTACCTTCTCTACCTTCATCCCTCCCCCTAATCTTTCCTAGTCAGGTCTTCTTGACTTTTTGCCATTCCCATTTATCCTCAATTGGATAACAATCGTATAAACGGTTGTTGTCGCTTCGTCTTGCCTCTTTGCCACTTTTTATTTTACCCTAAAAATCCTTTGAAGCTTAGAGGAGGAGCCACATGTGCAGCAGTACGTGCAGTTGCAGGAACGAAATGTACAACTGCTGGAGCGGTAGGTGCAGCTGCTAGAGTAGCTGGAGCGATGACAAATGACATTGTGGAGAGGATGACTTTCGGATTAAGTTTACATGTTGATGTACCTGAATGAGTTTTTAGTAAGATCCTTTCGTCGTGGATTATGTGAGCAGAAGATGTAGTACTGATTTATAGAT
The DNA here is from genome assembly GCA_963556465.1 of Berberis vulgaris. NCBI lineage: Eukaryota > Viridiplantae > Streptophyta > Magnoliopsida > Ranunculales > Berberidaceae > Berberis > Berberis vulgaris. The sequence continues at coordinate 27,212,694 of OY747136.1, read as the reverse complement.
ATATTTTAAATTGTCTTTTAGATTTATTTTTATTTCTTATGCTAACCTTTGCCTAGTTGTGTCCCTTAATTTTGGGTAAATCTTCAAACACATTGTTTTTCAAGGTTTTCTCATTGCATCCTCAAAGAAGCTAAGCACCCCACTAATAACAAAACTTGAATTAGAAGAAATGGATATTTGCCTTTCAGTTTCATCTCCTAGTCTTCAAGAACCAAGAAACATAATGGAAATTGTGCGATGTTGGGAAAAGAAGAGACTTTTTGTTGTGTCAAATTACCAAGACTTGTTACCATTCATTCTCATCATGGAAACAAGCAAGGGGCCTATATCTCAAATGGATTAGAAAACTAATAATTTTGTATATACTTTTGTATAAATTTTTGAAGATCATAATGTATAACATTAAATCGTCTTATGAAAATTTATAGATTTTTGTTTACCTTAAGATGCTTATTATATATTGCTAACTTCAAAATTACAAACGAAATTTTTACACAATTCATGTATTCACCACATCCTCATCCACTGAGTTCACACAATTCATCCACGTTGCCTCCTTGCGTAGAGTATAATCTTGTCATAAGGTTTCATGAGTGTAAAGTATATGATCTTGAAGCTTTGAATAAGATGAATGAAAATGGGATAATCTTGTCATAAGTTGGATTCTTGTCATTAGGTCGATTTCGAAAATTTATAAACATACATATACTATATGTTAATGCGTGAATATATGTATAACAATTCAATAGTTCTATCTAAAAGCTAAAGTCAATTAAAAATTTGTTGTTTTCAATCAAACAATTAGAAGTTTAGTACAGTAAGCTTAAATGTAAGAAAGTAGAAACCCTTGACAGAACCCCCTCACCAAACCACTTTACTAGAAAAAGGATATCTCAAGCGTATTAATTTTAAAATATAGAATCATGAATATAGTAAGCTTAAATGGGTATTTGCCTTTCAGTTTCATCTCATAGTCTTCAAGAAACCAAGAAACTCAATAGAAATGATGCGTTGTTGGGAAAAGAAGAGACCCTTTACTGTAACAAATTACCAAGACTTGCTTCTCTTCATTCTTTTCAAGAAAACAAGTTAGGGGCCTATATCTCAAATGGATTAGAAAACTAATAATTGTGTATATACCTTTGGATATATTTCTGAAGATCATAACCTACAACACTAAACTGTCTTATGAAAATTTATAAATTTTCGTTCAACTAAATATGCATAATATACATTGTTTACTTCGAAATTACAAATGACGTTTTTACACAATTCTTGTATTCACGACATCCTCATCCCTGAATTCACACAATTCATCCACATCGCCTCCTTGAGTAGAGTATAATCTTGTCATAAGGTTTCATCAGTGCAAAGTATAAGATCTTGAAGCTTTGAGTAAGATGAATGAAAATGGGTTAATCTTGTCATAAGCTTGGAATCTTGTCATAAGGTTGATTTAGAAAATTTATAAACATGCATACACTATATGTAAATACATAAATATATGTATGGCAATTCCATAGCTGCATGTACAATCTAAAGTTAATTAACAATTTGTAGACTTCAATTAGACAATTAGGAGTTTAGTACAATAAGCGTACATGTAAGAAAGTAAAAACCCTTGGCAGAGCCTCTCACCAAACCACTTTACATGAAAAAAAAATATCTCAAGCGCCTTAATTATAAAATATAGTATCATGACATATTCAGCTGGTCTCCTATATACTATATGGTTAAGCTTGCCAGATTTTGTCAAATACTGACAGTGGTTGGGCCCTAGCTGATAGTTGATTATGGGGCAAATATCTCAAATTGATTAGAAAACTAAAAATTTTGTATATACTTCTGTATATTTCAGAGGATCATAATGTATAACATTAAATCATCTTAAGAAGATTTATGGATTTTCATTCAGCTTAAGATTCATAATATATATTCTTAAGATGTATAATATATATTCTTAACTTCAAAATTACGAACAAAATTTGTACACAATTCATGTATCCGTCACATCCTTATCCACTGAATTCACACAATTCATCCACATCGTCTCCTTGCTTATAGTATAATCTTATTATGGCTTCATTGTTTATTATTATTATTATTATTATTATTATTATTATTATTATTATTATTATTATTATTATTATTATTTTATTATTATTATTATTATTATTATTATTATTATTATTATTATTATTATTATTATTATTATTATTATTATTATTATTATTATTATTATTATTATTATTATTGTTATTATTATTATTATTATTATTATTATTATTATTATTATTATCATCATCATCATCATCATCATCATCATCATCATCATCATCATACTCATCATCATCATTATTATTATTATTGTTATTTAGAATATGTCTATAAAAATCTAACAATTATATTTATATATCTTTCTAGCAAATCTATTCTTCACCTTCCTCCTCATGTTTTCTACCACCCTCGCTAGTCAAGTCCCTTACTTTCTTCTAGATAGATTTCCCAATTTACCCTCTCGACCTTCACCCACTCCTCCTATTCTCCCCCAATCAGGCCTTCCTAACTTTTCGCCTCGCCCATTTATCCCCAACTGGGTAACAGCTGTATATAAGGTTGTTGTCGCTTTGTGTAGCCTCTTTGCTATTTTTGGTTTTACCCTAAAATTCTTTGGGAGCATAGAGGAGGAGGAGCAACATATGTAGCAGCAGGTACAGTTGCAAGAGAGGCAGGTGCACATGCTGGAGCAACAAGGGTAGCTTCTGAAGCGATGATAGATGATACTATGGAGATGATGGCTTTCGGATTAGGTTTACTTGTTTTTAAGGTTCTTATTTGTAATTACTAAAACATTGATGTATCTGAAAAAAAGTTTAGTACGATCTTTTGGTCGTGGATTAATTAAGCAAAAGATGTAATGCCCATCTTTTAGTATGATCTTTTGCTGTAACAAATTACCAAGACTTGCCTATCTCCATTCTCTTCGAAACAACCTAGGAGCCTATATCTCAAATGGATTAGAAAACTAATAATTTTGTATACATTTCATCCACATCGCCTCTTTGCGTAGGGTATAATTATGTCATAAGGTTTCATCTATGTAAGGTATAAGATCTTGAAGCTTTGAATAAAAGGAATCAAAATTGGTTAATCCATTCATAAGCTTGTAATCTTGTCATAAGGTCGATTTCAGAAATTTATAAACATGCATACACTATATGTAAATGTGTAAATATATGTATGGAAATTCCATAGTTCCATGTAAAATCAAAAGGTCAATTAACAATTTGCAGACTTCAATAAGACAATTAGGAATTTAGTACCGTAAGCTTACATGTAAGAAAGTAGAAACTCTTGACAGAACCCCCTCACCCAACCACTTTACTGGAAAAAAAAGATATCTCAGGCGACTTAATTATAAAATATAGTATTATGACATATTCAGAGGGTTTCCTATATACTATATGGTTAAAGCTTGCTTGATTTTGTCAAATACTTGCAGTGGTGGGGTCCTAGCTGATAATGGATTAAGGGGCTAAAATCCAAATTGATTAGAAAACTAAAAATTTTGTATATACTTATGTATATATTTCAGAGGATCATAACATATAACATCAAATCATCTTATGAAAATTTATAAATTTTCGTTCAGGTTAAGATGCATAATAAATATTCTTAAGATGTATAATATATATTTTTAACTGCGAAATTTGTACACAATTCATGTATTCATCTTATCCTTATCCACTGAATTCACACAATTCATCCACATCGTCTCCTTGGGTATAGTATAATATTATGGATGGGTTGTTTTATTATTATTATTATTATTATTATTATTATTATTATTATTATTATTATTATTATTATTATTATTATTATTATTATTATTATTATTATCATCATCATCATCATCATCATCATCATCATCATCATCATCATCATTATTATTATTATTATTATTATTATTAATATTATTATTATTATTATTATTATTATTATTATTGTTATTATTATTGTTATTGTTATTTAGAATTTGTTTGTAAAAATAAAACAATTATATTTATATATCTTTTTGGCAACTCAATTCTTCACCTTCCTCCTCCTTTTCTCTACCACCCTCGCTAGTCAAGTCCCTTACTTTCTTCCAGATATATTTTCCAATTTACATTCTCGACCTTCACCCATTCCTCCTATTCTCCCCCAGTCTGGTCTTCCTGACTTTTCGCCACATTCATTTATCCCCAACTGGATAATAGCCGTATATAAGGTTTTTGTCGTTTTGTGTAGCCTCTTTCCCATTACAGGGGTAGCTGCTTGAGTGACGACAAATGACACTGCGGAGAGGATGGCTTTCGGATTAGGTTTACTTGGTTTTTACGTTCTTATTTGTAATTACTAAAACATTGATGTATCTGAAAAAAAAATTTAGTGTGATCTTTTGGTCGTGGATTAATTGAGCAGGAGATGTAATACCCATTTATATGTATATATATAACCGTCACTCAAATTTATTTTTATTTGTTATGCTAACATCTGCCTAGCTGTGGCCCTTAATTTTGGGTACATATTCAAACACATTGTCTTTTTTAAGGTTCTCTCATTGCATCTCCAAAGAAGCTAAGCACACTACCAATAACAAATCTTGAATAAGAAGAAATGGGTATATGTCTTTTAGTTTCATTTCCTAGTCTTCAAGAAAACAAGAAACTTAATGGAAATGGTGCATTGTTGGGAAAATAAGAGACCCTTTGCAGTAAAATATTACCAAGACTTGTCTATCTTCATTCTTTTGGAAACAACCTAGGGGCCTATATCACAAATGGATTAGAAAACTAATAATTTTGTATATATTTTTGTATATATTTCTGAAGATCAACGTATAACATTAAATCGTCTTATGAATATTTATAGATTTTCGATCAGCTTAAGATGCATAATATATATATTTAACTTCGAAATTTGTAAACAATTCATGTATTCACCGCATCCACATCCACTAAATTCACACATTTCATCCACATCGCTTATTTACGTAGAGTATAATCTTGTCATAAGGTTTCATCTGTGTAAGGTATAAGATTTTGAAGCTTTGAATAATATGAATGAAAATGGGTTAATCCTGTCATAAGCTTGAAATCTTGTCATAAGGTCGATTTCAGAAATTTATAAACATGCATAACGTATAACCTATAACATTAAATCATCTTATGAAAATTTATAGATTTTCGTTCATCTTACGATGCATAATATATATTCATAAGATGTATAGTATATATTCTTAACTTCGAAATTACAAACGAAATTTGTACACAATTCATGTATCAATCACATCCGCATCCACTGAATTCACACAATTCATCCACTTCGTCTCCTTGCGTATAGTATAATCTTATGACTTGGTTGTTTATTATTATTATTATTATTATTATTATTATTATTATTTAGTTAGTTAGTTAGTTAGAATTTGTCTTAAAAAAATTAACAATTATATTTATATATCTTTCAGGCAAATCTAACCTTCACCTTCCTCATCTTCTTCTCTACCACCCTAGCTCGTCTCGTCCCTAACTTTCTTCCACATATATTTTCCAATTTACCCTCTCTACCATCACCCTCCCTCTATTCTTCCACAGTCAGGTCTTCCTGACTTTTCGTCATGCTATTTATCCCCTACTAGATGACAACCATACATACGGCTTTTGTCGCTTTGTCTGGCCTCTTTGCCATTTTCGGTTTTACCCTAAAATTCCTTTGGAGCACAGAGTATGAAGAACAACATGTGCAGCAGCAGGTGCAGTTGCAAGAGTGACATTTGCACCTGCTGGAGCGACGACAGATGACATTGCATAGAGGATGGCTTTCAGATTAGATATACTTGTCTTTTAGGTTCTTATTTGTAATCACAAAAGTATATATGTATTTGAAAGAATTTTTAGCAAGATCTTTTGATCGTGGATTAATTGAGCAGGAGATGTAATACCCATATATATTAATCGTCCCTCAAATTTATTTTTATTTCTTATGCTAACCTCTTCCTAGCTGTGGCCCTTAATTTTGGGTAAATATTCAAACACATTGTCTTTCAAGGTTTTCTCATTGCATCTCCAAAGAAGCTAAGCACCCCACCAATAAAAAATCTTGAATTTGAAGAAATGGGTATTTGCCTTTTAAGTTTCATCTTCTAGTCTTCAAGAAACCAAGAAACTCATTGGAAATGGTCCGTAGTTGGGAAAAGAAACGACACTTTGCTGTAACAAATTACCAAGACTTGTTTTTTTTTTTTTCTCATCTAGGAAACAAGATAGGGGCCAATATTTCAAATGCATCAGAAAACTAATAAGTTTTTAGGTACTGTTGTTTATATTTATGAAGATCATAACGTATAACATTAAATCGTCTTATGAAAATTTATAGATTTTCGTTCAGCTTATGCATACTATATATTGTTAACTTCGAAATTACGAAAGAAAATTTTACACAATTCATGTATTCACCACATTCCCACTCACACAATACATCCACATCGCCTCCTTGCGTAGAGTATAATCTCGTCATAAGGTTTCATCGGTGTATATTATAAAATCTTGAAGCTGTAAATAAGATGAATGAAAATTGGTTAATCTTGTCATAAGCTTGGAATCTTGTCATAAGGTCGATTTCTGAAATTTATAAACAAGCACACACATTATGAAAATGCATGAATATATGTATGGCAATTTCATAGTTCCATATAAATTCTAAAGTCAGCTAACAATTTGCAGACATCAATCCGACAATTAAGAGTTTAGTACAATAATCTTACATTTAAGAAAGTGTAAACCCTTGACAAAACCCCTTCACCAAACTACTTTATTGGAAAAAATATATATCTCAAGCGTCTTAGTTATAAAATGTAGTATCATGACATATTCAGATGGTCTCCTATATACTATATGGTTAAGCTTGCCTGATTTTTTCAAATACTTACTGTGGTGGGCCCTAGGCGAAAGTCGATTATGAGGCCTATATGTCAAATGGATTAAAAAATTAAAAATTTTGTATATACTTTTGTATATATTTCATAAGATCATTGCGTATAACATTAAATCGTCTTCTAAAAATTTATAGATTTTTGTTCAACTTAAATGCATAATATATATTGTTAACTTCGAAATTACAAACAAAATTTGTACACAATTCATGTATTCACCACATCCTTATCAACTGAATTCACACAATTCATCCACATTGGCTTCTTGCGTAGAGTATAATCTTTTGTCTTGGTTGTTTATTATTATTATTATTATTATTATTATTATTATTATTATTATTATTATTATTATTATTATTATTATTATTATTATTATTATTATTAGAATTATTATTATTAATAATAATATTATATATTATTATTATTATTATTATTTTAATTTGTCATAAAAAATCTGACAATTACATTTATATATCTTTCAGGCAACTCTATTTTTCACCATCCTCTTCCTCTTTTCTACCACCCTCGCTAGTCCCATCCCTAACTCTCTTTCAGATATATTTTCCAAATTACCCTTTCAACCTTCACCCCGGCCCCTTAATCATCCCTAGTCAAGTCTTCCTCACTTTCCGCAACACCCAATTATCCCCAACAGAATAGCAACCATATATACAGTTGTTGTTACTTTGTCTCGCCTCATTGTCATTTTCGATTTTACCCTAAAAAAATTTTGGAGCACAGAAGAAGATGAGCCACATGTGCAGCAGCAGTTGTAGTTGCATGAACGACAAGTGCAGTTGCTGGAGCGACGATAGATGACACTGAGGAGAGGATGACTTTCAAATTAGGTACTTGTTGATGTATCTGAAAGAATTTTTAGTAAGAACTTTAGGTCGTGGAATAGGAGATTTAATACACACACAAATATATATATATATATATATTTAATAGTTCTCAGATTTATTTTTATTTCATATGCTAACCTCTGCCTAGCTGTGGCCCTTAATTTTGGGTACATATTCAAACACATTGTCTTTTAAGGTTCTCTCATTGCATCTCCAAAGAAGCTAAGCACCCCACCAATAACAAATCTTGAATCAGAAGAAATTGGTATTTGCCTTTCATTTTCAACTCCTAGTCTTTAAGAAACCAAGAAACTAAATGGAAATGGTGAGTCGTTGGGAAAAGAAGAGACCCTTTGCTGTAACAAATTACTAAGACTTATTATTTTCATTCTCATCAAGGAAACAAGCTAGTGGCCTATATATCAATTGGATTAGAAAACTAATAATTTTGTATATACTGTTGTATATATATTTTTAAGATCATAACGTATAATATTAAATTGTCTTATGAAAATTTATAGATTTTCGTTCAGCTTAAGATGCATAATATATATTATTAACTTCGAACTTACAAACAAAATTTGCACACAATTCATACATTCACCACATCCTCATGCTCTAAATTCACACTATTCATCCACATCACCTCCTTGCGTAGCGTATAATATTATGTCTTGGTTATTTTTATTATTATTATTATTATTATTATTATTATTATTTTTAATTTGTCATAAAAATCTGACAATTAGTGTTTGGTTGCATGGAATCCTATGCCATTTCGATCCATGAGGGGACCTATACATTTTAGGCTAAATTGATATATCACTCCACATCTACCATTTGATTTTGTGATCAATGGTGGGAATGGAAGTCCAGTGAACATGAAAATTTTACTCCTTGGTCCCCCCAAGGCATGTGATTCCCATGTTCATGGGACTTCCATTCCCACCATTGATCACAAAACCAAATGGTGGATGTGGAGTGATACATCAATTTAGCCTAAAATGTAGGGGTCCCCTCATGGATTCCCATGGCATAGGATTCCATGCAACCAAACACACCCTTATATATCTTTCAGGCAACTCTATTTTTCACCATCCTCATCCTCTTCTCTACCACCCTCGCTCCTCTCGTCTCTAACTCTCTTTCAGATATATTTTCCAATTTACCCTCTCAACCTTCACCCTCTCCACTTAATCATCCCTATTCAAGTCTTCCTCACTTTCAGCCACACCCAATTATCCCCAACAGAATAACAACCATATATACATTTGTTGTTGCTTTGTCTCGCCTGATTGTCATTTTCGATTTTACCCTAAAATTCCTTTGGAGCAAAGAAGAGGATGAGCCACATGTGCAGTAGCAGTTGTAGTTGCAGGAACGACAAGTGCAGTTGCTGGAGCGACGATCGATGACAATGAGGAGAGGGTGACTTTCAGATTAGGTACTTGTTGATGTATCTGAAGGAATTTTTAGTAAAAACTTTAGGTCGTATATATATATATATATATATTTAATCGTTTTCAAATTTATTTTTATTTCATATACTAACCTCTGCCTAGCTGTGGCCCTTAATTTTGTGTACATATTCAAACACATTGTCTTTTAAGGTTCTCTCATTGCATTTCCAAAGAAGCTAAGCACCCCACCAATAACAAATCTTGAATCAGAAGAAATTGGTATTTGCCTTTCATTTTCAACTCCTAGTCTTTAAGAAACCAATAAACTAAATGGAAATGGTGCGTCGTTGGGAAAAGAAGAGACCCTTTGCTGTAACAAATTACTAAGACTTATTATTTTCATTCTCATCAAGGAAACAAGCCAGTGGCCTATATATCAATTGGATTAGAAAACTAATAATTTTGTATATACTGTTGTATATATTTTTTAAGATCATAACGTATAATATTAAATTGTCTTATGAAAATTTATAGATTTTCGTTCAACTTAAGATGCATAATATATATTATTAACTTCGAACTTACAAACAAAATTTGCACACAATTCATACATTCACCACATCCTCATGCACTAAATTCACACTATTCATCCACATCACCTCCTTGCGTAGCGTATAATATTATGTCCTGGTTGTTTTTATTATTATTATTATTATTATTATTATTATTATTATTATTATTATTATTATTATTATTATTATTATTATTATTATTATTATTATTATTATTTTTAATTTGTCATAAAAAAATCTAACAATTACATTTAGGGTGTGTTTGGTTGCATGGAATCCTATGCCATTTCGATCCATGAGGGGACCCCTACATTTTAGGCTAAATTGATATATCACTCCACATCTACCATTTGATTTTGTGATCAATGGTGGGAATGGAAGTCCCATGAACATGGAAATTCCACTTCTTGGTCCCCCCAAGGCATGTGATTCCCATGTTCATGGGACTTCCATTCCAACCATTGATCACAAAACCAAATGGTGGATGTGGATTGATACATCAATTTAGCCTAAAATGTAGGGGTCCCCTCATGGATTCCCATGGCATAGGATTCCATGCAACCAAACACACCCTTATATATCTTTCAGGCAATTCTATTTTTCACCATCCTCCTCCTCTTCTCTACGACCCTCGCTCGTCTCATCTCTAACTCTCTTTCAGATATATTTTCCAATTTACCCTCTCAACCTTCACCCTATCCACTTAATCATCCCTTGTCAAGTCTTCCTCACTTTCAGCCACACCCAATTATCCCCAACAGAATAGTAACCATATATACATTTGTTGTTGCTTTGTCTCGCCTCAGACTTGCTTCTAAGACTTGCTTATTTTCATTCTCATCAAGGAAACAAGCTAGTGGCCTATATATCAATTGGATTAGAAAAGTAATAATTTTGTGTATACTGTTGTATATATTTTTAAAGATCATAACGTATAATATTAAATTATCTTATGAAAATTTATAGATTTTTGTTCAGCTTAAGATGCATAATATATATTATTAACTTCAAACTTACAAATAAAATTTGCATACAATTCATACATTCACCACATCCTCATGCACTAAATTCACACAGTTCATCCACATCACCTCCTTGCGTAGAGTATAATTATGTCTTGGTTGTTTTATTATTATTATTATTATTATTATTATTATTATTATTATTATTATTATTATTATTATTATTATTATTATTATTATTATATTATTATTATTATTATTATTATTATTATTATTATTATTCATATTATTATTATTATTATTATTATTATTATTATTATTATTATTATTATTATTATTATTATTATTATTATTAGTATTAGTATTATTAATATTATTTTTAATTATTATTATTATTATTAATTTTTCATAAAAAATCTGACAATTACATTTATATATCTTTCAGGCAACTCTATTTTTCACCATCCTCCTTCTCTTCTCTATCACCCTCGCTCGTCCCGTCCTCGACTATCTTTTAGATATATTTTCCAATTTACCGTCTCAACCTTCACCCCCTCCCCTTTAATCATCCCTATTCAAGTCTTCCTCACTTTCCGCTACAGTTGTTGTTGCTTTGTCTCGCCTCATTGTCATTTTCGATTTTACCCTAAAATTCATTTGGGGCACAGAAGAGGATGAACCACATGTGCAACAACAGTTGTTGTTGCAGGAATGACAAGTGCAGTTGCGGGAGCGACGATAGATGACACTGAGGAGAGGATGACTTTCAGATTAGGTACTTGTTGATGTATCAGAAATAATTTTTAGTAAGAACTTTAGGTTGTGGAATAAAAAATTTAATACCCATATATATATTCAGATTTATTTTTATTTCATATGCTAACCTCTGCCTAGCTGTGGCCCTTAATTTTGGGTACATATTCAAACACATTGTCTTTTAAGGTTCTCTCATTGCATCTCCAAAGAAACTAAGCACCCCACCAATAACAAATCTTGAATCAGAAGAAATTGGTATTTGCCTTTCATTTTCCACTCTTAGACTTCAAGAAACCAAGAAACTAAATGGAAATGGTGCGTCGTTGGGAAAAGAAGAGACCCTTTGCTGTAACAAATTACTAAGACTTGCTTGTTTTCATTCTCATCAAGGAAACAAGCTAGTGGCCTCTATATCAATTAGATTAGAAAATTAATAATTTTGTATGTACTGTTGTATATATTTTCGAAGATCATAACGTATAATATTAAATTGTCTTATAAAATTTATAGATTTTCGTTCAGCTTATGATGCATAATATATATTATTAACTTCGAACTTACAAACAAAATTTGCACACAATTCATACATTCACCACATCCTCATGCACTAAATTCACACAATTCATCCACATCACCTCCTTGCGTAGAGTATAATAATATGTCTTGGTTTTATTATTATTATTATTATTATTATTATTATTATTATTATTATTATTATTATTATTATTATTATTATTATTATTATTATTATTAACAATTCATCCACGTCACCTCAAGCATCTTAATTAAAAAAATATAGTATCCTGACATAATTAGATGGTGTCCTACATACTATATGGTTAAGCCTGCCTGATTTTGTCAAATACTTACAGTGGTGAGGCCCTAGGTGATAATTGATTACGAGGACACTATCTCAAATAGATTAGATAATTAATAATTTTGTATATATTTCTAAAGATCATAACGTATAATATTAATCCTCATTATGAAAATTTATAAATTTTTCGTTTAGTTTAAGAAGCATAATATATTGTTAGCTTAGAAATTAAAAGAGTAATTTGTACACAATTCATGTATTCACTACATCCTCATCCACTAAATTCACACAATTCATCCACCTCGTCTCCTTGCATAAAGTATAATCTTATGTCTTGGTTGTTTATTATTAATATTATTATTATGATTATCAGCATCATTATTATTATTATTATTAGAAACAAGATAGGGGCCTATATCTCAAATGGATTAGAAAACTAATAATTTTGCATATACCTTTATATATATTTCTGAAGATCATATTATTATTTAGAATTTGTCTGTAACATTATTATTATTATTATTATTAACACAAGGGGTAGTGAAACTACCCGGATCCTTACACTTCGGGGGCAATTTTCTTTGAAGAAATGCGAAAAAATTCTCACTCACCTTAACTACCTCTTCGTCTCAAAGTTGTCTATTTGTTGTGCAAAAATCTTCAAAATTTTATCATACTTAGGCACTTGCTTAATAGCATCAAGAAGCGGAATATTGACCTAAACTCTCCAGAAGGTTTCCAAGATTTTTTTATCCTGTTCATCTTTCCTAGATTTGGCAAACCTACCTGGAAAAGGCAGAAAGGGTGCAGAAAGATTAATAGAAATTGAATTTGGAACACTCACCTTCTTAACTAGGGGCTTTGGTGTCTCAACGATGGCTGGATCATCCTCTTGTAACTCAACTTCCATATTTTAGCTCTGTTTGGAGACTATTGGCTCACTCTCAACTTGCCTACCACACCTCAATGTAATAGCTATTGCGATTTCAAACTCGCCTTTCGGATTTGGAATGGTAGAATTAGGGAGTTTTTCTTGCTCGTGAATTTGTCCCATAAATTAGCCTATATGTCCCATCTATAGCTTCAAATCTGTTATATCTTTTGCTTGGTTCTGTTGAGAAATAGTTAACGATTTCATAATCTCATCATAATTAAAGGGCATACCTGAGTTGTGATGAGGTTGTTCTGGCTGTCCTTGAAAGAAATCAGAGGGTGGCCGATTCGAAGCTTGTTGTAGAGGTTGTTCTGAATTTCTCCATCCAAAACTGGGATGATTTCTCCAACCTTCATTATAAGTGTTTGAATAAAAGATATTCCTATAGTGATTTTGCCTCTGAAAACCTACTACATTGACATTCTCCCAACCGCCATTCTCAATCAGTTGTGGATATTGATCAGATGGATGTCCTAGCTTAGTGCACACGCCAAAAACTTGTGCAACCCCTAACACATTCGGCTTCCCTAGAGACTGAGTCACAAGTGAAGTAAGATTAGCCATTTGAGCTTGCAAACTAGAATTAGTACTTACCTCATTGAGTTGGCGTGAAGGCTCTCCAATTCCTTCATACTGTTGGGTGTTTAAGGGTCAATTTGCAATCAAAGTCTTTGCTGCTACTGGAGTTTTATCAACCAAAGCTCCTCCTGCCGCTGCATCTAACATTTGTCACTCTAGAAGAAACAATCCCTCATAAAAATATTGAATTGGGAGTTCCTCCTTCATCTGATGCTGCGGACATGATGCTATGAGAGTTTTGAAATGCTCATAGTAAGCTGGATACGATTCTCCTGGACCTCGCTGAATACCACTGATTTTCATCCTCAACAAGATGATTTTTGAAATTGGGAAGAATTTATCTAGAAACACCTTTTTCATGCTATCCCAAGAGTATACTGTTCCGGAAGGTAGTTCATAGAGCCAATCTTTAGCCCTATGAGCCAGAGAAAAGGGAAATGCTCTCAGCTTTAGGATGTTCTCATCCACAGTTATTGGCGTCATACCAGAGCATACAACTTCAAATTCCTTTAAATGTTTATTTGGATCCTCCATAGAAAGACCATGATACTTTGGAATATGGTGAAATAGGCTGGATTTCAGCTCGAATGACCCTGTCTTGCCCTGCACTACTGTTGGACAGTGAATGCACAAGAGTGCAGCATTGTCCAAGGTGGATGCCGAAAGTTCTTTAATAGATCTGTTATCTGCCATGTCAAGCTCTTCGGATTCAGATTCAAAGCTAAACGTTTGTCACTACTTTGTTTCTCTCATTCGTCTTCTAAATGTTTTCTCAGGCTCTGAATCATATTCTAATAAGTTCTCATTGGATCTCCTATTGCGCATGAACTAGTACCTAAGGTAATGAAAGAAAGAAAAAGAAAATAAATAAAAATTAATAAAAAAAACTAGTGAAATAATTAGCAATTTTACTAATCCCTGGCAACTGCGCCAAAAATTGATGCACTATTTTAATAGCACACAACTTAATACCCTGCTTTATGATTATAGTACATAATAAGTACAGATTTTTCTGGACTGGGGATTAGAGGGCTTGCCAATTAGCACTAAGAATAACTAAGAGATAACTAACAATCTAATTAAGAAAAAATATTTGGGGATTTGATTTTTCTAATTTAAACTATGAAAATAACTAAGAAGAAAATAATAAAACTTAAGAGATGGCAAAGATGAGAAATTAGCAAAGGGTTTATCTCCACACACCAAACATATGCTCATAAATCAATCTTCAATAATCACTTGCTAACTCGTGAAAGACAATGCTCAAGATTAACTGTGATCAACACTAAATTAATATTATTATTTTTCCAAGTTCATTGAATTAAACTTAGCGTCGCTTTCAAACTATTCTTATCATACTATCTAATCAGGAATCACAAGTTAGATAAAAATCTAAGATCACTAAGTTTTGTGGAAAATAGGAACACTGACTAGGCAATTGCAAGTATGATCGACATCTTGTTCTTACCTAGGTTTTTACTTAACTTTACCAATGTTCCTTGGTATTTACTACTTGTGAGTACAAGATTATAACGATTAGGCGAAACTCTCTTATATTCTAGCCCTAGATCCAAGCATGTTAACTAAGTTGGCCACCTTAACAAACATACAAAGAAAAGTTCTCTATAAAACAGTTAAGCAAAACCAAATCACTAATAGCAAGGAAGATTAAATTCATTTAATTCATATAGCACATGTTCGGAGCTTTGAATCCACCCCTAGCTAAAAGGAGTTTAGATAGACATATTAATCATGTTCGAATAGCAATACATAATTAAATATCAAACTAAATAAGAAAAAGAGAGGTTTAGAGATGAAAGACGTTGTCGTTGCCTACGTGGTGGTTGATAGGAGCATAATTAGGCTATTGTTAATACCATATTTCTATATATATTTTTGGCTATCACTTGTTAATTATGGTACAAATTGATATTTTCGTGTTTGTATAGGTTTCCAATTACAAGATTCCAAAATAGAAGCTAAGTGAAGCAAATTGGCAATTTAGAAATACTAATTGCAAAAGGAAACCACGCAAAAAAGGAAACTGAGAAGAAAATAATTATAAAAGGGACAATACCTTGCTTTGGAGAAATCACTCATCCATAGCCTCCTCACGCTTGCAACCATAACAAGCCGTCACCCATCATCAACCATCCTCGTCACAGTCACGCACACCACCATCATCATTCCAGCCACAAACCATTGCCATCCCCATCAGATCACCGTTGAGCATCGTCACCAAGTCTCGCCGTCTCTTTTTGTTCCATCACCACCGTCATAGTCGCCTATTCATTTCCTTCTTTCTCTGTTCATCGCTAATCAGAAACCCCCTTCATCTCCAACCAATAGACCACCATCGATCACCATCACCAGACCACAACCCCCTTTATCTCTTCATTTCCTTCTCACTTGATCTCTCTCAGCCGACCGTCGTTCTTCCTTCGCCTACATCCCCCTTGCAGCCTCTTTTCACCGGAGCAGATCACACAAAGAGTAGAAAAAGAGGAGTAAAGAAGCAAAGATAGAAAAAGGAAGATGAATTGTTTTGTTTTCTTCATCTGCTATCTGCACGCCGCAGTCCATTTTGTACCACTACGGATCAAGCGACAATGTTTTTAATATTTAAACCTCTATTTTCCTTATTTTTAGTTTGATTCTTAATTATGTATTGCTATTCAAACATAATTAATATGTCTAGCTAAACTCTTCTTAGTTAGGGGTGGATTTGAAGCCCCGAACATGTGTTTATGAATTAATTGAATTTAATCTTCCTTGCTATTAGTGATTGTGTTTTGTTTAACTTCTTTATAGATAACTTTTTTTTGTATGTTTGTTAAGGTGGCCAACTTAATAAGCATGCTAGGATTTGGGGCTAGAGTATAAGAGAGTTTCACCTAATCGTTATAATCTTGTACTCACAAATATTAAATACCAAGGAACGTCGGTAAGGTTAAGTAAAAACCTAGGTAAGAACAAGATGTTGATCATACTTGTAATTGCCTAGTCAGTGTTCATATTTTCACAAAACTTAATGATCTTAGACTTTATTCTAACTTGTGATTCCTAATTAGATAGCATGATAAGAACAATTTGAAAGCGATGCTAAGTTTAATTCAACAAACTTGGGAAAATAATAAGATTAATGTAGTGTTGATCACAGTTAATCTTGAGCATTGTCACTCAGGAATTAGCAAGTAATTATTGAAGATTGATTTATGAGAATATGTTTGGTGTGTGGAAATAAACCCTTAGTTATTTTCCCATCTTTGCCATCCCTTTAGTTCTATTATCTTTATAATAATTTTCGTAGTTATTTTCATAGTTTAACTTAGAAAATCCAATCCCCCAATATTTACTTAATTAGGTTGTTAGTTATCTTTTAGTTATTCTTAGTGCTAGTTGGCAAGCCCTCTAATCCTCGGTCCAGAACAATCCTTACTTATTCTATACTACAATCACAAAACAGGGTATTAAGTTGTGTGCTACTAAAATAGCGCATCAATTTTTGGCGCCGTTGTCGGGGATTAGTAAAATTGCTAATTACTTCATTAGTTTATATTTATTCATTTATTTTTATTTTTATTGATTTTTTCTTCTTTCTGTTTTTATCTTAGGTATCAGTTCTCGCGCAATAGAAGAGAAACTGTCACGACCTGATCCATAGAGTACTATATTGTCCGCTTTAGGCCCAAGGCCCGCACGGCTTTAAAACACGTAATACTTTGTAGATCCAACGTCGTACATATATAGCACATCCCCTTCCCTCACCTAGGCGATGTAGGACTATAATCTCTCTTTGGTAGCTCGCCCAACCCCTTTTGGGATCCACGGGCCTATTGGGCTTCACCATAACGGGCCTCTCCCACACCCACCCCCTCAGGTCCGCCCACACGAGGGTATCACAGTCCACCCCCTAAGGGAGCCCAACGTCCTCGTTGGTACACTTTCGGCTAGGTCTGATTTTGATACCATTTTGTCATGACCTGATCCACAAAGTACTATATTGTCGGCTTTGAGCCCAAGGCCCTCACGGCTTTAAAACGCGTAGTACTTTGTAGATTCAACCTCTTACATATATAGCACATCCCCTTCCTTCACCTAGGCGTGTGGAATTATAATCTCCCATTGGTAGCTCGCCCAACCCCTATTGGGATCCACGGGCCTCTCCCACACCCTGTCCTTCAGGTCCGCCCACACAAGGTTATCACATAAACCCTTAGCTATTTTCTCATCTTTGTAATCCCTTTAGTTATATTATCCTTACAGTAATTTTCGTAGTAAGTTTAGAAAATCCAATCCCCCAATATTTACTTTATTAGGTTGTTAGTTGTCTTTTAATTATTCTTAGTGCTAGTTGGAAAATCCTCTAATCCCCGGTCCAGAACGATCCCTACTTATTCTATATTATAATCACAAAGCAGGGTATTAAGTTGTGTGGTACTAAAAAAGCGAATCAGTGGTAGAAAGAGGAGTATTGGGTGCGAATAGCTGGAAAGAATGAAACGAGTTTCTCCTTCCTTTTTCTTCTTCGATCTGTTTTGTGAACTTGGAACAGACTGCAATAGGAGGAGCAAGGAACTAGTTGATGAGATTTGGAGAGAAACTGAGCAATTGCGAGAGAAGTCCGGCAAGCGCTGCGTCAGTGACGAGAAGTGAGAGGCTGGACGGAGACAAGCTGCGTGGCTGTGATGGGAGCGAAGCAAGGCGATGTGGTTTCGATGATGGGTTAGGGTTTCTGATTTGGGTGTAGTGACAGGTTGTGAAGGTGACGATGGGGGTGGTCTGTTGGCTATGATTTAGATGAGGGATGCGAGAGATGGGTGGAGGCTTGTTGCGGATATGGATGGGCATGATTGTTACGAGGATGGGAAGTTGTAGATGGGTGTGATTATTGCGAGGATGAGGAGGACGTAGATGGGTGATTTCTCCAAAGCAAGGTATCGTCCCTTTTATAATCGTGCTATTTAGGTTTCCTTCCTTGTGTAGTTTTCATTTGCAATAAGTCTTCCTAATTCAAACCAATTTGTACTTCTTAGTTTCTATTTTGAAATCTTGTAATTGAAAACATATACAAACACGAAAATAGCAATTAGTACCATAATTAAAAAGTAATAGACAAAATTATATATAAAAATATGATACTAAAATAGCATAATTATGCTCCTATCAAATTCCACAAAACTTATCTTTTGCTTGTCCTTTAGCAAATCAAAGAAAAAAAAAATAGAAGACTCAAATGACTCAATCTATACTTTCCAACATTTGTCTCACTGATTTTCAACGGATCCTGACATGATAAGATTCTTTACAAACACAAGATTAAATCCACATCATTCGAAAGTTAATACATGCTTATAGTAATGATATAAAAATTCACAATTATATCAATCCAAGCGGCTCTGTAACTCAAGCGCGTGCCGAAACAAATTAAAAGAAATCTCACTGGATGCACTCTTTTATTTTTCACTGATTGTTTGGTTAAAATCACTCTTCCTATTCTAGTTATATGTGAGAGGATTGATGTAAAAGGGAAATAAATAGCTCACATATAATATAACAAGAAAGAAAGGCATTTTCTGACATTTTTTTTCCAGATATATGATCTCATGGAAGGAATGCTATTACTTGAATGCAAGAACTAGTGACACCATATGCTCATACCTCGTATGAATCTTCACATCGTGACATTGCACAACACACTCAATCAAAAGGCCTTAATTCAGGTTGAGAGAAAGAATGAATAAGGAAATTACAAAGGACTTGAAGAAATGGTGAAAACATGCAATAAGATTAGAGACATTAGCAAGGAATCACATAGTTCAAGACATAAGTAGGAAAATGAAAAGGAATAGGTGACCTACTGATAATGAAGAGCTTCAGCCATTATTTTGTATGTACTGAAAATGAAAAGAACAGGACTATCTGTATGGCACTGAAATATTGAATGAATATAGCCAAGGACTTGTGTCCTTTTTGTAATTTTGTACCAAATTTTTTTTTTAAACACTTTCTTCTTGAAGTATCTACTATAAGGGGCCTTCCCCCACTCTTTTTATTCAACATACCTTGAAATACAATAAAATCTCTGCAAATCAAATTATGCTCTACTCTTCTGATTAGGTTAGGGGTAGAAAATGAGGGAAATGAAACAAAAGGCTTAATCAGTGTTCTAAAAATCGGCCTAGGCGTTAGAAAAATGCCCAGATTAATGGTTGGGCGGGTTCTGGGCGGTCTAGGCGGGTCTGGGCAGCCTAGGCATGTCTGGGCGGCCTAGGCGGGGTCTAGGCGGTCTGGGCAAGTTTTATTTTATTTTTAAACAAGGATGATTGTGTTCTTATTTTATTTTATTTCCTCTTTTTTGGAAATAAACAATTTAATTATTTTTTATTCAGTATATGTCTAAATGTAGCAAAGAATGATTACTTAATGGAATTCTCAAAGAATCTGTCGGTACCAATTTTAGTAATGTAGATTTTATCAAACATGACTAAGGTTCATGCAATTTGAATAAAAATAAAAGAGTAGGTTTGGATATTTGTGCACAAATTCAACTTTGTATAAAGTACCCATCATGACCAACTTCAGTCATTTGAGTTTTAATAAATTTAGTTCATGATTGTTAATTTTTCATGTTTTTAAATTTTGCATATGTATCTTGGCATTAAATTGGATGTAATTGATAAGGTATTATGCTTAACTTTTGTAAATTATTAAAGTTATAATACAAAACCTAAGACCGCCTAGGTGCCGCCTAGGCCCCTGGGCGCTAGGCACCTGCTCGCCGCCCGCCCACCGCCTAACGCTTTTTAGAACACTGGGCTTAATAAAAGGCTCAACGGGGTTAACCTAAAGAAAATATATCCTGGATCGGGGTTATTTGGCAATGGTGGAAACTAGGTGCCTTTATCATGTCAAGCATGTCATGTGATTCAATATAATGCTTTGAACGAAATTTATACAAGTTCTAGTGTTTAGTTCTTAATTATGAAAGCAATCCAAGTAGCAACAAAAAATAAACAAAATTGAGATCATGCAACGAACTATTATTGACAAAAGAAATGAAAGATGACCTAACTAAAAACTCTCAAAATCATATGAACAATAGGCTCAAAACTCACATATGGGTTATAATAAGTTAAATTCAATTAAGCATGCTATGAGTACCAATTACTCAATTGATTACATGTGAATTTTCATATATAGCTTTGAATTAGCATTAACCAAATAATAATATTAGACCTTAAATCATGTTTATAAATCACCTTAAAGTCATGCAATTAAAACCCAAATCTCATCATTGTGTTGGAAAGTATCCTAAGACTCAAAACAATTATAAAAATCTTTTTTTTTACTGACATTAATACCAACAAAGAAGACAAAAACCAAAAAAAAATTATTTTCATGGACTGACACTTTTTAAATTTTTTTTTCAAAATAAAAACAACGTTGTTACCCCCACACGTAAACCTAACATTGTCCTCAATGTTAATATAGTATAACACATGCAATGAAAGATTTAAAAGAGGAAAAAAAACTACTAACAAACAAAAATAACAAAAAGAAAATAAAGGGATAGAGAAAGCAAATTTGATTGGGTTGCCTCCCAATAAGCGCTTGTTTTAACGTCATGCAGCCTGACAGTATCTCCAATTAATCCTTAGAATAAGTGGGAACATGGAGTGATACATCCTCCACGTCATGCTTCACAAATGATTCTTAATAGGGCTTAAGTCGATGCCCATTCACCTTGAACTCATTTCCAGTTGTGACACTCTTCACTTGTATAGCACCATGAGGAAACACATTAGTAACAATGAAAGGACCAACCCATTCAGAACGTAATTTACCAGTTCTAAGACACGATTGGAAAAACAAGACTTTATTTCCAACGACAAAAGTATTTCCATGGATCATCTGATCATGAAAAACTATGGTGTTCTCCTTATAATTGCTTTTACTATCATAGGCCATATCATGAATCTTTTCGAGCTCATTCAACTATAATTTCTTTCGCTTCTTTGTGTCATAGGGAACTCTATTGATCTCATATCCAACGGCAGTAGTGATGCATGTCTCAAGTTCATCCTCGTTTATGAGGTTTGACAATTTATGGGCCAAATTGTCATTCACATTAATAGAAAAACAAGAATGATTTTTAGTAGGATATCTCGTGGCTTTAAAGATGCTGAAGCCAATCACATCATCATCAAATTCCATGGTCAGTTTCCCCGCATGCACATCAATATTTGTCTTCGCAGATTTCATGAAGGGGCGCCCTAAAAGAAGAGGCAAAGGTGCTGGAAATTCTGAATCTTCCATCTCAAGTACATAGAAATCTGCTGGGAATATCAAATGGTTAACCTGCACCAACACATCTTCCAACAAACTCGAGAATATGCATTAGAACGGTCAGTCAACTGAATAATAACACCATCATTTTTTAGCTTCTCGAGATTCATGTATCGATAAATAGAATATGGCATAACATTAATTGAAGTACCTAAGTCTAGCATTGCATTTTCAATTTTAGTATTACCGATAACACAAGGGATAGTGAAACTACCTGGTTCCTTACACTTCAGCAGCAATTTTCTTTGAAGAACTGCGGAAACATTTTCACTTACCTTAACTACCTCTCCGTCTCAAAGTCGTCTCTTTGTTGTGCAAACCTCTTTAAAATTTTTTGCATACTTAGGCACTTGCTTAATAGCATCAAGAAGCAGAATATTGACCTGGACTTTCCGTAAGGTTTTCAAGATTTCCTTATCCTGTTCCATCTTTCCTAGATTTGGCAAACCTACTTAAAAAGGCACAAAATGTGGAGAAAGATTAGCAAAAACTGAATTTGGAACACTCACCTTCTTAACAGGGGGCTTTGGTGTCTCAACGATGGCTGGATCATCCTCCTGTATTTCAGCTTTGTTTGGGAACTATTGGCTCAATCTTAATTTGCCTACGACTCTTCAATGTAATGGCTTATGAAGTTTCAAACCTGATTTTTGAATTTGGAATGATAGAATTAGGGAGTTTTCCTTGCTCGCGAATTTATCCCATAAACTCACCTATATGTCCTATTTGTAGCTGCAAATCTGCTATATCTTTTGCTTGGTTCTGTTGAGAAATAGTTAACGATTTCAGAATCTCATCATAATTAAGGGCATACCTGAATTGTGCTGAGGAGGTTCTGGCAGTCCTTGAAAGAAACTAGGGGGTGGCCGATTCGAAGCTTGTTGTAGAGGTTGTTTTGAATTTCTCCATCCAAAACTGGGATGATTTCTCCAACCTTCATTGTAAGTGTTTGAATAAGGGTTTTTCCTATAGTGATTTTTCCCTTGAAAACCTACTGCATTGACATTCTCCCAACCGCCATTCTCAATCAGTTGAGGACATTGATCAGATGGATGTCTTGGCTTAGTGCACATGCCACAAACTTATGCAACTCCTAGCACATTCGGCTTCCCCAGAGCCTAATTCACAAGTGAAGTAAGATTAGCCATTTGAGCTTCCAAACTAGAATTAGTACTAACCTCATTGAGTTGGCGTGAAGGCTCTCTAATTCCTTCATATTGTTGGGCGTTTAAGGCTCGGTTTGCAATCAAAGTCTTTGCTGCTACTCGAGTTTTATCAACCAAAGTTCCTCCTGCCACTGCATTTAACATTTGTCACTCAAAAGGAAGCAATCCCTCATAAAAGTATTGAATTAGGAGCTCCTCCTTCATCAGATGCTGCGGACATGATGCTATGAGAGTTTTGAAACGCTCATAGTAAGCTGGATACGATTCTCCTGGACCTTGCTGATTACAACTGATTTTCTTCCTCAACCAGATGATTTTTGAAGTTGGAAAGAATTTATCTAGAAACACATTCTTCATGCTATCCCAAGAGTATACTGTTCCGAAAGGTAGTTCATAGAGCCAATCTTTAGCCCTATCAACCAGAAAAAAGGGAAATGCTCTTAGCTTCAGGATGTTCTCATTCACAGTTTTTGGCATCATACTAGATCATACAACTTCAAATTCCTTTAAATATTTATTTGGATCCTCCATAGAAAGACCATGATACTTTGGAATATGGTGAAGTAGGTTGGATTTCAGCTTGAATGACTCAGCCTTGCCCTGCACTGTTGTTGGATACTGAATGCACAAGGGTGTGGCATTGTCCAAGGTAGATGCTGAAAATTCTTTAATATATCTGCTATCTGCCATGTCAAGCTCTTCTGATTTAGATTATGAGCTAAACGTTTGTGACACTTTTGTTTCTCTCCTTCGTCTTCTAAATGTTTTCTCAGGCTTCGAATAGTACTCTAATAATTTCTCACTGGATCTCCTATTGCACATGAACTAGTATCTGAGATAAAGAAAGAAATAAGAAAAAAAATCAATAAAAAGAAAACTAAAAATTAATAAAAAAAACTAATGAAGTAATTAGCAATTTTACTAATCCCCGACAATGGCGCCAAAAATTGATGCACTATTTTAGTAGCACACAACTTAATACCCTGTTTTGTTATTGTAGTAGAAAATAAGTAGGGATTAGAGGGTTTGTCAACTAGCACTAAGAATAACTAAGAGATAACTAACAACCTAATTAAGAAAATATTTGGGGATTTTATTTTTCTAATTCAAACTATGAAAATAACTAAGAAGAAAATAATAAAACTTAAGAGATGACAAAGATGAAAAATTAGCTAAGGGTTTATCTCCACACACCAAACACATGCTCATAAATCCATCTTCAATAATCACTTGCTAACTCGTGAAAGACAATGCTCAAGATTAACCATGATCAGCACTACATTAATCTTATTATTTTCCCAAGTTCATTGAAGTAAACTTAGCCTCACATTCAAACTATTTTTATCATGCTATCTAATCAGGAATTACAAGTTCGATAACAATCTAAGATCATTAAGTTTTGTGGAAAATATGAACACTGACTAGGCAATTGCAAGTATGATCAGCATCTTGTTCTTACCTAGGTTTTTACTTAACCTTACCAATGTTCCTTGGTATTTACTACTTGTGAGTACAAGATTATAACGATTAGGTGAATTTCTCTTATACTCTAGCCCCAGATCCGAGCATGCTTACTAAGTTGGTCACCTTAACAAACATACAAGGAAAAATTCTCTATAAAGCAGTTAAACAAAACACAATCACTAATAGCAAGGAAGATTAAATTCAATTAATTCATAAAGCGCATGTTCTGGACTTCGTATCCACCCCTAGCTAAAAGGAGTTTAGCTAGACATATTAATCATGGTTGAATAGCAATACATAATTAAATATCAAACTAAATAAAAAAAGGGAGGTTTAGAGATGAAAGACGTTGTCGCCGCCTATGTGGTGGTATAGATGGGAGTGCTGGGTGCGGATAGCTAGAAAGGATGAATCAAGTTTCTCCTTCGATCTGTTGTGTGACCTTGGAACAGACTGTGAGACGAGGAAGAAGGAACTGGTTGATGCGATCTGGAGAGAAATTGAGCAATTGTGAGAGAAGTCCAGCAAGCGCTGCGTTAGTGACGAGAAGTGTGAGGCTGGACGGAGACAATCAGCGTGGCTGTGATGTGAGCGAAGCGAAGCAATATGGTTTCGATGATGGGTTAGGGTTTCTGATTTTGGTGTTGCAACAGGTTGTGAAGGTGACGATGGGGGTGGTCTGTTGACTGTGATTGCGATGAGGGATGCGAGAGATGGGTGGAGGCTTACTGCGGCTATGGATGGGCATGATTGTTGCAAGGATGAAGAGGCTGTAAATGGGTGTGATTATTGCCTGGATGAGGAGGCTGTAGATGGGTGATTTCTTCAAAGCAAGGTATCGCCCCTTTTATAATCGTGCTCTTTAGGTTTCCTTCCTTGTGTAGTTTCCTTTTGCAATAAGTTTTCCTAATTCAAACCAATTTGCATTTGTTAGCTTATATTTTGGAATCTTGTAATTGAAAACCTATACAAACACGAAAATAGAAATTAGTACCATAATTAACAAGTAATACCCAAAATTATATATAGAAATATGGTATTAAAATAGCATAATTATGCTCCTATTAAATACCCATATATATAATTTTTTTTTAATCGTCCCTCAGATTTTTTTTTATTTCTTATGCTAACCTCTACCTAGCTGTGGCCATTAATTTTGGGTACATATTCAAAACATTGACTTTCAAGGTTCTCTCATTGCATCTTCAAAGAAGCTAAACACACCACCAATGAAAAATGTTGAATTAGAAGAAATGGTTATTTGTCTTTCGGTTTCATCTCCTAGTCTTCAAGAAATCAAGAAACTAAATGGAAATGGTGCATTGTTGGGAAAAGAAAAAATTCTTTACTGTAATAAATTACCAAGACTTGATTCTCTTCATTATTTTCAAAGAAACAAGCAAGGAGCCTATATCTCAAATGGATTAGAAAACTATTAATTTTGTTCAGATTAAGATTTTCGTTCAGCTTAAGGTGCATAATATATAATGTTAACTTTGAAATTACAAATGAAATGTTTGCACAATTCATGTATTCAACACATCCTTATCCATTGAATTCACACAATTCATCCACATCGCCTTCTTGCGTAGAGTATAATCCGGTCATAAGGTTCATCATTGTTAAGTATAAGATTTTGAAGCTTTGAATAAGATAAATGAAAATGGGTTAATCTTGTCATAAGCTTGGAATCTTGTCATAAGTTCGATCGGAAATTTATAAGCAAGCATACAATATTGGTAAATGTGTGAATATATGTATGGCAATTCCATAGTTCCATTTATAATCTAAAGTCAATTAACAATTTGGCAAACTTCAATATAACAATTAGGGGTTTAGTACAATTAGCTTACATGTTACAAAGTAGAAACCCTTGACCGAACCCCCTCACCAAACCACTTTATTGGAAAAAAGATATCTCAAGCATCTTAGTTATAACATATAGTTTCATGACATATTTAGATTGTCTCCAATATACTATATGGTTAAGCCTGCCTGATTTTGTCAAATACTTACAGTGGTGGGGCCCTCAGTGATAGTCAATTAAGCGGCAAATATCGCAAATGGATTAGAAAACTAATAATTTTGTGTATACTTTTGTATATAATTCTTAAAATCATAACGTATAACATTAACTCGTCTTATGAAAATTTATAGATTTTAGTTCAGCTTAAGATGCATAATATATATTGGTAACTTCAAAATAAATGTAAATGCGTGAATATATGTATTGCAGACTTCAATTAGACAATTAGGGGTTTAGTATTGTATGCTTAATGTATGAAAGTAGAAACCCTCGACAGAACCCCCTCGCAAAACCATTTTATTGAAAAAAAGATTTCTCAAGCGTCTTAGTTATAAAATATAGTATCATGACATATTTAGATGGTCTCCTATATACTATATGGTTAAGCCTGCCAGATTTTGTCATATACTTACAATGGTGAGCCCTAGGTGATTGTCAATTACAGAGCCTATATCTCAAATGGATTAGAATACTAATAATTTTTTTATATACTTTTGATCAGAGTATAATCTTATGTCTTGGTTGTTTATTATTATTATTTTTATTATTATTATTATTAATATTATTATTATTATTATTATTATTATTATTATTATTATTATTATTATTATTATTATTATTTTAATTTAGAACTTACCTTTAAAAATCTAACAATTATATTTATATTTCTTTCTGGCAATTCTATTCTTCATCTTTCTCATCCTCTTCTCCACCACCCTCACTCGTCCCGTCCCTAATTTTCTACCAGATATATTTTACAATTTACCCTATCTACTTTCAACACCTCCCCTTGTTCTTCGCCAGTCAGATCTTTCTGACTTTACACAATATCCATTTATCCCCAATTGGATAACAGTCGTATATATGGTTGTTGTTTTGTCTAGATTCTTTGCCATTTTCGGTTTTACCCTAAAATTTCTTTGGAGCACAGAGGAGGAGGAGCAACATGTGCAGCAGCAGATGCAGTTGTAGGAGCGACAGGTACAACTGTTGAACTGCCTGCAGCGATGACAGATGACACTGCGGAGAGGATGGCTTTCGAATTAGGTTTACTTGTTTTTTAGGTTCTTATTTGTAATCACTAAAGCATTGATGTATCTGAATGAATTTTTAATAAGATCTTTTGGTCATGGATTAAGTTAGCAGGAGATGCAATACCCATTTACATGTATATTTTTAATTTCCCCTTATATTTAGTTTTGTTTATTATGCTAACATCTGCCTAGTTGTGGCCCTTAATTTTGGGTACATATCAAACACATTGTCTTTCAAGGTTCTCTCATTGCATTTCCAAACAAGCTAAACACCCTACCTATAACAATTCTTGAATCAGAATAAATGGTTATTTGCCTTTCAGTTTTATCTCCTAGACTTCACGAAACCAAGAAACTCAACGGAAATGTTGCGTTGTTGGGAAAATAAGAGAGCCTTTGTTGTAATTGATAGAATATGTAGGGCTTGCACTCAACATAATCAAGCCCAAGTCCAAGATTAATTCACTTCTACAAGAAAGAAAATACAAGAATAGAAAAGTCAAAATAGTTAAAGAAGTAAAGTTAAAATAGGAAAGTCA
Source organism: Berberis vulgaris (assembly GCA_963556465.1). Taxonomy (NCBI): domain Eukaryota; kingdom Viridiplantae; phylum Streptophyta; class Magnoliopsida; order Ranunculales; family Berberidaceae; genus Berberis; species Berberis vulgaris. Next base: position 27,184,278 of record OY747136.1, on the reverse strand, counting down.
GAAAGACACAATAGTTAAAGAAGTAAAGTCAGAGTAAGACTCTATTCTGACTTTCCTACTCTAACTTTACTTCTTTAACTATTTTGACTTTTCTATTCTTGTAATTTCCTATTTTTATACTTTTCTTCTTTTAAAAGTGAATTATTCTTGGACTTGGGCTTGACAATGTTGAGTACAAGCTCTACATATTCTAATAATAACAAATTACCAAGACTTGTTTCTCTTCATTCTCTTCAATGAAACAAGGTGGGGCCTACATCTAAGATGGATTAGAAAACAAATAATTTTGTATACATTTCTGAAGATGATAATGTATAACATTAAATCATCTTATGAAAATTTATAGATTTTCGTTCAACTTAAGATGCATAATATATATTGTTAACTTTGAAATTACAAACGAAATTTTTACACAAGTCATGTATTCACCTCATCTTCATCCACTGAATTCACACAATTCATCCACATCGCCTCCTTGCTTAGAGTATATTATTATTATTATTATTATTATTATTATTATTATTATTATTATTATTATTATTATTATTATTATTATTATTATTATTATTATTATTATTATTATTATTATTATTATTACTATTACTATTACTATTATTATTATTATTATTATTATTATTATTATTATTATTATTATTATTATTATTATTATTATTATTATTATTATTATTATTATTATTATTATTATTATTATTATTTAGAATTTGCCTTTAAAGAATTTAACAATTATATTTATATATCTTTTAGGCAATTCTATTCTTCACCTTCCTCTTCTTCTCTACCACCCTCGCTCTTTGCATCCCTAACTTTCTTCTAGATATATTTTTCAATTTAACCTCTCTACCTTCACTCCCTATTCTTCTCCAGTCAGGTTTTCCAGACTTTTCTCCACGCCCATTTATCCCCAACTGGATAATAGTCGTATATACGGCTGTTATTGTTTTGTCTAGCCGCTTTGCCATTTCCAGTTTTACACTAAAATTCTTTTGGGGCACAGAAGGGGAGGAGCAACATGTGCTGCAGCAGGTGCAGTTGCTGGAGCGACGACAAATGACACAACGGAGAAGATGGCTTTCAAATTAGGTTTACCTTTTTTTAGGTTCTTATTTGTAATCACTAAAGCGATGTATCTGAAATAATTTTTACTAAGATATTTTGGTCGTAGATTAAGTGAACAGGAGATGTAATACCATTTATATATATATATATATAAATATATTTTTAATCGTTCCTCATATTTATTTTTATTTTTTATGCTAACATTTGTCTAGCTATGACCCTTAATTATGGGTACATATTAAAACACAATGTCTTTCAAGATTCTCTTATTGCATCTCCAAAGATGCTAAGCACCCCACCAATAACAACTCTTGAATCAGATGAAACGGGTATTTGCCTTTCAGTTTCATCTCCTAGTCTTCAAGAAACCAAGAAACTCAATGAAAATGTTGCGTTGTTGGGAAAAGAAGAGGCCTTTTGCTGAAAAAAATTACTAAGAGTTGCTTCTTTTCATTCTCTTCAAGCAAACAAGATAGGGGCCTATATCTCAAATGGACTAGAAAACTAATAATTTTGTATATACTTTTGTATGTATTTTTGAAGATCATAACGTATAACATTAAATCGCCTTATGAAAAATTTAAAGATTTTCTGCTTAAGATGTATAATATATATTGTTAACTTCGAAATTACAAATGAAAATTTTACACAATTCATGTATTCACCACATCTTCATCCACTGAATTCACACACTCCTTACGTAGAGTATAATCTTGTCATAAGGTTTAATCAGTGTAAAGTACAAGACCTTGAAACTTTGAATAACATGAATGAAAATGGGGTCTTGTCATAAGCTTGAAATTGTTTCATAAGCTCGATTTCAAAAGTTTATAAACATGTATACACTATATGTAAATGCGTGAATATATGTATGGCAATTCTATAGTTCCATATGTAAAATCTAAAGTCAATTAACAATATGCAGACTTCAATAGTCAATTAGGAGTTTAGTACAGTAAGCTTACATGTAAGAAAGTTGAAACCCTTGACTGAACCACGTTACCAAACTATTTTACCGGAAAAAAGATATCTCTTACGTCTTTGTTATAAAATATAGTATCATGACATAGTCAGATGGTTCCTATATACTATATGGTTAAGCCTGCCTGATTTTTTCAAATACTTATAGTAGTGGGGCCCTAGGTTATAGTCAATTACGGGGCTTATATCTCAAATAGATTAGAAAACTAATAATTTTGTATATATTTCTGAAGATCATAACATATAGCATTAAATCGTCTTATGAGAATTTATAAATTTTCGTTCAGCTTAAGATGCATAATATATATTGTTAACTTCGAAATTAAAAATGAAATTTGTACACAATTCATGTATCCTCATCCATTGAATTCACACAATTCATCGACATTGCATCCTTGCCTAGAGTATAATCATATGTCTTGGTTGTTTATTATTATTATTATTTATTATTATTATTATTATTATTATTATTTATTATTATTATTATTATTATTATTATTATTATTATTATTATTATTATTATTATTATTATTATTATTATTATTATTATTATTATTATTATTATTACTTTTTTTTTAATTCGTCTAAAGAAATCTAAAATTTATATTTATATATCTTTCAGGCAACTCTATTTTTCACCTTCTTCCTCCTCTTCTCTACCACCTTCGCTCATTCCGTCCCTAACTATCTTTCAGATATATTTCCCAATTTACTCTCTCTACCTTCACCCCTCCCCCTATTCTTCCCCAGTCGGGTCTTCCTGACTTTCTGCCACGCCCATTTATCCCCAACTGGATAACAGCCGTATATACGGTTGTTGTAGCTTTGTTTAGCTTCTTTGCCATTTTTTATTTTACCTCAAAAACATTTTATTTTGGAGCACAGAGGAGGAGCAACACGTGCAGAAGCAGTTGTAGAAGCAACAGGTGCAGCTGCTGGAGCGATGACAGATGACACTGTGGAGATGATGACTTTTGGATTAGGTTTACTTGTTGATTTATCTGAAAGAATTTTTAGTAAGATTTTTTGGTCGTGGATTATGTGAACAAGACATGTAATTCCCGTTTATAGATATATTTTAAATCGTCTCTAAGATTTATTTTTATTTCTTATGCTAACATCTGCCTAGCTGAGGCCCTTAATTTTGGGTACATATTCAAAGAGATTGTCTTTCATGGTTCTCTCATTGAATCTCCACAGAAGCTAAGCACTCCATCAATAAGAAATCTTGAATCAGAAGAAATGGGTATTTGTCGTTTTTTTTCATCTCCTAGTCTTAAAAAAACCAAAAAACTCATTGAAAATGGTGCGTTGTTGGGAAAAGAATAGACCCTTTGTTGTAACAAATTACTAAGACTTGTTTCCTTTCATTCTCATTAAAGGAAACAAGCAATGGGCCTATATCTCAAATAGATTGGAAAACTAATAGTTTTGTTTATACTTTTGTATATAATTTTGACGATCACAACGTATAATATTAAATCGTCTTATGAAAATTTACAGATTTTCGTTCAGCTTTAAGATGCATAATATACATTGTTAACTTCAAAATTACAAACGAAATTTGAACACAATTCATGTATTCATCACATCCCGATCTACTGAATTCACACAATTCATCCACAACGCCTCTTTGTGTAGAGTATAATATTATGTCTTGGTTGTTTTATTATTATTATTATTATTATTATTATTATTATTATTATTATTATTATTATATATTATACATAAAAAAAAATTTAATTTGTCTTAAAAAAATCTAACAATTATATTTATATATCTTTTAGGCAACTCTATTTTTCACCTTTCTCATTCTCTTCTCTACCACCCTCGCTCGTCCCGTCCCTAACTATCTCTCATATATATTTCCCAATTTACCTTCTCTACCTTCATCCCTCCCCCTAATTTTTCCTAGTCAGGTCTTCTTGACTTTTTTCCATTCCCATTTATCCTCAATTGGATAACAATCGTATAAACGGTTGTTGTCGCTTCATCTTGCCTCTTTGCCACGTTTTATTTTACCCTAAAAATCCTTTGAAGCTTAGAGGAGGAGCCACATGTGCAGCAGTACGTGCAGTTGCAGGAACGACATGTACAACTGTTGGAGCGGTAGGTGCAGCTGCTGGAGTAGCTGGAGCGATGACAAATGACATTGTGGAGAGGATGACTTTCGGATTAAGTTTACATGTTGATGTACCTGAAAGAGTTTATAGTAAGATCTTTCCATCGTGAATTATGTGAGCAGAAGATGTAGTACTGATTTATAGATATATTTTAAATCGTCTTTTAGATTTATTTTTATTTCTTATGCTAACCTTTGCCTAGCTGTGTCCCTTAATTTTGGGTAAATCTTCAAACACATTGTTTTTCAAGGTTTTCTCATTGCATCCCCAAATAAGCTAAGCACCCCACCAATAACAAAACTTGAATTAGAAGAAATGGATATTTGCCTTTCAGTTTCATCTCCTAGTCTTCAAGAACCAAGAAACATAATGGAAATTGTGCGATGTTGGGAAAAGAAGAGACTTTTTGTTGTGTCAAATTACCAAGACTTGTTTCCCTTCATTCTCATCATGGAAACAAGCTAGGGGCCTATATCTCAAATGGATTAGAAAACTAATAATTTTGTATATACTTTTGTATAAATTTTTGAAGATCATAATGTATAACATTAAATCGTCTTATGAAAATTTATAGATTTTTGTTTACCTTAAGATGCTTATTATATATTGCTAACTTCAAAATTACAAACGAAATTTTTACATAATTCATGTATTCACCACATCCTCATCCACTGAGTTCACACAATTCATCCACGTTGCCTCCTTGCGTAGAGTATAATCTTGTCATAAGGTTTCATGAGTGTAAAGTATATGATCTTGAAGCTTTGAATAAGATGAATGAAAATGGGATAATCTTGTCATAAGTTGGATTCTTGTCATTAGGTCGATTTCAAAAATTTATAAACATGCATATACTATATGTTAATGCGTGAATATATGTATAAAAATTCAATAGTTCTATCTAAAAGCTAAAGTCAATTAAAAATTTGTTGTTTTCAATCAAACAATTAGAAGTTTAGTACAGTAAGCTTAAATGTAAGAAAGTAGAAACCCTTGACAGAACCCCCTCACCAAACCACTTTACTAGAAAAAGGATATCTCAAGCGTATTAATTTTAAAATATAGAATCATGAATATAGTAAGCTTAAATGGGTATTTGCCTTTCAGTTTCATCTCATAGTCTTCAAGAAACCAAGAAACTCAATAGAAATGATGCGTTGTTGGGAAAAGAAGAGACCCTTTACTGTAACAAATTACCAAGACTTGCTTCTCTTCATTCTTTTCAAGAAAACAAGTTAGGGGCCTATATCTCAAATGGATTAGAAAACTAATAATTGTGTATATACCTTTGGATATATTTCTGAAGATCATAACCTACAACACTAAACTGTCTTACTAAAATTTATAAATTTTCGTTCAACTAAATATGCATAATATACATTGTTTACTTCGAAATTACAAATGACGTTTTTACACAATTCTTGTATTCACGGAATCCTCATCCCTGAATTCACACAATTCATTCACATCGCCTCCTTGAGTAGAGTATAATCTTGTCATAAGGTTTCATCAGTGCAAAGTATAAGATCTTGAAGCTTTGAGTAAGATGAATGAAAATGGGTTAATCTTGTCATAAGCTTGGAATCTTGTCATAAGGTTGATTTCGAAAATTTATAAACATGCATACACTATATGTAAATACATAAATATATGTATGGCAATTCCATAGCTGCATGTACAATCTAAAGTCAATTAACAATTTGTAGACTTCAATTAGACAATTAGGAGTTTAGTACAATAAGCGTACATGTAAGAAAGTAAAAACCCTTGGCAGAGCCTCTCACCAAACCACTTTACATGGAAAAAAAATATCTCAAGCGCCTTAATTTTAAAATATAGTATCATGACATATTCAGCTGGTCTCCTATATACTATATGGTTAAGCTTGCCAGATTTTGTCAAATACTGACAGTGGTTGGGCCCTAGCTGATAGTTGATTATGGGGCAAATATCTCAAATTGATTAGAAAACTAAATTTTTTTTATATACTTCTGTATATTTCAGAGGATCATAATGTATAACATTAAATCATCTTAAGAAGATTTATGGATTTTCATTCAGCTTAAGATTCATAGTATATATTCTTAAGATGTATAATATATATTCTTAACTTCAAAATTACGAACAAAATTTGTACACAATTCATGTATCCGTCAAATCCTTATCCACTAAATTCACACAATTCATCCACATCGTCTCCTTGCTTATAGTATAATCTTATTATGGCTTCATTGTTTATTATTATTATTATTATTATTATTATTATTATTATTATTATTATTATTATTATTATTAGTCACCTCAAGCATCTTAATTAAAAAAAATATAGTATCCTGACATAATTAGATGGTGTCCTACATACTATATGGTTAAGCCTGCCTGATTTTGTCAAATACTTACAGTGGTGAGGCCCTAGGTGATAATTGATTACGAGGACACTATCACAAATAGATTAGATAATTAATAATTTTGTATATATTTCTAAAGATCATAACGTATAATATTAATCCGCATTATGAAAATTTATAAATTTTTCGTTTAGTTTAAGAAGCATAATATATTGTTAGCTTAGAAATTAAAAGAGTAATTTGTACACAATTTATGTATTCACTACATCCTCATCCACTAAATTCACACAATTCATCCACCTCGTCTCCTTGCATAAAGTATAATCTTATGTCTTGGTTGTTTATTATTAATATTATTATTATGATTATCAGCATCATTATTATCATTATTATTATTATTTTTTTTTTATTTGTCTTTAAAAAAAATCTGACAATTATATTTATATATCTTTCAGGCAACTCTATTTTTCTCTTTCCTCATCCTCTTCTCTACCTCCCTCGCTCATCCCGTACCTAATTCTCTTCTAGATATATTTCCCAAATTACCACCTCTACCGTCACCCCTCCCCCTGTTCTTCCTTAATCAGGTCTTCCTGACTTTCCGCTAAGCCCATTTATCTTCAACTCGATAAGAGCCGTATATATGGCTATTGTTGCTTTGTCTAGCCTCTTGCCATTTTTTGTTTTACCCTAAGATTTCTTTCGAGCATAGAAGGGGAGGAGCCACATGTGCAGCAACAGGTGCAGCTACTGGAGTGGCAAGTTCAGCTGCTAGAGCGACAACAGATGACACTACGGAGAGGACGACTTTCGGATTAGGCGTACTTGTTGATTTATGTTAAAGAATTTTTAGTAAGATCGGGTAGGATATGTAATACCCATATATATAATCGTCCCACAGATTTGTTTTTGTTTATTATGCTAACCTCTGCCTAACTGTGGCCCTTAATTTTGGTAGCTTACTCTAACACATTGTCTTTCAAGGTTCTCTCATTGCATCTCCAATGAAGTTAAGCACCCCACCAATAACAAATCTTGAATTAGAAGAAATGGGTATTTGCCTTTCAGTTTCATCTTCTAGTCTTCAAGAAACCAATAAACTCATTGGAATTGGTGCATTGTTGGGAAAATAAGAGACCCATTGCTGTAACAAATTATCAAGACTTGCTTCTCTTCATTCTAATCAAGGAAACAAGCTAGGGGCCTATATTTCAAATTAATTAGAAAACTAATAATTTTGAATTACTATTGTATATATTTCTAAAGATCATAACTTATAACATTAGATTGTCATACGAAAATTTATAGATTTTCGTTCAGCTTAAGATGCATAATATATATTGTTAACTTTGAATTACAAACAAAATTTGCACACAATTCATACATTCACCACATCCTCATGCACTAAATTCACACAATTCATCCACATCACCTCCTTGCGTAGAGTATAATATTATGTCTTGGTTGTTTTATTATTATTATTATTATTATTATTATTATTATTATTATTATTATTATTATTATTATTATTATTATTATTATTATTATTATTATTAACAATTCATCCACATCACCTCAAGCATCTTAATTAAAAAAATATAGTATCCTGACATAATTAGATGGTGTTCTACATACTATATGGTTAAGCCTGCCTGATTTTGTCATATAATTACAGTGGTGAGGCCCTAGGTGATAATTGATTATACGAGGACACTATCTCAAATAGATTAGATAATTAATAATTTTGTATATATTTCTAAAGATCATAACGTATAATATTAATCCGCATTATGAAAATTTATAAATTTTTCGTTTAGTTTAAGAAGCATAATATATTGTTAGCTTAGAAATTAAAAGAGTAATTTGTACACAATTCATGTATTCACTACATCCTCATCCACTAAATTCACACAATTCATCCACCTCGTCTCCTTGCATAAAGTATAATATTATGTCTTAGTTGTTTATTATTAATATTATTATTATGATTATTATTATTATTATTATTATTATTATTATTATTATTATTATTATTATTATTATTATTATTATTATTATTATTATTATTATTATTATTATTATTATTATTATTATTATTAATATATATTCTTTTATTTGTCTTTAAAAAAAATCTGACAATTATATTTATATATTCAAGCAACTCTATTTTTCTCTTACCTCATCCTCTTCTCTACCTCCCTCGCTCATCCCGTACCTAATTCTCTTCTAGATATATTTCCCAAATTACCATCTCTACCATAACCCCTCCCCCTATTCTTCCCCAATCAGGTCTTCCTGACTTTTCGCTAAGCCCATTTATCTTCAACTCGATAAGAGCTGTATATATGGCTATTGTTGCTTTGTCTAGCCTCTTGCCATTTTTTGTTTTACCCTAAGATTTCTTTCGAGCATAGAAGGGGAGGAGCCACATGTGCAGCAACAGGTGCAGCTACTGGAGTGGCAAGTGCAGCTGCTAGAGCGACAACAGATGACACTGCGGAGAGGATGACTTTCGGATTAGGCTTACTTGTTTATTTATGTTAAAGAATTTTTAGTAAGATCTTTTGGTCATGGATTAAGTGGGTAGGATATGTAATACCCATATATATAATCGTCCCACAGATTTGTTTTTGTTTATTATGCTAACCTCTGCCTAACTGTGGCCCTTAATTTTGGGTGCTTACTCTAACACATTGTCTTTCAAGGTTCTCTCATTGCATCTCCAATGAAGCTAAGCACCCCACCAATAACAAATCTTGAATTAGAAGAAATGGGTATTTGCCTTTAATTTTCATCTTCTAGTCTTCAAGAAACCAAGAAACTCATTGGAATTGGTGCATTGTTGGGAAAAGAAGAGACCCATTGCTGTAACAAATTATCAAGACTTGCTTCTCTTCATTCTAATCAAGGAAACAAGCTAGGGGCCTATTTCAAATTAATTAGAAAACTAATAATTTTGAATTACTATTGTATATATTTCTAAAAATCATAACTTATAACATTAGATTGTCATACGAAAATTTATAGATTTTCGTTCAACCTAAGATGCATACTATATATTGTTAACTTCAAAATTTCAAATGAAAATGTTACATAATTCATGTATTCACCACATTCTCATTCACTGAATTCACATAATTCATCCACACCGCCTCTTTGCGTAGAGTATTATCATGTCATAAGGTTTCATCAATGTAAACTATAAGATCTAGAAGCTTTGAATAAGATGAATGAAAATGGGTTAATCTTGTTATAAGCTTGGAATCTTGTCATAAAGTTGATTTCGGAAATTTATAAACATGCATACACTATATGAAAATGCGTAAATATATGTATGGAAATTCCATAGTTCCATTTAAAATCTAAAGTCAATTGACAATTTGAAGACTTCAATAGACAATTAGGAGTATAGTACAGTTGGCTTACAAGTAAGAAAGTAGAAACCTTTAACAGAACCCCCTCACCAAACCACTTTACTGGAATAAAGATATCTCAAGCTGTCTTAGTTATAAAATATAGTATCATGACATATTCAGACGGTCTCCTATATACTATATGGTAAAGCGTGCGTGTTTTTGTCAAATACTAACACTAGTGGGGCCCCAAGTGATAGTCGATTACGGGGCCTATATCTCAAATGGATTAGAAAACTAATGATTTTGTATATACTTTTTTTATATATTTATGTCGATCAATACGTATAATATTAAATCATCTTATGAAAATTTATAGATTTTCATTCTAACTTAAGATGCATATTATATATTTTTAACTTCAAAGTTACAAACGAAATTTGTACACAACTCATGTATTCACCACATCCTCATCCACTGAATTCACACAATTCATCCACACGCCTCCTTGCGTAGAGTATAATCTTATGTCTTGGTTGTTTATTATTATTATTATTATTATTATTATTATTATTATTATTATTATTATTATTATTATTATTATTTGAATTTGTGCTTAAAAATCTAACAATTATATTTATATATCTTTTAGGCAACTCTATTCTTCACCTTCATTCTCCTTTTCTCTACATCCTCGGTCGTCCCATCCCTAACCCTCTTCCAGATATATTTCCCAATTTACCCTCTCTACCTTCACATCTCCCTCTATTCTTCCCAATCACGTCTTCCTCACTTTTCGCCATGCCCATTTATCCCCAATTGGATAACGGTCGTGTATGCGGATGTTGTCACTTTGTTTTACCCTAAAGTTTCTTTGGAGCACAGAGGAGGAGCAACGTGTGTAGCAGTAGATGCAGTTGCAAAAACAGCAGGTGCAGTTGCTGGAGCTGCAACTGCAGCGGCTAGAGCAACGAAAAATGACACTACGAAGAGGATAACTTTCAGATTAGGTTGACTTGTTGATGTATCTGAAAGAATTTTTAGTAAGATCTTTTGGTCTCGGATTAATTGAGCATGAGATGTAATACCAATTTATATATATTATTTCAATCGTCCCTCAGATTTATTTTTATTTCTAATGCTAACCACTGCCTAGCTGTGGCCCTTAATTTTGGGTACATATTCAAACACATTGTCTTTCTAGGTTTTCTCATTGCATCTCCAAAGAAGTTAAGCACCCCACCAATAAGAAATCTTGAATCGGAAGAAAAGGGTATTTGCCTTTTAGTTTCATCTCCTAGTCTTCAAGAAACGAAGGAACTCAGTGGAAATGGTGCGTTGTTGGGAAAATAAGACACCATTTGCTTTAACAAATTACCAAGACTTGTTTCCCTTCATTCTCATCAAGGAAACAAGCTAGGGGCCTATATCTCAAATGGATTAGAAAACTAATAATTTTGTATATACTTTTGTATATATTTTTTAAGACCATAACATATAATATTTAATTGTCTTGTGAAAATTTGTAGGTTTTCATTCAGCTCAAGACGCTTAATATATATTGTTAACTTCGAAATTACGAACAAAATTTTTACACAATTCATGTATTCACCACATCTTCATCCACTGAATTCACACAATTCATCCACATCGCCTCCTGGCGTACAATATAATCTTGTCATATGGTTGCATCTGTGTAACGTATAAAATGTTGAAGCTTTGAATAAGATGAATGAAATGGGTTAATCTTGTCATAAGCTTGGAATCTTGTCATAAGGTCGATTTCGGAAATTTATAAACATGTATACACTATATGTAAATGTGTGATTATATGTATGGCAATTCCATAGTTCCATGTAAAAGCTAGAGTCAATTAACAATTTACATATTTCAATCAGACAATTAGGTGTTTAATACGTTAAACTTACATGTATGGAAGTAGAAACCCTTGACCAAACCCCCTTACTGAACCACTTTACTGGAAAAAAGATATCTCAAATGCCTTAATTATAAAATATAGTATCATGACATATTCAAATGGTCTCCTATATACTATATGGTTAAGCTTGCCTGATTTTTTCAAATACTTACAGTGGTGGGGCCCTAGGTGGTAGTCAATTACAGGGCCAATATCTCAAATGGATTAGAAAACTAATAATTTTATATATACTTTTGTATATAAATCATAAGATCATAACGTATAACATTAAATTGTCTTTTGAAAATTTATAGATTTTTGTTCAGTTTAAGATGCATAATATATATTGTAAACTTTGAAATTACAAACAAAATTTGTACACAATTATTGTATTCACCACCAAAACTTCTACAATGCCTGGTATGTTGTGCATGGTTTATGCATGGATGGTACTATGCACCTGCTTTTTGCTGATGTGGCATTTAAAATTTGTTTGGAGAGAGGACCTCCTAAACATGCCTCCAAACAGGGATGGGATGATGGGTTTGGCCATTGATGGATGGGATGAAGGGATGATGGGTTTGGCCATCCATGAGAAGTAGTTTTGATAGATGGAATGATGGGTTTGGCAAAACAGATATTAAGTGTCACATCAGCAAAATAGGTGCATGTCACCATCCACACCTAAGCCAGGCACAAAAGACCAGGCATTGTAGAATAACTCATTCACCACATCCTCATCCACCAAATCCACACAATTCATCCACATTGCCTCATTGCGTAAAGTATAATCTTATGTCTTCATTATTTTATTATTATTATTATTATTATTATTATTATTATTATTATTATTATTATTATTATTATTATTATTATTATTATTATTATTATTATTATTATTATTAATGATGCGTCCAAAAATCGTCCTCTTGTGAGTTCGACCTGCAAAACAATTTTTTAAACTGCCAAGGACCACCTTTTTGGTGGCTGAAGGCACTTTGATGCTTAAGAAGGTTGAGTTGTCACTATCTTTGGAAAAGCAAGAGTTTTGTTGTCGATTTTGTGAACTTCCTCGAGTATCAGTGGAAGATTTCCTCACTACAGACGCCATTGTCCGTGGTGGTCTGCTTTCAGTAAGTAGGGGTCCCCCGCTTAGGAGTCCCCCGCTTCTGTCTCTATTCGAGGTCCTAGGAGCACTGCTTCAATTGTTAAGAAAAGGAAAGGTCTTAGGCCTCTTAGCCCCTCCAAGATGTCGGTCGTCATTTCTAGTCGTCTCCCGAAGAGGAAGAAGCTTGCTTCCTCCATCCTTGAATCCGCCAGGACCCTCTCTCATCTTGCCTCTCTTTAAAAAGAAGTTCATGGTTTGGGGTATGATTTTTCTGCCCGCAAGGATGAGGAGGCAAATCGTGTTTTCAAGATAAGTAAGAAAGAAGTTTCTCATCCTCTGGACGACCATGAGAAAAAACTTGTTGCTTCTTATGGCTTGTCAGGCTCTGTCGGCCTTTCAATTGACAGTTCGCGCGCTATCGAGAATAAAATGCTTCAGCTAGGTGTTTGGTTGTTGAAGAATCTGAAGGGTACTAAGACCTTGGATGACTTCGAGTATGATCCGTCAGTAGGTTATGAAGTTGTTGCCTGCGCTCGAGATCATAAGATTATTGTTTCTTCAGTCGTGGCTGGGACTTTGGGATCTCCCGATGTTGCTTCTGCATCTTGCCCTACTTCCACTGTCCTTGGTGAGACCTTCTAGCATTCCGAGGCTGATGTGCAGGAAAGCGCTCGCAATCTTATTGGCGGCTGTCACGGGCAGTTGGCTAACAAAATTCCTATGCCCGTGCAACAACCACGTCGTCATATTGACGATAGCCTCCAACACCTTATGGAGAAGATGACACATCTTACTAAAGTAGCTATCATGGGGTCTGATTGTAAGGCATCTCGTGACCAGGCCGCGCACGTCGAGCGGATGCTTTCAGGACACATTCTGGTCCTTTCCCATGTTCTCTATGTACTTGATTTGTTGAAGGCACAGTGCATGGAACATGAAAGGGCCACGAATTCTGCGCGGGTGTTGTTGAGGGAACTCGAGGCTATGCGTGATGTGTTTGCTTTCAACGTTGAGTCATCCGATGTGGAACTGGTCAGGTTGCGTTCCCGTCTGGATGTTGTTGAGAAAGAGTTGTCCGACTGAAAGGCCGAACATGACGAGGTTGTTCGTTCTACCGAAGAATGTTCTGCCAAGCTTAAGGCTGCAACTGTTTGCATCATTGAGCTGAATTACGAGTTTGTGGAGACCAAATCAACGGTCTTTGCTATACTTGTCGATGTTGCCAAAGAGTTAGCGTCAACTCAAGCTGAGTTGTCGACTGTTATAAAGCAAAAAGCGGCGGAGGCCGCGAATTTTAAGAGAATGGTCTAGGGTCGCCATGATTTCTTGGATTTACTGGAAACACAAGGCTTGGACATGTCCCCATACCGTTATTTTGCTGAGCAAGAATTCGATGATGTCGAGAAAGTTGTTCCAGATTCAATGGGTGATCCGGATGTCGAGAAGCCTGATGATCCTATGCTGCTTGAAGACACTGTTCACAACACTAATTCCCTTTCTTTGTTTTTTTTTGTTTTTTTTTTTTGTAATCTTTTTTTAGAATATAAATGAAAATTTTATTATTTCGCATTTTTGTGTCCCGTATGTCTAGCTTGTTAGCTTTTATTTATGACATTTCTAGGAGATTTCCGAGTTTGTTTATCCAGATTTTTAGGGGTGGCTTCGATACTCGACATTCTAGTCGTATAGAAGTTGTAGTTTATAGAATCATGTTTCTCATTTGGATTACGATATCGCACATTACAGTCGGCATAAAAGTTTGGCTCTTATGTTCTGGTACTTTATTACTTCGTGGTTGATCAGACCAGAAGTTTTTTATGTCTGACTCGTTCGTCCAGCATATGTATTTGTGTTTGCTCTATACTCTAGCCATGCAGAGTGTTTTCTCGAGTCTGTTTTAATCTGACTTTTTGTCCTGATTATATTTTTGTTGTTTCAAAATTGAGAGCAAAAGACTTTATTGATAATATCTTTTCAAGTGCTCTACATTCCATGGTTGAGTTACCATTTCACCCTCTTTATCTGCCAATCAGTATGTTCCTAGTCTATTGATTTTTGTTACCTGGTATGGTCCTTCCCAGTTCGGGTTAGGATTGCCCGCGCCAGGCTCTTTCGTGTTTAGTTGGATTTTTCGTAACACCCAGTCTCCGACGTTAAAGGTTCAGATCTGCACCTTCTTGTTGCAGTACCCTGCTATGCGTTGTTGATAGGCTGCTGCTTTAATCGAGGTTGCTTCTCATTTTTTTCGAAGAGAGCCAACCTGACTCTTAATGCTTGGACGTTGTCTTCAGTGCGGAATTCTTCGGTTTGGAATGTTGGCATTCCGATCTCTATGGGTATTATTGCTTCTTACCCGTAAGCGAGGGCTAAAGGTGTTTCTCCTGTCGGAGTTCATTTTCTTATTCTATATGCCCAAAGGGCACCAGGTAATTCATATGTCCATAGTCCTTTCGCTGCTTTGAGTCTTCTTTTGATTGCCTCCATGGATGTTCTATAAGTGACGTTAGCTTGCCCATTTTCTTGCGGATGAGCTGGTGCGGAGAAATGTTGCTGGATATTCCGGTTCTCACACAACTCCCTAACCTTTTTGCCTTCAAACTGTCTCCCATTGTCCGTGACTATTACGCTTGGGACCCCGAATCTGCATATGATGTCTCTTTAGAGAAATTTCTCGACTTGTGCTTCCCCTATCTTTGTGAGGGGCTCTACTTCTACCCATTTGGTGAAGTAGTCTACTGCGACAAGGGGAAACTTCTTTTTATTGAACGCTGGGAGTGGTCTTACAATGTCCATTCCCCATTATGCGAATGGCTAGGGGCTGCTCATTGGGATCAGATTTTGTCCCAGATGTGAGTGCATGGGGTGAATCTTTGGCACTTGACGCATTTACGAACTAGCTTCTGAGCACCCACTTGCATCATTGGCCAATAATAACCTAACGTGAGAGCTTTGTGGGCCAATGTTCTTTCCCCCGAGTGATTTTCGCATGTGTCGTTGTGTATTTCTTGTAAGACATATTTGGCATCTCCTGGTGCATGGGACCTTAGTAATGGGCTCGTGGCAGACCTCGTGGAACGTTCATATTTGCTTTGGGTTAGCGTCTACTCCAAAATGCATTTCTTTGGGTTTAGCTTCATCTTGTACTTTCAAAGCTGGGAGAAAGTATGTTCGAGATCCGTGACATGGTTTGTTATGCGTGAGCTTTTGACGAGCATATCGTCGATGTAAACTTCCATTGTTTTGTCGATCTGATCTCTAAACATTTTGTTTACTAGCTGTTGATACATTGCTCCCGCGTTCTTCAATTCGAACGACATTACTCGATAATAGTATGTACCCCTTTCCGTTATGAAAGATATTTTTTTCTGGTCGGGGGGTACATTTGTATTTTATTATACCCGGAGTACGCGTCCATGAAGCTTAGCATTTCGTGTCCGGCAGTTGCGTCGACTATTTGATCTATTAAAGGAAGTGGAAAGTTGTCTTTGGGGCAAGCTTTATTTAGGTCAATGTAATCCACGCACACCTTCCATTTCCCATTCTTCTTCTTTACTAGTACCTGTGTTCGCCAACCAATCCGGCTAATGAGATTCTCTTATTATTCCTGCGTTGAGCAGTCATTGCACTTCTTCGTTTATCGCCTGATTGCGCTCCGGGGCCACCGGTCTTCTTTTTTGTCAAACTGGTTTCCCATCTAGATTCACCTGCAATTTTGGGAGATGACGGATGGATCTATTCCAACCATGTCCTTCATTGTCCATGGCGAAAACATTTTGGTTATCTTTCAGCAGTTGGATTAGCTCCTTGGCGAATTCAGGTTGGATCATTGTGTCGATTCAGGCTGCCTTTTCTACTTCATTGTCTAAGTAGACCTCGACCATTTCCTCTTTAGGTTGTCCGGTGTTGGGTTGATCTCATGGTATGGTTGGAGTCGTATTGTCGTTCAGAGAGTTCAAACTTTTTCATCAAGTCGCTATGAAGACTCTTCCAGTCGTTGTGGTAACTGTTATTTATGGGGAGTCTTTATCACAGCCAAATAAAGCTGTCGTGCCGCTGGTTGGTCTCCGTTTATTTTTTCGACGCCATTGTCGGTATGATAGTTCACACATTGGTGCATAGTGGAGGAGATTGCGCCCATCTTGTGTATCCACGGTCTTCTGAGTAACATGTTGTAAGCAGCAGGAGTATCAATGACGAGAAAGTTTGTCATTAATACTCGCTGCTTTCCTGGCTCTCCCGCTTTAACTAGTAGTTGAATCATTTTCAGTGGGTTACATTGTTTCCCACATCAACCTACCATAGATTGATCACTTGGTGAGAACATCTCAGTGGTAATCCGCATTCTTCAAAAATTTGTTAGGTATAAGAGATTGATCGAGCTGCCAGTGTCGATCAATACTTTTTTGATTTACCATTTAGCTATCATGACTGAAATCACTAAAGCATCATTGTGTGGGAAATTGACCCCATTAGCAGCTTCGTTTGAGAAGGTTAGAGTCCTTTGCATTGTTTTTGCACGTTGTGCGGATGGTTCTTGGAATTTGATCAGTGTGCGTAAGTCTCTGACTATACGCTTTCTAGATCGTTTGGATTTCTCATTTCCCCACATGTGCCATGCAAGACGTACATTGTTTCCTTTGCTCGCTCCTTTGAAATGATTGTTTCGCTCTCGAGTTCGACGAATTCTCTAAGTCGTCTTTCTTTGGTATGCCGTTCAATTTCGTCTTTTAGGCTGCAACAATCTTTGGTATTGTGGCCGTAATTGTTGTGGAAGAGATAGTGTTTGCTCTTGTTTCGCTTTTCCGGATCTTTTCTCATCTTCGGTGGCCATTTGACATCTTCTCTTCCTACCATCTCTTCAAGAATCTCGCTTCAACTTGCTGTTAGAGTCAAGAATGTTCTTCCATATTTAGACTTATTCACTTGTATACTTTCGGACGTACCCTGATTGCACTTGAAGTTGTTGTTAGCTCGATGTCTCTTAAGTTGGGTGATTTCTTCTCGAAACTTGTTGCCCTGCAGGTCTCAGATGATCCTGTCTATCATCTCGATCACGTTGTTCATCTAAGCCATGAGCATCTCCACTCGGGGATCCGAGGAGATTTCCCATAATGTTAGAGATGCTTGAACGAGATGCTTGAACCGTTACCTATTGGAGCTCTCTTCCAGTAGGTATGGTTGTTTTGATGGTCGTTTTTAGATCAGTATTGGGCAGCATGTCGTATATATTATCATCAGATTGAAGATTTGTGTAGTATTCTATTGATCTTTTATCGAGTTGCATGAGCTTTGTTGCTATGAATCTTATTTTTAGAAAACGAAACTTGTCGTTCCCCATGAACGGTGCCAAATTGATGCGTCCAAAAATAGTCCTTCCAGAAAGGAGGAGAAGCAACATGTGCAACAACAGGTACAGTTCTTTACCACCCTCGCTCGTCTCGTCCCTAACTTTCTTCCAGAAATATTTTCCAATACACCCTATCTACCTTCACCCCTTCCCTATTCTTCCCCAGTCAGGTCTTCCTGACTTTCTGCCACGTCCATGTATCCTCAACTGGATAACAGTAGTATATACTGTTGTTGGTGCTTTGTCTAGCCTCTTTTCCATTTTCGGTTTTACCCTGAAATTCCCTTGGAGCACAGAGGAAAAGAAGCAACATGTGCAGTAGCAGTTGCAGTTGAAGAAGCGGCATGTGCACTTATTGGAGCGGCAAGTGCAGCTGCTGGAGCCGCTGGAACGACGACAGATGACACTACGGAGAGGATGGCTTTCAGATTAGGTTTACTTGTTTTTTAGGTTCTTATTTGTAATCACTAAAGCATTGATGTATCTGAAAGAACTTTTAGTAAGATCTTTTGATCTAGGATTAAGTATGCAGGAGATGTAATACCCATAAATACATATATAATTTTAATCGTCCCTCAAATTTATATTTATTTCTTATGCTAACCTCTGCTTAGATGTGGCCCTCAATTTTGAGTATATATTCAAACACATTGTCTTTCAAGGTTCTCTCATTGCATTTCCAAAGAAGCTAAGCACCCCACCAATAACAAATCTTGAATCAGAAGAAATGGGTATTTGCCTTTTAGTTTTATCTTCTAGTCTTCAAGAAACCAAGAAACTCAATGGAAATGGTGCGTTGTAGGGAAAAGAAGAGACCCTTTGCTATAACAAATTACCAAGACTTTCTTCACTTCATTCTCATCAAGGAAACAAGCTAGGGGCCTATATTTCAAATGGATTAGAAAACTAATCATTTTGTATATACTTTTGTATATGTTTCTGAAGATCATAACGTATATCAATAAATCATCTTGTGAATATTTATAGATTTTCGTTCAGCTTAAGATGCATACTATATATTATTAACTTTGAAATTACAAAAGATTTTTTTTACAGAATTCATGTATTCACCACATTCTCATCTACTGGATTCAAACAATTCATCCACATCGCCTCCTTGCATAGTGTATAATCTTGACATAAGAGATCATCAGTGTAAAGTATAAGATCTTGAAGCTTAGAATAAGATGAATGAAAATAGGTTAATCTTGTCATAAGGTTGATTTCAGAAATTTATAAACATGAATACACTATATGTAAATGCGTGAATATATGTATGGCAATTCCATAGCTCCAGGTAAAATCTAAAGTCAATTAACAATTTGCAGACTTCAATAAGACAATTAGGAGTTTAGTACAGTAAGCTTACATGTAAGAAAGTAGAAACCATTGACAGAACCCCCTCATCAAACCACTTTACTGGAAAAAAGATATCCCAAGCGTCTTAGTTATAAAATATACTATCACGACATATTCAGATGGTCTCCTATATACTATATGGTTAAGCTGCAAGATTTTGTCAAAAACTTACAGTGGTGGGGCCCTAGGTGATAGTTGATTATGGGGCCTATATCTCAAATGGATTAGAAAACGAACAATTTTGTATATACTTTTGTATATATTTCTGAAGATCATAATGTATAACATTAAATCGTCTTATAAAAATATGTAGATTTTTGTTCAGCTTAATATGCATAATATATATTGTTAAATTCATAATTACAAACGAAATTTGTCCACAATTCATGTATTCACCACATCCTCATCCACTGAATTCACACAATTCATCCACATCGCCGCCTTGCGTAGAGTATAATCTTATGTCTTGGTTGTTTATTATTATTATTATTATTATTATTATTATAGAATTAGGGAGGCAAAGTCCCATTGAGTTCTTACGTGTCACCCGCTCATCCTCCGCTCATTTTTCAACTTATTTTCTTTTTTCTTTTGTTTCTTGCGTTTTAGAATTTTCAATTTTGGATTCCCTTTGTTTTTAAAAAATCTAAAAATTGTATTTATTTATCTTTCAGGCAACTCTATTTTTCACCTTCCTCCTTTTCTTCTCTACCACCCTTGCTCGTCCCGGACCCATTCCTCGAAATCACTTTCTTGGGAATCACCCCTCCCATGCGACCACATGCAACCTCCAGGGGTACTCGCCGTGTCACTAGCCATGTTGAAAAGCAGGATGAAAACACTGACTTTTGTGAAGAGTTACAGAGGATGAGAGAGAAAGAGTCAACTTATTTACTATTGCAGGTTCGGCGATTGGTCGTGCGAAGGTGCTCCAGACGGAAGATAAATTCAACCACATGCGACACAACATATACTAACACATCCCAAAAGCTACGAAGGTGCCATGCAAAATCATAGAGAAAATGCAAATGAACTCACATTCTTAGAAAATTCGTGGGGACCTTGAGCAGAAAGGGGTCACAAACAATGATATCTAGCAAATGACTCCCACCTACTCCTAAAAAGGGACATCCTGAGTTAGGTTGCAAATCAGAAGATTGAATATGTATTACAATAGGGTGGTCAAAACTGTAATCATCCCTTAAAAACAATGGATCCACATAGGTAGCATTAGTCAATATGAAAGGGATGAAAAAAGGTATGTCTATAGATATTAGGTGGTATAGGCTCATCAAAACAAAATGAATTACACCAAGATGATGAGTAGACAACGCAACAACACCCCCAAACCTAGAATTAGCACTACCTATGGCATGTAGTCTCTCATTACACGCGTCTTCCGATAACGACTTGACTATTTCTTGAATTATGGGGTCATTCGTATTGTGAAAATAATCGAGGCTTGACTTCAAAGAACATTGAGAATTAGACTTCATGCAAGAGTCACTAGGAAGGCATATGTCGAGTGGGTCATCATGAAAAGGTGGAAAAGGGAATGGGTCAGGAAGCAAAGTAGTTTCGATAACATTATCCTCAAAAACATCATCTGGCTCGGGTTCCGATGTGCTACCAGTTATGAATTGACCCTCTGGGTTTTGAACAGAGTGATTAGGAACTCTTCCTAACTCTATTTCAGATAATGCCTCAGTAATATGATTCACAACTATCTCAAGTTTATTGATTGCTTGAGATTGATGTTGAATCATGGCTTTTGACTCTAACATAGCTTGAGAATCATGTTCAAGCAGTCGTTTTGTACCATGCATAAAACGGTTAATTGTTTCCTCAAAACTAGGTGTGTTGGATGGAGAAGCTTGGTTAAATTGAGGCATAACATGATTAGGGTCATGAGGAGTCTGGGAGAAAATATGTCCTCCTTAGTGTGAGTTATGAGCCCAAAAGAGATTTTGATTATTTGCAAAACCAGGGCTGTAATAGTTGGACTTTAAATTTTAACCGGGTCGCCAATTAGAATTAAAAGAATGGATTTGCTCAGCGAAATATTCAAGATAATCATATTGCAAATCACAATCAGTTGTAGAATGACTAGGACTCGAACATGCAACACAACCTTCAAAAGAAACATTAGTGGGAGGTAGGGGTTGAGTCAAATTCATAATTGCATCTAATTTCAGAGTCATCGTCATAAAAACTTTTTCGAGCTTCAAGGTAGAAGGGGAGAAGTAATCCTTAAAGTCTTTCTCCTCAGCCATTTCCTTGGTCTCAATATTTTTTTTTATTTTTTTATTTTTTATAAATGCACGCCTAACCACTTTATGAAGATGACCTGACTCTAAAAAATAAAAAGAACGAAACCCTAAATGATGCGCAAATAAAATGAATGGCAGACGACCCTAGAGCTTTATTACTAATGCAGGGCTGAAATTCAATTCAATTTACCTAACCATGGGAGAGGCACGAGAATTTCCTATCAATCCTTCCCTACAAAGTTGCTCCTACCTATTTTTCCAATTTCTATCTCAAAGTGAAATGTCAGTTCAAGAACTGTTCCCAGATAGGATATGTTCCTTCACTCGACCACTACAGAGTTGCTCCCACCTATGAGCGTCACACCTGTCCTAGATAATTATCTTGCTACAAATTTTAAATAGTGAAGGCCTAGGTTCCTAACCCTAAAATAGATGGTGGTTAATCTATCCGTGGGAGAGAGCACAAAATTTTTAAATCAATCTTGCCATTATTCAAATTTGCATGCCATACTACCTAGAACAAATAAAACACAAGTGATCTCACAGAAATCGCGTGCAGATGTGGTGGGTAGTAGTTACCTCCAGCGTGAACCTCTTTTGGGTTACTTTCGACGTTGGGTAGAAGTTGACTTTTGAGAGTTTCCTCGCGAATCACAATTATTCACTTCGTTCCCACTTAAGCCCCTATGTGTGTGATCGCCTACAAAACAAAAGCAAAAAGAAAAAAACAATTAAAACTCGAACTATAAATAAATAACACAAGAGACCCCTAACATTGTTCTTAAAAAGAAAATTAAACCTAATATATAAACTAGTAAAAACAAACCCTAGATTTCGATTGTACCGTTACAATCCCCAACAACGGCGCCAAAAACTTGATGGAGATTTTATTAACCTAAATTAATAAGCTAATAAACCCTACTTGTAATACCGCAAGTGCAGGGCTGTCTAACTAGTAGACAGTGGCAAATACGGGTCGATCCCAATAGGATTGACGAGATAGTCGAATTCTAAGACTTATTTAAACTAATTTAGAGTTGGGGGTTACAGCAGATGTAAATTACTAAATTAAGAGAATGAAATTGAACACTTAAATATTAAACTGATAAGATGATAAGAGAGTGGACCAAGACATCGAATCCACCACAGGTTCTTCGAGATTTGTGTAATCCAAATTATTGTTTTCAAGAATCAACACGAATAATCTAAAGATTAATCTATATTTGCAATTGATTTCAGCAAACGAAAAAACCCTAGCATTGCATGTCTTTCTACGGCACACACAATCATAGGTTTATTTTAACTAATTCTAAACCCCTTGCATTGCATGTCTTCTTACGGCACACACAATCACAGATTTAAATTAATTTATTAAAGCAGGCTTCGAATATCAACAAAGGGAACTTCTAACTACCGATTAGTTTAGATAATTTTTTCGGATATAATCGTTAAAAGCAAATAATTGAAATTCAGAAATCAAATGTGTTTAACAATCAAGCATGCAGATAACAGTAAATTTAGATACAACAAACTCTAGGAAACCCTGTGGTTTCATCTTGGCCTCGGCGCAGGATATAGAAGATCATGGTGGATGGCGTCACAGCACTGGTGTAGGTGGAATTCATCTCAGTACGAACATGAATCCCGAGAAAGAGATGTTGGTGGACTATGGTGGCTCAAACAAAACTTTGGGGTGCGAATAGCTTGATTTGAAATAGTGATTGTGCGGTGGTATAGAGCAAAGGTCTAGGGTGCGAATAACCAACAAATTCAAAAATTAGTTGGTTCCCGCCTTTTTCTTGCACCTTCGTCTCCAACGAGCCACACCGCTGTTCTTCGTCCTAGCGAGAAAAGCTCCTGATATGTTGATTTTCTTCCTTGCTGAAGCTGCAAGAGAGGGAGATAAAGTGAGGGAGAAAGATACGAGGGCCTCATGGTGGTGGTGTATGCGATGGAACAGGGAGAGAGGGATGGGATGGTTGCTGGTTTTGTTTTAGGACGTTGTGGCTGAAGAGGAACAGACAGAGAGAGAAGAAAGGGAGAAACAAGAGAGATACGATAAAGAGGGACGAAACGAAGGAAAGACAGGGAACTCGTCCTTGTTCCAGTGGATGGACGGTGGCGAGGTTGTTGTGAGCATGTTTCTGCTGCAGTGCGAAAGAGAGAAAGGAATAGGGGTGGTGATGGTGGTTGTTGTGCGTAATTGTGTTGTTTGGCTGTTGGTTGAAGACGAGAGAAAGAAACAAATATTGACACTAAAGATGAAAGGGGCAGGGGATGTGAGATGGTGATGATGGCGTGGTTATGGTGGTTGGTTAGTGGCGAGAGACGAAGGTCTTTATGTCTCTGCCAAGGAGGAAAAGGAGTGGCGTGGAAGGGATGAAAAGGAAAGGAAAAAGAAATGTAGGAAAAGAGATGAGCGGAGGAGAAGGGAGAGAGGAAGCCTAAATAGGGTTCTCCTTTTTACTTGTTAGGTTGGGTTTGGGTTTCTAGGTCAACTTTTGGGCTTGGGCTTAGGTTAAATTAGGTGGATTTAGGTTTGCTTAGGTTAAGTTTAGACATGTGACCCGCTACTTTGTACCACCATTTGAATCAACCAATTTATCATTCCTCAAATTGTCGCCTTAATGCAATTTCATCGTTCACGCTCAAATTCCTACAAAAACATGAAAACGAAATAATGAGAATAAAATATAATAATATAAAGACTAACAAATATAAATTAAGGGATACATTATGTAATAATTACGTGAATATCAAGGGGTCGAGAGGCAACACCAACAGATGTTTATCCTACCTCTTCCCTTGCTAAGTCTAGTTTTTTTGTATATGACTCTCCTCCTTATGAGGAGTGAATCTTGTACTCGAGTTTGCAAATGAATAGTACTTTGCATTTTTTTTTGTCTTCCTTTGCTTTTCTGCTAGCTTGTATCTGTTTTGTCTTATTTTGACATTATTTGTCAGACAAGGAACTTTGCTGGGCTAGGTAGCTCATGTTTTGTTTGCTGTTGGGAGCTCTAACTTCTTATGCTATAGTAGGTGGTGTAGTTTTTGTCATACTCCTTTGTAGAGATCGGGGAGTGTAATATACCTCTTGTTTGGTGGCTTAGCTATCGTTGGACTAGCAATTGTTGCCGTTGTTACAAGCATATTAGTCAGACTGTGGTCCTAGCACTAGCGCCCTTGTAGATGATTGGACAGTAGTCTTTGCGAGTCGTTTGGGTCGAGCTTTCAGAACTCTGACCGCGGACGTTTGACTCATTTTTATTTACTTTTCGTAGAATAGGCTTATATGGACTGAGGGTTATTATTGCCAAGTATGACTAACAAAACCAAGATCAGGTTTCAACGACCATGGTGGTGCTTGGCAAGCTGTTTTCACCTGGCTACATGAGCACTGACTAAGCTCCCATTTTCCAACCCATCTTGAATGGTTCATGGCGGACTACGAATTGGAGCGAGCCAGCAGTTATCATCATCAGTCGTTCTGACTAAAATTTTTGCGGGGGTTCGATGATCATTATCTGTAGTTGGCCAATGATCCTTGACAAGCCGTCTTCACCAGGCTACTTGAGCACCGACTAAGCTCCCACTTTCTAGGTCGTCAAAATCCACATGCAACAAACTAGATTTCAAGCAAACCAAAACCATCGTCATCAGCCGCCACTAACTAAGCTTTGGTCGGGCTTCGACGATCACTGTTTGCATATGAGTAGTGACCCCTGGCAAGCCATCATAATCAGGCGTCGAGAACACTGACTAGACTCCCACTTTTTAGGCCGTCAAAATTCGTTATTTTGCAAAATAGGCTTCAAGCAGACCAGAAGCTATCGCCATCGGTCGTTACCAACTAAGCTTTGGTCAGGTTTGGTCTCTATTGTCCATGTTTGAACAATGATCCCTGGCAAGTCGTCTCGATCAGGCATCAGAGCGTTTACTAAGTTGCCACTCTCTAAACCTTTGACACATGTTTAATTAAATGGACTGGGCTTTAGAGCGTACCAGAAGTTGTTGTCATAGGTCGAAACCGACTAAGCTTCAGTTAGAATAAAATTATGGGCATGTAAGTTTGACTTGGGGGTCCTAACTTACTTGATTCAACCGTAAGATTTCGAGCGTGTAAGTCTGACTTGAGGGTTTTGACTTAACTCGCCTGTAAGTTTTCGGGCATGTAAGAATGACTTAGGGGACCTAACTTACTTAACTCGCCTATGAGATTTCGGGTGCATTAGTCTGACTTGGGGGTCCTGACTTACTTAACTCGCTTGTGAGATTTCGAGCGCATAAATCTGACTTGGGGACCTGACTTACTTAACTCGCCTATGAGATTCTGGGCATGTAAGTCTGACTGGGGGTCCTGACTTACTTAACTCGCTTGTAAGATTTCGGGTGCGTAAGTCTGATTTGGGGGTCCTGACTTACTTAACTCGCCTGTGAGATTTCGAGCGCGTAAGTCTGATTAGGGGGTCTAGACTTACTTAACTCACATGTGAGATTCCAGGCACGTTAGTCTGATTTGGGGGCCCTGACTTACTTAACTCACTTGTCAGATTCTGGGTGTGTAAGTCTAACTTGGGGGTCCTGACTTACTTAGCTCGCCTGACAATTTGATTCCAGTGTCAGCAGCAAAATAATAGATTGACCGGCTTTAATGATCAGCAGCAAAATAATAGTGGAATTGATGCTTTGGGCTTAATAACACTCTGTTGGTGCACTCCTTATTCTGTGGGCGCACAAGGCCTTTGTGTTTGTTTTTTTTAGTGTGTTGGAATGGATCTGGTTGGGCATAAGCTTGGGCCCATTTAGAAAAAATCTTTGTGGATCAGCAAGTCAGGGTTGCGGTGCATTCTGCGAGAAGGTTCAGTATCGTTTACTCCCCCCAGTTAATGGGGTTGCCTGCAACGTCATTAACTCAAAGGATGTGGACTTGTGCATTTGCTATTGGAACCATCGTTTTCCCGTATTTCCATACAAAATTTAATGTTGAAGTAACTGTTTGTTGACGCCTTCTCATAAACCATATCGCTTATATATGGGATGGCTAATCTGCGTTCAAGCACTGCAATGCAAATAGTAGATCATGTTAATAAAACGCGTCTTACCAGAGAGTTTGCTTTGGGTTTTCTAAAGGCAGAAAGAAAATCTCCTCAACTAGAGTCTTCAAATGTCCTAACATTTCCGTCGATGAGTCTTGATAAGACTTGTTGTTATGCGGTGCCGCCTGATATGGGTGGGCACTGGATTGATCTCATGAGATTTTGTAATATATTTTTACATTGAAAAGAAGAATTACGAACTCCCTCTCAGGGGTCAAGTTTGTCTTCCAGTGCTCGAGCACTCTTTCATCTGTTTACTGCTGTTGAGGGATAGTCCTCACAGCTAGTTTATAGTAGATGGGAGCATTGGACGTCGTGACTCTCATTCCTGGGGTGACACCTTTGCCTCACCACAGGCATTACAGGTCTGAGGGTTGCTCTCGCTTGACAGCACTGTGAAACCTCGATCATCCACTTGTTCGGGGACATTTTCGCCAGTTTCTGTTGTTTTCTTCTGTTCCTCCTCATGAGGCAGATGAATCGACTTGCATCTTCTGAATCCTCGACTTTCTACTGCGTTTCCCTTTTTCGGTCACTGCACGAGGAGAGCGGATCAGATTCCTGGCCCCAAGGTCCTTCATTCGGACTCTCGGGTTAGTATTATTTCTCCGAAAGCTCTCCATCTTGGTATCGATGACAAACACTTTTGGTATCATGTGGTGGACTACCGAGAGGGCTCTCGCCAGCACATCAAGGATTTGTATCACTGGCTAGTCAACTGTGAGCCTCTATCTGAGAGGACTGTGGGGGATCACCTTTATCCGGAATAGAAGCTCCTAATCTTGGTGAGTTTGCAACTTGTGCTTTCACATTTGTTCAGATTGTTGTTTTACTTTCGGCATATAACTTTGCAAGTTTTTTTCTGACTAGGAGATGGCCTACCCAAGCTATGCTGGCATGATGGGAACTGAGGTGGAGGCTGCTCAGAACAAAGTTTATGCCTTAGAGAGGGTGTTTGTTGAGCAGCAACTAAAGCTATCAGACGCTCTCTTTAAGGTTGATTTTATAAAAGGGCAGCTGGCTAGCAATGGTCTGGTTGCACAGCTGAATGAGGTCCAGGAGAGCTTCTACAGGGCGATTGCTGAGAAGACTGCTGATGAACTAGAGTTTGTTCTGCCACTGACACTCAGAGGGCTCTGGTGGACTGAGGCTACTTATCAGAAAAATCATCGTGAGAAGGCTAAGGTGTAGCAGTTCTAATATGACAAGAAGTTGGTCCACTTGAGGGAACAACTGGAGTTCGAGTGGACTAGGAGTGACGAGGATGCCCATAGCTGGTAGACTGCGAAGAAATGCTGGCTTGGGACCACCTCAAAGGCGCACTGGGAATCCAGAGAGGAGCTCTGCGAGGCTACAAATATTGTCCAGTTCAACAGGGTTTTCGAATAGAGGCATGGGTTGCTTGATCTGATGGAGCGGGAACTTGATGATTGGGACATCTCTACCTATATGACACTAGCTTACGAGTACTTTAAGGAGGTGAATGAACCCATTCTTTTTTCACCTTCTTTGTTTGAGGCTACCCCGGATGTCATAGTGTCTACTATTGTCGATTCAAGACCTTCCTCGACTTCATCCCTGGCTACTTTGTCTTCCAAACCTACATCTCTTGTCCCAGGTAGTTCTGATATTGTTCCTAGAATGGAGCTTGTTGTATACAAATGTTTATCTGATCAGTAAAGTTTATATTTTCTTCTTTCCTAATTGCTTTCTATCTGTGTTTGTGACTGAATCTTCGAACTCCAGATTTAGCTAAGTTCTCAGTCTTTGTTTAGATTAGCTAGCGTAGGTAAGTTTTCAAAACCATTAAGTCCTGACTAGACTTAAATGACTTAAGCCATCTTGCCCCTTAACTGGACTAGGATGCAAAGAAGTCGTCATAGTCTGAAATGACGAAACTCAAACAATGGGCCATCTTGATCCTCATTCAAACTAGGATGAAGGGAAGTCGTCTTAGTCCGGAATGATTAGACTTAAATAATGTGCACCATCTTGATCCTCATTCAGACGAGGTGGAAAAGAAATCGTCGTAGTTTGGAACGACAAGACTTAAATGACTTAAGTCATATTGCTCCTTAACCGGACTAGGCTACAGAGAAACTGTCATAGTCCGAAATGACTAGACTTGAGCAATTTAGGCCATCTTTATCTTCATTCGGACTAGGCTAAAAAGAAATCGACTTAGTTTGAAATGACTAGACTAAAGAATTAAGCCATCTTGGTCCTTAACTAGACTAGGCTGCAAGGAGGTCATCTTAATCCAGAACAACTAGACTTAAATAACTTAAGCCATCTTGGTCCTTAACTGGACTACGCTGCAAACAAATCAGTCTTAAATGAGTAGACTTAACTAATTTAGGCCACCTTGGTCCTTAACTGGACTAGGCTGCAAGGAAGTCATCTTGGTCAGAACTTACTAGACGAATAATGTATGTCATGTTAATCCTTAATTGAACTGGGCTACTTAAAAGTCATCCATATCAGGCTTCCTGAGCTCTGACTAGACTTAAATAATTTAGGCCATCTTGGTTCTTAACTAGACTAGGCTGAAAAGAAGTCATCTTGGTCAGAACAGACTAGACTTAAATAATGTACGCCATGTTAATCCTTAATCAGACTATGCTACTTATAAGTCATCTTGATCAGGCTTCCTGAGCTTTAACTAGACATAAATAATTTTGGCCATCTTGGTCACTAATTAGTCTAGGTTGAAATGTACACCATGTTTTTTTTTTTTTTCAGGGATGTAGATGTGGACTGTGCAATGTTTAACTCCCTTAATTTTTTCAATTGACCCATTTATCGAGCTTTAGACCAATGACTCCCAAACCAGAGGCTTTAGGGCATTAGGTGTAGAAACACCCCTACGAGTTAACTAACTCGAGTAAAAACAACTACGAAGCTAAACTAGCAACAACTCAACTTCACATGTGCAATGTCTAGTTCCCTTAAGTTTTCTAATTGACCCATTTATCAAGCTTTTGACTAATTACTCCCAAACCAGATGGCTTTAGGGCATTAGGTGTATAAACACTGACGAGTTTACTAACTCGAGTAAAAAGGACTATGAAGCTAAACTAGTTTATTTATACATTAACATCATGCCAAGGTTACTCATCCTACAAATCTACCAATTGAACCTAAGATATAAGCATGCATATTTGGTTTCACTTTTTCATACCCCACACTATGTTAGTGTATTTGTGCTAAATTCAAACTGAAATACTCACTAATAAAAAATAAGTAGAACAAATTCAGAATTCCTAAACATATGATTATGTGTGTTTAAACTCACTAATGAATTTTGAATCAAAACTAAAGTTCAACAACACTCAAAAAAACAACTTAATCCGTCATTGCAACATAACCATGCCAAGACATCATTGCAAATAAAAAATAAAAAATTTAATTTTTTATCTTTTATTTTTATCTTTTATCTTTTATTTTTTATTTATTTTTCAATTCTAGCAAAGGCTAAACACAAAATAAAACAAAAGAAAAACAACATTTCCATTCCCCAACCTAAATCTGACATTGTCCTTAATGTTAAATCAGTTTGGTGTAATGATGAAGGGAAACAAGAAAATTATCTAACAACCTAGCAACGCAGAATACGAAAATAATAAGAAGTAAGCAAGGGAGGGACTTAGTTGGATTTCTATAACATGTTGGGTTACCTCCCAAGTTGTTCTCAATTTATAGTCTTCCGCTAGACTAGATGACTCTGATGCTATGTATTGAACAGAGTGGAAAATTAAGTCATCATCTCTAAGCTCAAAGCTCATCTCAATGTAGGGCTTCACTCTATGTCCAATCACTTTGAATGTTATATTTTTCTCCTTATTATGAACCTGCATAACTCCATGAGGGAAAACATTGGTCACAACATAAGGACCATACCACCTAGACTTGAGTTTCCCAAGAAAAGTTTTGATTTTCAATTGTAGATCAACACGTTTTGTCTCACTTGAAAATCTTTCCGGATAAGGTTCTTATCATGATATGCCTTAGTTATTTCCTTGGATTGCTTGGCATTCTCATAGGCATCATGCCTTAATTCCTCCAACTCGATCAGTCAGCTGCAGTTTCCTCGATCTTGTCACTCACCAGTTTCATATTCGGCACTTTGACAATGGAAGGAACAAGTAATATTAGTAGGCACAAGAGTTTCAAAAGAATGGGCACACTTACTCGAATGGGACTTAAAAGCAAGAATAGAGTGTACGACCTCAATGATGTCCATCATCATACTGTCATCTTCATGTTCAGGATTCAACCTTGTGAAATTATGAGTGATTGTAACTTTCAATGGATTAATGCTATGTACTTGATAAACATGCTCACCAGCACTTTGAACCACATCAATATTAAAACAATCATGTTCATCAGGTGGTAATTCTAATGCATCAAATACCTAAAATTCTATATTTTCACCATTTTATTTCATGTTTATAGTACCCTTTTTTAACAGAAATTTTCGTATCAGCAGTATGCATTAGGGGTCTTCCTAAAATAATAGGCAAATATAATAGCATAGAATATTCTTCCATATCTAAAATAATAAAATCAAAAGGTAAAGTAAACTAATTTACTTAAACCAAGACATCTCCTAAAATATCTCTAGCTTTTCTGATGTTTTTGTTTGCCAATTGCAATGTAATTGAAGTTAGTTTAAGTGTTCACAACTTCAATTTCTCATAAACTGTATAAGGCAACAAATTGATGCTAGCTCCAAAATCAAACAGAGCATATTCAAAGAATTGAACACCAAATATGCAAGGAATAGTAAAATTGCCTGGGTTTTTTAGCTTAAGAGGTAATTTTCTCAACAAAATCCCACTTACCTTTTCAGTCAATACAACTTTCCCATATTCCTGAAACTTTTATCGCGAGTAATAAAATCCTTTAAAAACTTGACATAAGATGAAATCTTTTGAATTGCATCAAGCAAATGAATATTAATTTCTATTTTCCTTAAAGTTTCAAAAATATCAAGGGTTTGGTTATCTTTCTTTTGTTTGACTAACATTTGAGGGAAGGGTGGCAATATCATCTTCTCATTCTCACTTAGCTTGTTGGAGTCTGTAGTCGGACGTGCTTCAACTTTTTCTTGTTGCTTTCATTCCCAACTTACTGTCAACAACTTTACCACTCCTAAGGACTATCTCTGCCTTAAGCTGCTCGTGTCTTCTTGGGTTTGGTATGGTTTATGCTGGAAACTCACCCTTCTTTCACTCACTCAATTCTTTGGCCATTTTCCCTATTTGTGCCTCCAATCTCTGAATGGTTTGACTGGTTTGATCATTGGTTTGTTGTTGTGTAGTAAATAATTGAAGTGTGATACCTTCAAGACCATCCTTCTTCTACTTAGGATTCGGTTGTAGCACATGTGGTGGAGGTTGAAAATTACTTCCCTGTTCGAAATTTATCTATTGCCCTATGGTTTTAGTTTGTTTTGATTTCCACTCCAAGAAAAAATGGGGTGATTTCTCCATCCTGGATTGTAACTATTGGAATATGGGTTGTTATTAGGAGGATAGTTGTTCTGTCTGACATAGTTTGCATGCTCCCGCTCCTTAATAGAAAAATAGGACAATTCTCAGTAGTATGATTGGAATGCGAACATACATCACATACCTCGACTTGAACTGAAGAGATGTTCTGGGTCGACATTGCTTTCACAAGCATATCTAGTTTCCCCTCCATTGTCGTCATCTGAGCTTGGACTCCAAAATTATTGCTTACTTCATAAACACTGTTACCTTTCACTCTTTGCCTCCATCTTGATGAGAATTGTTATGAATTCCCACTTAGGGTCTCAAACAGCTCACTAGCTTTTTCCATAAGCACACCTCAACAAGCAGAATACAAGACTTTTATTAATGCCATTTAAACCTTCATAAAAAGCTTGTACCTAATCATATTAAGATAGATTGTGATGTGGAGATTTTGAATCAACTCATTGAAATGTTCCTATGCTTCAAAGAAAAGATCCCCATGTTCAGTAAGTGAGGAGATAAATTAAAGTTGTGTTGCAATGTCGGTTGGAATGCAATGCATGATGGTTGATTAAGATTTTGTGGAACAAATGAAGTCTTCATTTGCTTCTGTACTGGTGGATTTTCTGCTTGCTCTTGGTCAATTTCTTCCTCGAGTTCTACCTTCTCAGCTTGCCTTTGAAGTCATCTAAAGGTTTGTTTAATCATTGGATCGTATACACCAATGTTTACGGCCTAGGATCAACGACCATGCATAAATGAGAATCAATACTGCAAGACAAAACGTACGAAGTTAAGTGTTTCGGGAAAAATAGGTACTAAAGAAATCAAAAGTACAAGTCAGGCTCCTTATTAGTTCCTTATTTGCTCCTTAATTTGCCTTGCACGTGATATTAGTTCCTTATTTTCTCCTTAGCATACCATAAAATACCTTCCAAATATCAAATACACATGTAACTAAATAGAAAATTTCTATAAAAACACTTGAATTAACCACATAATCTAATAATTACACTTAGAAAAGCGATGATAAGATTGCACTTTTATGCACTCATCAGGTTCCTTCTTGGATTTCTCTGAGGACATAATCTACCTCACTAGGAGCGAGACATCTGAGTAGTGGTCTTGTTGTCGATATCTTGTACAACTTATCGTTGAAGATTGTATATTGCATTGCCCTGTTTTTCAGCTTATGAGCTCCCAATTTTTCTGTTGGGAAGATTCCATCCTTGATGTACCCGACTATAAGATTCATCCAGGTAGTTTCTTCGCTTGTGCCACAGGCATCGTGGAGTTCCTCTTCTTCTAGAGTTTACTTTTCTTGGAGCTTTTTAAGTCTGTCGTGGTTGTCTTTTGCGGATGAGGCCATATTCGCCAGAGTATCAGCTATCTCATTCTCTATTCTGGGATAGCGTCGGAGTATGACCTTTTTTAATCTTGTCATGAAGATTATGTTTTTTCAAAATAAGCCAGCATCTGGAAGTCCTTAGCATTGAATTTTACATTCACCTGGTTGACTACCAGATGAGAATCGTTGTACACTGTGATATTTTCTACTCCGATTCCTTTTGCTAGCTTAAGTTTGGATATGAGGGCTTTGTACTCTGCTTCATTATTGGAGACATTGAAGCTGAATATGATGGCCTTCTCTAGAGTTATTCCCTTTGGAGTGTAGATGATGATCCCAACCCGCTTCCTTTCTCGTTGGATGATCTGTCACATCGTAGGATCCACCCTTAATGGATTGGTTCATGGTTATCTTTTTCTTGGCTCATTGGCTTTGGTTTTCCTCCCCTTGTGAACTCTGCAATGAAGTTCGCTAACACTTACGCTTTGATGGTCGGTCTCGGAGCGTAATGGATATCAAACTGTTCCAACTCTAATTTCCATCTGACCATCCTTTCTGACACCTTTGGCTTCTACAATATTGATCGGTGTGGATATCCAGTGAGGACTGTTATTGAGTGCGCTTGGAAGTAAGGCCAGTCATTGAAGCCGAATACTATGACCTTCTCTAGAAATTTGGATGATCAATATTAGAAGAAGTAACTAGTGTCAGAGCCAATTTCTCTAAGCTGGGGTAGTTAACCTTTGCCCCAACAAATGTTTTGATGACGTAGTAGATTGGTTTATGTTTCCCCTCGTCTTCTCAAATAAGTATAGAACTTACTACATGTTTTGAGATCGAGAGGTATAATTAAAGTGTTTCTCCCATAATGGGCTTTGAGAGTAGCTTTGTGCTCTCCATGTATGTTTTCAAACTCTGGAAGGCCTACTCACATCCTTCATCCCATTTGAATTCCTTGTTCCCCTTCAAAGTTTTGAAAAAGGGGAAGCACTTGTCCAAAGATTTGGAGATGAACCTGTTCAAGTCAAGCTCTGAGCTTTTGATATTCGCAGGTGACCTCATGTCAAGAGAATAAGTCTTTTAGGTCTGTGATGTGGTCAGAGCTATGGAGGCTCTTTACGAGCATATCGTCGATGTAGACCTTCATTGTCTTCCCAATTTGTTATTTGAATATGTGATTGACCATCCCTTGATACGTTGCTCGTACATTTTTTAGTTTGAATGGCATCACCAGGTAGCAATATGTACCTCTCTCTATTATGAAAAAGGTTTGTCTAGTCCGATGGGTGCATTTTGATGTGATTGTATCCGGAGTAAGCATCCATGAAGCTTAGAAGGTTGTGTCCACAAGTGGCGACAACAATATCTCTATTCAAGGGAGTTGAAAGTTATTTTTAGAACAAGCCTTATTGAAGTCAGTGTGGTCCACGCAGACTCTCCACTTCCCGTTCTTTTTCACCAGATCCGTGTTTGCTAGCCACTCTATATATTATGACTCTTTGATCATGCCGACATTCAGTAGCATTTGCATCTCTTCATTGGCCTGATTGCGCTCAGGGGCCATCAACCTTCTCTTTTGTCTGACTGGCTTCAGATCTGGATTGACCTCCAACTGGTGTGAGATTATGGAGGGGTCAATTCCCACCATATCCTTCATTGTCCAAGCAAACACATCCTGACTCTCTTTCAAAAGTTTTATCAGCTGGCCTGCCAGTCCCTCGCTGAGGTTAGAGACTATCTGGACAACTCTAGTGTTGCGGTCATGCAGATAGATGGTGTTCATATCTTCTTCTAGTTATCAAGCATTTGGTTTTCCTCTCAGACTAGGCAGTGCTTTTTTGTCTGAGTATGGAGACTGTCTTTTGATCCCAAGCTTGGGGTTTCCATACATAACTCTTCTAGACCGGACTATGATTGTTATTTGTTTGATAGCTTCAATGTTGTATGGAGGTAGTCTTTAGCAGTGGGCAAATCTCCCTTGATGGTCCCCACCTCATTATTAGCAGGGTACTTGAGGCATTGGTGACGCGTGGAGACCACTGCAACCATGTGATGGAGCCACAGCCTGCCCAGAATTAGTTGTATGTGGAAGGGGCGTCGACGATCATAAACTCCGTCAGCGGGACCTTTTGTAAGTCCAGTTCCTCTACCACTAGTGGCAGTTTGATCTTTCAAACTGGGAAACATCTTCCTACACTGAAGCCAATCATGGTGTGGCT
The DNA here is from genome assembly GCA_963556465.1 of Berberis vulgaris. Taxonomy (NCBI): domain Eukaryota; kingdom Viridiplantae; phylum Streptophyta; class Magnoliopsida; order Ranunculales; family Berberidaceae; genus Berberis; species Berberis vulgaris. The sequence continues at coordinate 27,148,233 of OY747136.1, read as the reverse complement.
AGCCAGTTTCAGCTCCTCTTCTTTCAGTTGCATTTTGCAGAATGCTTCTAGAAACAAAATATTGGTTGAACTCCCTGTTCCACCAATGATTTCTCATGTCCCACATCGTTATCCCAATCGAGAAAACTGGGGGTCATTGTGGGAGAAGTGGACTCCTTGTATGTCGAGTTCCGTGAATGTAAATTCAGAACTGGGTGCTCTATTCAAGCGTGTTGAACAGGGCGGTCTCCATAGCTTGATTTGGTCTTCAACTCCCGTACCTATCTTTTCCTTAATTGGTTGGACTTTCCCTGATCTTACCATGCAGAACATATATGACATCTAGAGCCTTTCTTTCGATCTCCCTCTCCGATTCTTATTTTTCTTTCCTTCGAGACTTTTTTTCCCAAGCCTAAAAATTCCTTGAGTCTCTGAAGCAAGTACTCCATTTCATTTTCGAAGTTCAAGCAGTCCTTAGTATCGTGGCCATTATTCTCGTTGAAGGAGCAATACTTGTTCCTATCACAATTTAAAGGATCTCTTTTGAGCTTGAGAAGCCATTTAAAATCCTCCTAATGCATCATGGTAGCGGGGAATTTAGACAGACTGGTGTTGATCAGAGTGTAGGGGTGGTACCTGGAGTTGACGCAGTTGGTAGACTTTTCAAATTTCACCTTGCCAGACTTGGGCTTGTTGTTATTTCGTCTCTTGTTAGGCTCATTTTCGTCTTCCTGTTTATTCTCCTCTTTTTTGTCCCAGGTCTTAGAGGAGGGCTTGGTCTCACTCTGGCTCTTACTTCCTTTCTTGGCTGCCCACATTTCCTCAAGGGTGGTGTACTTCTGCGCAATTTTCAACAAGTCTTCCATGTCTCTTATGAGCTCCAAGGTCAGAAAATTATAAAACTAACCTCCTCTTATGCTGAAGGTGAAGACAATGATAGATGTCTCATCACTACAACCATCAATCAAGGTCACCTCCTCATTGAACCGAGTCACGTACTCCTTGAGAGTCTCAATGGGCTTCTGTATGGGGCTGAATTGATAGTGGTGACCTTTTCTGATTCGCTAGCTTCCCACAACCCATAAGATGAAAGCCTTTGCCAACATTTGGAACGAATCAATTGATCTTGGCTGGAGGTTGTGGAACCAAGTCAAGGCTACCTTTTTCAAGCTGGTGGGAAAGGTTCAGCACATGACTACTTTTCCTTCAACGCCATCATGTGGTGGTAATGGCGCAGGTGGTCTAATGGATTTTTCGTTCCATCATAAAACACTAGCCACAGACAGGTGAACTTCCTAGGCATAGGTGTGTTCATGATCTACTCAGACAATAAAGGGTTGTTAGATTGTATAAGATCCCTGGATCTGTAGCCTTAAGTCGGTGTAGATTCTGGGTGACAGGTCTGCCGGTCCTTGATGTATGGTATTGTCGAACACCTTTATTCCTTTGATCTCCTTTGGGGTTAGCCCTTTGGTCCCAGTAGCGTCGACGTTGCTTTTGTGAATGCACTCTCCGTTTTCTTGTCGAGTCTGAACCCTTTCTTGCTTTACATAATTTTCCAATAGTGGACACTCTTGAGCAAGTATCTCTACCACCGATGTAAGCGGATCTATTTGAGCCAAGATCTGGTCTACACGAGGGTCCATTGCGCCTGCTCTAGTGGTCGGTCCTTGTTGTAGTCCTCCTGCTCCATCAACCAAAACGGATGGACTAAGTCCAACACATGACTAATGATGGCGGTGGTAACGACGCAGGTGGTCTAATGGAATTGTCGTTCCATCATTAAACTCAAGCTTCAGAGGGGTGAACTTCCAAGGCAGAGTTGTTTCATGATCTGCTCAGACAATGAAATGGTTGTGAGGTTGTATAAGACCCCTGGATCCGTAGTTCCAAGTCGGAGTGGATTATGGGCGATAGGTTTGTCGGCCCTTGATGTATAGTTTCCTCGAACACCCTTATTCCTCTGATATCCTTCGGGGTTAACCCTTTGGTCCCTACTAGCGGTGTCGTTGTTTTCGTAAACGCGCTTTCCGTTCTCTCATTGAGTCCGAGCCCTTTCTTGGTCTCCTTCGAGGTTAGCCCTTCAGTCTCCAATAGGGGCGTTGTTGCTTTTGTGAATGCGCTATCCGTTCTCCGTGTAAGTTGATCTATTCGAGCCAAGATCTGGTCTACACAAGGGTCCATTGCAATTGCTCCAATGGTCAATCCTTGTTGTAGTCCTTTTTCTCCATCAACCGAAGCGGGATGGACCAGCAGTGGGACTCCCAAATTACTTGAGAGTTTAATTTTTAAATAATGTTTCTATTTGAATCACAACACCATGAAAATGTAGTTTAAAATGAAGTTTAATTCAACATCTCTATTTGTCTTATACCGTATGGTCCCGACCCAGTTCAAATCGGAAACAATCGATTCTTTTCATTTTATTCCCGGTCTCAGACCAGTTCGAATCAAGACATAACTGATTTCTACAAAATAAAAATGCTAGAAAATCATGTTTTTGCAACCATGATTTTGTAACCAGGGTGACGTGGCGTGAACTCAAAACAATGATGAAAACCTCAAAGATTTTATGTATATCTCAAGGTTGTATAAAACTCCTCTAACGATGTCACATCATTCTGATTGCAAAACCTGGTTTTCTAGCCTCACTCTCTACAAAATTAGTCCCAAATTGTTCCGGTTTGTCCCAGTACTAAAGCCCATACTAGAAAGCCCAATCTATTTTAATAAAAACCCAACCCATTTACAAATCTTAATACTCTTCTCCTCCACACTTTTTCTTCTCATCTTCTCATCTCCATCAACCTACATCTCCCACAACAATCAACTTATACCCACATCCAACAATGCCGCTTTCACCACTTCTTCTTCTGGCTCGTCTGTGTCGTCGACTTCCTCTCGCGATGGTGGTTGATGAGGGAGTTTTCACTGGGTCATCAAAATTAACATTGACATTAGGATGCAAAGGCAAGGGTCGATCAGTACTTACTTGGAGATGGTGAAAGGATATTAAAGGTATCAAATTGTTAATTTTCGAAATTGACCCAAATTTGATTCAAGGAACAAGGGTTCTATTTGCTACTGCTTCCTTGTAATTGGGTTTAAAACCTATTGTAATCCTTCTAGTAGATCTAGTTCTTCAATTTTTCCAATGTTTATGCTTAACCCCATGAGAACATGACCTATTGTTCTATTGTCTTGGAGAACAAGAACCAAACACCCATATCTTCTATTGTATGGTATGTTGACAAAGTAGTCAATTAATTAGGTTGTAGGGATGGCAACGGGGCGGATTGGGGCGGATTTGAGCAAATCCATCTCCGATCCGTCAGTAATATCGGATCCCCAATCCGCCCCGCAAATCCGTTTGCAATTTTAAATCAAAATCCATAACCGCCCCGTGCGGATGCGCGGATATCCGCCCCGCCCCGCCCCGCCAATCCGCACAAAATTATAACAAAAAATTAAAAAATCAATCTCTGAAGTCTGAATTCGCACAAAAAAAAATACATAAAATTCTGAATTACAATTTACAATGAATTCGTACAAAAAATATTACAAAAACTTCTGAATTACAATTTACAACTAATTCGTACAAAAAAATTTTAAAAAATACAAAAAAAAAAATTCAATCTCTGGATCTGATTTCAGATTTTAGATCCGATTTTAGATCTGAGATCAGATCTGAAATCAGATCTGAAATCGTATCAGATAGATCGTATCAGATCTGAAATCAGATCAGATCAGATTAGAGATCTGAAATCAGATCTAAGATCAGATCTAAGCTAAGATCAGAGATCTGAAATCAGATCTAAGCTAAGATCAGATCTAAGATCCAGATTTAAGATCCAGATCTGATCTGATCTGATCTGATGTAAGATCCAGATCTGATCTGATCTGATCTGATGTAAGATCCAGATCTGATCTAAGATCCAGATCTGATCTGATCTAAGATCCAGATCTAAGATCCAGATCTGATCTGATCTAAGATCTAGATCTAAGCTAAGATCAGAGAAGGAGATTCGGAGAAGGACTGAAGGAGAAGGGGCGATCTCCAAGCTTCAAGCCTTCAAGATCTCTGTGAGAGGGAGATCTCTCTGCGAGGGAGCAGTGACGCAGCGTGAGGGAGCAGTGACGCGGCGTGAGGGAGATCTCGCGGTCGACGCGGTGTGAGGGATCTCTCGCGGTCGACGCGGTGTGAGGGAGAAGGGTCCAGGGAGGCAGATCTCGCGGCCGCGCGGCGTGAGGGAGGGCGAGGTGGTGTGAGGGAGGGAAGGGGATCGCTGGTCGCTGCTCTGTGAGAGGGAGAGCTTGTGCTCTACTGCTCTGTGAGACAGTGAGAGGGAGAGTTTGGTGAGGGACCGAGGGTGAGGGACCGAATGAGCAAATTGTATTTGTGATTTGTGAAAAAAAGTTTATCCTTTATATAGGCGAAGGGCACTTTTGTAAATTTGTTGGTTAAACGGATATCCGCGGGGCTTGCGGGGCGGATATGGTCAAATCCGTATCCGCCCCGAATAGTGAACGAATATTTTTTGGATACCCGAAACCACCCGAAAACCCATTCAGCCATATCCAAAACCGCCCCAAACGGATTGGGTGGGGCGAATATCCGTAAAAATCCGCCCCACTGCCATCCCTATTAGGTTGCAAATTGCTAGCACAAGATCACGTGATGCATCAATTCCCAACTCAAATTTGACCCTTAATTGTCCCCACAAGTCATCTTATTACTAAAGAAGACCTATTGTCCCCTATTTCTCCACTTTCCAAGAAGTGTGATGCATCATGTCAGGCCACCTCACCCATCATCAATTCCCAGCTCAAATTGTCCTAGTTATCCCTTATTCATAAGTACCAATATAATGTACCCTCTCTAGTTGCCCCTCAATGACCAAGAAAAGATTGAAGGATGGGAAGAGAGCCTCTCAAAACGTTGGTTTTCTACATACTCAATATCTGTTTAATATGCAGCAGCCCCTTCTATGTATCCATAAGTGAGGCCTGAGTTAGCAAGCTTGAATGTGTTCAAAATGGGTATTGTGGCTTGAGTAATACAAGAAAATTTGAAGAGTGAGACAAGAAGGATGATTGAAAGGTGGATTGAGTTTACAGCAGTTCTTGTATGTAATTATACAATCATACTTGGAATGAACTTTTATCTCTTCTTCAATAATTCTGTGTGAAACATCATGAGCTCTTGCTTAAAGATGGTGCAAAAGCTTTACAAGCCTAATTCTTCAAGGGATTTCAATATGGAAGATTGATATGATTTCGAATTTGTTAGCTTCGGTATACTTATGGATGAGGAGGATATGGATGAAGAGTCTCAAATCTCTCTGATTATGTGATTTTCGTCCTTTCAGTTTCATACAAATAGTATGTATTTATATATTTTTTTGAATCGGGATGGCATGGTCCCGTCCCGGTTCAAATCGGTCCGGAACCGAGACAAACTCAATGCCGAATCGACCCGGACCGTACCCACCCCTATAGTCTTAGATAGTTACCAGTTGATACAGTTCATTGGGTCTTCCGATTTATGTAAGCCTACAATTTCCACATCAGTGTAAGAACTCATTTGGATATTGTGTTATCGGCAAAAATACCAACTCAACTTCAAACTAGGAGGAAAATAGCAATCAAATTAACTTACTAGTTGCTGGGAAAATCTCCTCTTATCCCAACCATATCCAAAAAACAAAACTTGCATTAGACCACCACAATATGAAAAGGGCGGTGGATGAGAAGGCATTGAAGCAAAAAAAACAGAGGATATAGGGCCTTGAAGCCAACCCGAAATTAACCAGGTACACTGAGAAAGATGAATTGTAGTTAAGTAAACTATAGTTGGATGACTAGAAATTTTCTAGTGTATCGCGGAAACATTAATTTACCTACTTCACTATGAACATGATGAAGATGAATGTATAGGACCCATGAGAAGAGAAACTTGAAGTTTCAAGCATCATCAGGGAGAAATCAAACATGGTACATAACAAAGCATCTAAAGACAGCAAAGTTCATTGATCAAAGTTTACTCACCATTTGTGTACACTATGCCAAAATGGTTATTTTGTAACTTTGTTCAATTGTATCATTTTTCACCTTTAACAATATTTGTATTAGTTTATTATAATAGTTACAGCTTATACATGATACAATGGTCACTTTGATGACCCTAACATTAGATTTATCTCGTCATAAATAACTAAGAGGTCATTGTAAATAACTAAGAGGTCAGATACTCTCAGTGAAGCAAAATAAGTTCACTTAAGACCCTAACAAACTCTCCTCTAGTGTTTTAAAAAGCGATTTTGACTCGCGAGTCAAGCAACTCGCAAGCAAAATGCACTGATGTGTACGAGTCAGAGTGAGTAAGTAAAACGTACACTTTGTTTATATGACTTGTACGAGTCGACAAAGATATATTTGATCAAATCCATTTTATTGGTGTGAAGCGTACACTTTGTTTATATGACTTGTACGAGGTCAGATATCTTTGTTTTGTTCACACTTTGTTTATATGACTTGGTGTGAAGCGTGAGAGTCAACAAAACAAAGATATATTTGATACAATCCATTTTATTGTTTCATTGTTTCATTTTCAGATCAGGTGAAAAAGAACAACCCAATCGATCAATTCAAAGAAGTTTCAGATCAACTAATTGATCACAAGAAGAACGACAAATCGATCTGGAATAAGAAGTTTCAGTGATGTGATCGAAGAATAAGAAGAAGAAGTTTCAGTGCAGACTGTGCAGCTCTGATCCTCTCCATCTGATCGAAGAAGAAATCAGTGGTCGAAAGAAGAAGGGGATGAAGAAGCTTAGTCGACTTGCTTGGGTGCTTCCGATTTGAACTTGTCAAACACTTGATCGAAACTTGAGATTGTAGCATCCAACATCTTCAACGACATTTTCACGCTTCCCTTGCTCTCTCGATTGACTGAGTTGTTCAAGTCTTCAAGATAAAGAGAGTTTATGCACACCTTTTGTTCAAGTCTCAATCCATCTACATCTCTGTCAACTTTTCTCTATTCCATAAACTCTCCATTTATTTTAAAATGGCTTGGAGTAAATTGATGCCTTGATGTATAATGGGTTGAGACTACAGACTACGAGTCATTATCCAACTCCAAGTTGATGATTGTGACCAAATATATTGGGTTCCTCATTTTCTTTTATAAAAAATGATTATAGTTTTGACTAAGAAGAACAAAACCAAAATTTGACCAAAATAAAGATTACATACCAATATCAAATTTAAACAAACTTTACATGGACATATGCACTAGACTTGAATGGGTTCTCAAATTTATTAGTGATGCCGCCGATTCCCCATTGATTATAGTGTTGTTAGATGGTCGACCATGTAACTTTAGTCTTCATTTTCATTTTGGTGCCTCAATGCAATCTGTAAAAGAAATTCAGAATTGTTTTAATTAGACAACAAGTCTTCAAGAATACATAAAATAAGGATTAAACGAGATTGCATGTCTTCTAGAATATACACTATAATTAGGTAATTCAATTGCCCCAATCACTTTTATGATTGAATTCATGTTATCTCTTACATTGATGAGTGCTTATTTTGTTTTTTATTATTTATAATTTTTTTATATTTTCATCAAATTTTTATGAAAAAACGCTTCATATCGCGTCGCTACGCCTCGAGGCACCGTGATGCAGGAGGGTTTCTAGGGTTCCTAATCTGAGTTTCTAGGGTTCCTAATTTGCTCTCAAAGTTATTTACTAAATAAATTATTCGTAATCTTTCAATTTAATTAGGAGTCTTTTTAGTTTCCTTTCAGGATTAGGCATTACTTTTTTCTTTTAGGAATAGACTGCTTATCATTTTAGTATTTGATTCTAACTTTTCTTTTAGGAATATGCTGCTTATTATTCAAGTTATTTGAGCACTATAAATCGAGCTCTTCCTCAATATTGTAGAGAGACTTTTGATTTGATAATTTTAATTGAACATTAGAGTATTTCTCTGTGTTTTGGGTAATCTTTTTGTATTCTTCCCTGTGAATTGTTGCGTCAGTTGGTATCAAAGCTTCAGCATCTTCTTGGGGTGAGATTTTATCAGTTTTTATGGCTGGTGGTCGTGGTCATGGTCGTCACGGGCAGGTTTCGAACGAGGAAGCCCCAAACTGTGATCATAACGTTCACGATGTGATGATTGAGAATTTACAGAGGCAAGTTGTGGAGTTAAGCTTGCGTCTAACAGCGCGGGATTTCTGTGATCGTGAGATGGAAAATCACGATTCTGATTCCAGTTTCGAAAACTCGTATCACCATCGTGCTCGATTCTAGGAGCACCGTGGTCGAGAGGATCGTCATAGAGACCTCAGATTCAGAGTGGAACTGCCCGAGTTTTCTAGTATGTTAAAGGCCGAAGGATTCGTCGATTGGTTGAATGAAGTAAAGCGTATTTTTGAGTATAAGAAAGTCCTAGATCGAAATTGGTCGCCATAAAACTCAAAGGCAGAGCATCTGCGTGGTGGGAGCAGTTGAGGTGATTACGAGACAGGCAGGGCAAGGCCAAGATCACTGATTGGGAGAAGATGAAGGGTCACTTCCTTCCCTTCAGCTGCACTCAAACTTTATTTCAGCGACTTCACTCGTTGATGACCGTTTCGGAAGCATACCGGCGTGCACTTGCTGTGGAGAAACAACAGACTGGGAGGCCAATGATCAGAAATGAGCAAAGCGGTCAGCCAGTTTGCCCTCAAGAATTTTGTCCTGCACAACAGCCACCATAGGGTAATTCTAACTCAAATATTAGTTGTTTTATATGTGGTGAACAGGGACATAGAGCAACTGTGTGCAGGAAGCTTGCTAGTCAGAATGACAACAATATACTAATTGAGGAAGATGTGGTAGACGAAATTGTGGAGCTTGGAGAGCCTGTGTATGACGATGATGAAGATGGAGATGTGTTGTATGGAGATTCCTTCTCTTTTGATGAAGGCAAAGATAATAACATTCTTGATGAGAATAATGAAGGCAATGATAATGATGACAAAAGTGAGGATAAGATATCTTCACCTGTGGAAGATTCACAACCTGAAAAGGGGTCACCTTCTGTGCAGAAAGCCCTGTTACTTGTTTTTGAAAGAATGGTTGAAGGAGAACGTGAGAGTGATGAAGGCAACGAAGAAAGTAAGAAATCTTCTTCATTTATTATGAGGTTACTTGTGTTGTCCAGCTAAGTTGGCTTCCGGTGGTACCCTCATAACAGAAATGCGGAAGTCATCTGGGGCTTATATTCGTATAGTGACAAGGGATCAGGTTCCCAAGTATGTCTCAAAAAATGAAGAACTGGTGCAGATGACAGGGGAGTTTGAGTTCTTCCTATTTGCAGCCCGTGCAAATACGTACTGGATAGGTTATTTCACCAATATACCAGCCATCAAGCGATATGTTAGGATGATGAGTGGTTACTATTTCGCAGCAGACGTGACTCCAGATTTGCCAGTTGAGGTGCAGCAACTAGCAGAGTTTACTGACCTGATACCAGATGATCTTCCTCCTGGATTGCTGCAAGAGGATTCCGATGAAGCTGTTGTGAACTCGAGGACGAGTTCTTTCCAATCCGGGGCGACTGATGCAAGAGGGTTTCTAGGGTTCCTAATATGGGTTTCTAGGGTTCCTAATTTTCTCTCAAAGTTATTTACTAAATAACTTATTCGTAATCTTTCAATTTAATTAGGAGTCTTTTTAAAAAAAAATTTAGGATTAAGCATTACTTTTTCTTTTAGGAATAGACTGCTTATTATTTTCGTGTTTGATTCTAATTTTTTCTTTTAGGAATAGGCTGCTGTTGCGAGTTTTATTAACCTAAATTAATAAGCTAATAAATCCCACTTGTAATAACCGCAAGTGCACGGTGTCTAACTGGTAGACAACGGCAAGTACGGGTCGATCCCACGAGGAAAGTGGATGCAAATAAATTTAATAATTTACTTAAACTAATTTAGAGAAAATGGGGTTACAGTGTTTTTAAAACTAAACTAAAAATAAATTTAAAATAAGAAAAATAAAATAAAATAAAAGATGGATGTTGTAGGGTTTAGACTCACCGATGAGTTAGCAAAAATATTTAAATCTAAATTACTGAAATTATAAACGAGAAGCTTTAGGGATGAGGATCCCTTTCTTACACCGAAGATGTGATCATTAAAATTCAATTCTATCCATTTTCAGTATCTGTCAAACATGAACAATTTATTTCAAGCAAATACACTCTTACCAAGCATTACGTGTCTTTTTAAGGCATACTTAATCAAAGTCTAAGCTTAATACTTTTTAACACATGCTTTGAATATTAATAAAATGTTAATCTAACTACCAAACATATCAATTTTTAATCGAACATGAAAGGTGAAAGCAATTTATCAATTTTCAGAAATAAATTGTTTATCAATTAAGCATTTAAGTCAGTAAAATAAATTAAAATGAATTATGCAACCCTTTTGGTTTGTCACAAACTCGATGTGGTGGTACTTAGCAGATCAACAGGTGGTCCGAACACAAATCCCGAGAAGTCGGGGTGCAAATAACATAACTGTTTGAAAAACAGTTATTTCCCGCCAGAAAAACAGCGCCTCTGCAACTCTCCGCCTTCGTCTCCAGCAAGCAACGAGCGCTGCTGCGCCTCGTTTCTGCTCCTCGCGAGCGTCCTCGTCCTCCAACCTGTTCCGGAACCTGTAAGAAGACAGAGAGAGGGTGAGGAAACAACGAGAGAGAGATGCGATGAGAACACAAACAAAAAAAATAGAGAGAGATGGTGCGCGGCCCTGTTTCTGTTCCTGTTGCAGCGATGGTTGTGCACCACTGACGCGCTGCTCTGTGGTGGTGATCGTGAGAGAGAGACGGGAAGGAGGCCGAGACGAAGAAAGGACAGAGAGGAGAGGAACAGGGTTGTGCTCTGTCGCGAGGTGGCGGAACAGGGCGGCTAGCGATGCTCTGTGGTGGCGGTGACTGTGTAACAGAGAGAGAGAGACGTTGAGATGAAGACTGGTGCTCGGGTGATGGTGGTGCTCGGTGGCGAGGTGAAGTTTTTAACGTGAAACAGGGTTGTCACGCCCCTGTTTCACGGTGGCGGTGCTCGGATGATGGTGGTGGCGGCTGTGCTGTCCGGAGGTAGTAGTGGCTCTGGTAGCGGAGATGGCGGAGTGATCTGGACAGAGAGGGAGTGAGAGATGGATAGGTGGTGATGGGTGTGATGAAAATCACTTTGTAAAGGAAGAAGTTTGGATTTGGCTATTGAGGCTTGATTTCCTTCTCCTCCTCCCCTTTTCTCACCCTTTTCTCTTGTATTTATAGAGAATGAATAAAATGAATAGAGATGAGATAAGGGGATGATTCATGGAGTGAATCAAGGTAAAATCAAGGTATAATTGGGAGAATATTCTTTGGGTTGGATTGGGCTTGGCATTGGGTTTGGGTTTATGGGTTAGGTTTTTGGGTTTAAGTTGTAGGCTTGGTTTTGGGTTTAGATATTTGACCCTCAACTTTGTACCACCATTAGAATCGACCAATTATCATTCCTTAAATTGTCACCTTAATACGATTTCATCGTTCACGCTCAAATTCCTACAAAGACATGAAAACAAAATAATTACTATAAAATATAATAATCGAAACACTAACATATATAAATTAAGGGATATATTATGTAATAATTATGTGAATATCAGCTGCTTATTATTTAAGTTATTTGAGCACTATAAATAGAGTTCTTCCTCAATATTGTAGAGATACTTTTGATTTGATAATTTTAATTGAACATTAGAGTATTTCTCTGTGTTTTGGGTAATTTTATTGTATTCTTCCCTATGAATTGTCTGTTAGACTAGCCTGCAGAATAATCGCTATTCTGCCCAACGTCACACCGCTTCGAATCGAAAAAAAGCTTGAACGCCTCGAAGCTTAAAAACGCTTTTTAAAACATTGCTCCTCTCTATTTCTTCTTCAGATCTCCTTGCAAACCTCTCTGAAAACCCCAAACAATGTTTCCATTAACACAATTGCGAGAACTCGATTTGCCAATTTGGAACACTTCTGTTGGATTCTTTGTCAAAAACCACTTGGTTGGTTCTAGGGTTTACTACTTCCTGCAATGTCACGCTGAGCACTCAGCTTCCTCGCCCGATCCTCTTCATTCATCAATGTCAAGTCTGTGGTGCTTTGTCGAGTGATTTCACTGAGGCTTTTAGCCAATCAGGACACCGATGACGTTTATAGCGAGATCATGATTTATTTGTCTTCTCACCGGCTGACCAATATTCGTCGCGTGAAACCACTCTTCTCTGTTCATCTCGCTGGAGGAATCTTGGAATTGACCGTCGAAAATCATCCAAAACCGATTAGATTCGGTGTTGGGTGTAATTCGTGTTTCTTCGTGAAATGTGAAGGTTTAGTTGTTGTTGTGAATAGCGATGGTGTAGATCATGATCTAGGGTTTGCTTATGGTGGATTTTCCTGGCTTTGTTTGGGTGAATCGAAGAGCTTCGACAAAGAGAGCACTTGAAGACCTTTGGCATGAAATGGTGAGGTTTTTCAATTTATTTTTAATTGTTTGGTTTGCAGCCAACCCCCCTCTTGATTGCATATACAACATCCATGATAACACAAACTTTGAGAGGTGTTTCTTAATTAGCTTTCTCTTTCAACACCAACCATAAAAGGGTCTTGTCAGTTAGAGTGATAGATTTTACTACTACTACTAACATAATTCACTGTTACATGCATATGGAGGGATATGGGTGAGAGATGGGTCGTTCTTTCTCAAATGATTTACTAAGAATTGTATGTTCATGTTTCCCTCACCCATGTTATGTGTGCAAGTCCTTTATCTTGAAAGCTTTATGTGTTGTTCATTAAATGTAGTATAGGATCAACCTTGAAAATTTTGTGTGAAGTAGAAGGATAAAGTACTTGTCCCTCTTACAATGCAGTGTTGTAGACTCGGAAGATCTCTTCTGTCCATCAATGGGATCTTCCTTTTAGATGATTGTAATCATTCTTCCTTTACTATGTAGTAAAGCTTTCTAATTAAGGAATAAAGGTTGTTTGGTTCTCAACCCTTGGAGGAAGATTTACAATAAGTTTAGTTTCTCTTAAATGACCTTAATAACCTTTAGCCTGCATTCAAAAAACCTTTGGATGCATAGAAGAATTTCATTTTATTATTACTATTTTTGGTTCCCTCAATTTTATTTATTTATTTATTTATTTTATTTAGTTTTTGGAAAGTGATCAAGGGTTTGAAGATCCCCAAACCTTTATATTAATAAAAAGTGATGAACCGAATACAATCGATCATTCATTAGCTCATTACATTGTCAATAGGAATGAAAAGTTCTTCAAATCTCAACAAAAAAAAGCTAATCAGATTAAGCTCAATGTTCTCCAAGTTGGGAAATAATCTCGCAAAGTTGTTTGCTACACTAGTAGTTTCGTGGTGCATATGTCATACTCATAAGCACCAATCAATTGTTTAATCATTCTAATGATATGAATCATACCTACTAGGGTGCTCAGGATTTAAGAGAATTCAACATAGAGATCCAAGAGCATTGAAACTTGAAAGTAAACCCATTGAATACTAGCTCTAATCTAGTATTCATACAAGAATCTAAAAGACATTAGGGTTAGATGTGACCCATGCTCCATGTACTTGGGATTGACCTTCCTCGATTTGTTTTATATACAAAGGTTTGATTGACCATGCCCATCTCTACCCTGATTACTTTTTGGTGGTGATGAGTTTCTTACTAGTTACTTGTCTGTCTCGCTATCCTCTGTCTGCATTTTAATTTCTTCTTTATTTTCACTCTAGTTTACTTGTGATGTCTCCATCTCCTCTTTATCTTCGTTCAATTCAACCGGTATTGTCTCCTTCTCAACTCTAAGCATATTGTTTTCCCTATAGTTGGGTTTAAGTTCTAGCTCTTCCTCCCTGTCCTTGTTTTGAGCTTCGAGACCGATTACATGCATACTTTTCACATCACTTTCCTACTCCTAATGGTGTGTTGCTTCTTTGTAATTTCCCAGCCTTCTTCTTGGCTTAGTGTCTTAGCTTTCTCCGCTGGGTTCTCCACTAGTTTTTACATCTTGATCACAGCCTTCTTTGAGTCTTGATCACAACCTTCTTTGAGCTATTCCTTATGCATCCTTCAGTGTTATGACCAAACACATTGTAGTGCTTGCATTTTATTGGCTTCCATGCATATTCCACCCTACCATGTATGTCTTTCTTTACATCTACTATCACAAGAATGTGATTGGGTAGCGGGTTGGTTGCATAAATCTTAAACTTATTGAAACACTCTTTATGTAGGAAACAAAGTTCTAATGTGCTTAGACATAACCAAGATTGATTATCTGGACCCCCATTCCTGATTCTTCCTCCCAATCACCTAAAACAACAAGATAACCAAAGGCGAAGGAGGAGATGCCACAGTTTTCTGAAGGTTTATGATCTAGTATTACTAGAGGAGGTGGAGGAGCAAGCTCAAAATGAGCAGTTGTTCAGAGGATACTCTTGTGGTTGGATAGTAGCCATTGAAATGGGTCATTGTAGTCGAATATATCTCATAAACCCATTACTCAATAACAAGGATGATCGATTCTTGCAGCTTCCCTCCACCATCAACATCTATTTAGTACAAATACTTGGCAGCTCCATACAAAAGGTGGTGTTATCATCTTCCTTCAGTAGAAGCAGTAACATTGCTATGGCTATCTATAGTGAAGTTGGTTCCAACTTGGTTTTTTGTAAACTTATAGAGGAGGTTGGACAGTTTTGTGTTGTCCACATAATTTTACTTATGGCTACTATGATATCATGTTCTTGAATGATATGTAATATGTGGTCGACTCTAGTGGGGCGGTGTTCATGGTGTCTCCCTATGATTTATTGATTTCTTTTTCTTCTCCATCTCCATTGCTGATGGATGCACCGCGACTTAAGGAGGACATTGCTGAGCGGTCCAACAACGACATCGGGCATTGTAATATTTTTTTTTTAGAATTATCAATCAATCAAGAAATCTGATAAAATGGAGTGAGTTTTCTTGTGTGTGGAGAAAACAATCTTGAAAGTGCTTCTTTAAATATTGTCCGTCAAAGAATAAATGATTGCAATTGCTCCAACAAGTTTTTTTTTGTTTTTTTTTCTTTGCCTGCATGGAAACCGGAAACTTAATGAGTTGGCAAGGCAAGCACGAGGCATAGATGACACGAATTTATGTTACAGCCTCATTAATCTTGAGAAAATCTAAAGATCAACATATATATATTTATATTATGAATTTTTTTGATTATCTAAAGTAATCTACTTTAATAACTTCTTTTTTTTACCTTTCAGTCTTCTCCAGAATGTTTTGTTGATCGGAAAGTAAGAAACACCTCACTACTACAAATATTAGCTTAGGTAACGCCACTTAGATAGCGCTTTTTTAAAGAGCTATCCAAGTGGGCACTAGGATAGCGCTTATTTGTCTTTAAAAAAAAAAAATCAAAAAAAAAAAAAAAAAAGCTACAATAGCGCTTTTAATTTTTTTTTCAGTTAAGCGCTATCTTAGTTATGTCTTAGATAGCGCTTTAAAAAACGCTATGAGAAAAAACATTACCAAAGCTACCATAGCGCTTTTAAAGTGCTTGCATAGCGCTTCCAAAGCGCTATGCTACTTACATTTAGGATAGCGTTTCGATCTTGATCAAATATCAAATTAAATCTCATTTTTTCATATCTTGATACGATCGGACGGTTAAGATCACAAGCCCTAATATAAAACCTAAATCTCATTTTTTTTGGTTTCCTCGACATTTAGAATTCCCCTTTTCAAACACACAGAGAGGCGATGAGGCGAGGAGGCAAGGAACCGAGGCGAGGAGGCGAGGAACCAGAGGAGGCGAGGAGAGGAGGCGAGGAACCAGAGGAAGCGAGGAGGCGAGGAACCGAGGAAGGAGGCGAGGAACCAGAGGAGGCGAGGAACCGAGGAAGGAGGCGAGGAACCAGAGGAGGTGAGGAACCGAGGAAGGAGGCGACTCAGGCGAGGAACCAGAGGAGGCGAGGAACCGAGGAGTCGGAAGCTCATTTAAATCTGGGTATTTTGTTTCAAGTTTATATCTTTAGAACCGGGTTGGTTAAGCATGCTTTGATTTTGAATGGGTTTTCATTAGTTTGGTTTTGATTTGCCTTTTGTGCCCTAATTTTTTGATTTTCTGAAACGAAATTGAATCATGTTTATGTTTACATGGGGTTTGATTGTTTTGGTTTATTTTTATGAAATTGACAATGGACTTTGATTATGGTGCTTAAATTTGTGATTTTTTGTGAAACAGACTTGAACAATTTTGACCTAATGAATTGGGAATCTAATTTACAATGGGTTTCTTCTTATCAGGTGTTGGAGTTAGCAGGAAAAGCAGCGAGAGACAACAAGCAATCCAGAATAGTGCTACGACACATACAATTGGCAGTGTGAAATGACAAGGAGTTGAGTAAGTTGTTGGGTGCAATCATTGCCAATCTTGCTTCATCGGGCTTTCTTCTTGTCGCTTTTCTTCACTTCACTCAACTCTGATCAACTCTGTAATCTGTTTTCTGAGTTATCTAACTAGCATCATATTGTTATTTGTTATTCTCTTATTCCAACAACCTTATCTTGGTGAGTTCTTACTTAATATCAGTCAGATTTTGATCATTCCTTTTTATTTGTTTATGGGCAGGTTCTGATGAACTTAACAAATGACAATTCTGTAGGGTGTAAGCAAATTGCTTCTCACGGGGGACTAGAAACTGTGTCTGCCTTAATTGTTGGGCACTTTCCTATGTTCAGTAGCTTGTCCCCAAACAGTCGAACAGAAGAGACTATGATGCGACTCGAATCTAGTTCAAAACTTGAGCATCGGAATGACAGACATATGACTGATCTAGAATTAGATTTTCTTGTTGCTATTCTGGGCTTACTTGTTAACTTGGTGGAGAAGGATAGTCAAAACAGGTTGTGTTTCAATTCTCACTATTTGCTATTCACATTTGTCTAATATACCTGGCAATAAAATTATTAAACTTGTGACCTAAGAAAAACAAGTTTACTGTGTCGACACGTGACACGCTGTTACTCTAATGAACTTTTTCATGTTTTGACCATTAATTGCTTTACCAATCTTTTGAAGGTTTTAACAGATTTATTGCTGATGTTGGCATTGTTAATGGTTGGAATGTGATTCAGTTGCTGATGTTTTCTTTTGGTTCATAATTGCCTACTGTTTCGAGTTTATGATGATTTTAATCCTTCAGTTCATTGGTACACTAATCATATTGTTATTTTGCATTACTCGCAATTATTTCTTTGACAGATCACGGCTTGCAGCTACCAGTGTTCTACTGCCCGCTTCAGAAGGAAGGCATAGACATATGGATGTAATTCCGTTACTGTGCTCCATTTTTCTGTTGAACCAAGGAGCTGGTTCCCCATGGAGCTGCAAGAAAAAGACAGCTTTAATGGTCTTTATCTCTTCTTTACTTCTTTACTTTGCTTGATTTGGTCTTCCCGAATTCCCCAAAAACTCTTGTTTCCTTTCCTCCTCTGTTTTTTTGCCTCTAATGGATACCCAAGCTAAACTTCTTCTTCAAAAACAATTAAAGGGTCTGTTTTGAGTTCTGGGTTTTGTTTGTTGATTGATTTTGAATTGAATCTGAGAAAGGGTTATTGATTGATTGCTTGTTTGGTTTTTTTTTTTTTGGCAGATCTTGCAAAGCATCCTGTTGATGGGTTTTCAGCTGGGTTGGTGGATGACAGCAACTTATATGAATGGAGTGTAACCATTATTGGGCCTCCTGATACTTTGTAGTAAGTTTTCTGATTTTTTGTGTTTCAAGATTGAAATGTTTTAGGATTTGATTGATGGAGAGTCTAGTTTATTGGATTTGTTGTTTGATTATTGAAGTTTTAATGGTAGAGTGGTAGAAGGTGTAATTGGTACTGTGTGTAGGCAGATTTGTTGTGTTTAGGGGTTATTGAGCTTGATTTAATGTAAAAGGTCAAAGCTTTTGTTCTAAATCATAGAAGAACAAAAATTTTGCTTTTATGAGGGTAGGGTTTTGAGGTTCTGTTCTATTTAGTTCATGTCGAGGTGCTAATCTAAGGTTTAGTCTGAAAATTTTGATAATCTAATTCATGTTTTATAATAAGAAGTTTATTGTGTAATTGATAATAATCTTGTGTGTGCATGCAATTACAATTAGATTGTTGTTACTAATTTGGTCACTTACTTCTTTGGTTTTTGATTAATAAATTTGTAATTGCAGTGAAGGAGGATTTTTCAATGCTATAATGAGCTTTCCTCATAATTATCCGAACAGCCCTCCGACAGTCAAATTTACTTCAGAGTTGTGGCATCCTAATTTTTGGAATTACAGTTACAGTTAGCAGAGTAATGAATGGATTTATTTAGTAATTTTCTTATTACATTTTGCAGTTTTAATGGTTGTTAACTCATCAAAGTTTGTCTCTTCTTTGCAGTTGAATATATTTAGATGGCTGGTGAGCTGTAAGTAGACTAATTGATTGTATATTCTGACTTTGCCAAATTGGTAAGTCATTTTCTTAGCCTCTAATGTGCCTGCTCAAATTAGTGACTGCTGCATTTATAGCTGCTTGACATCAAGTGGAAGCCCAATTTCTCATGTGGGTATGTTTTCACTTGCTGCAGCGTTGACGAAAAGATGGTGAAGGTATGTAATTATAGTTCTTAGAGCTGATGATAATGGTGAAGGTGGAACTTTTGCTTTGTATTAGCTGTTATGCCGCCATGCTAGAGTGAGTGTTTTGCCTTGTGGACAATTGGCTGATGAAGATTTGTTTGAGTATAAGAAAGATGGGAATGCATCTTCGAATGCTAAAGATTTAGTTTGATATCAACATTAGAGAAGCACAAATTCTTGCAACAAGTTTTGCTTATTTTGGCTTTGATTGGGACTTGTATGGTAATTGGTGATGGAGTCATCACCCCTGCAATCTCAGGGGGAAGATTTTAGATGTTCTTCTGTGAATCATTGTATGAAGCTATCAAATTTTACATTATCAGTAATCTTTCATGATTGTTGATTTGATTAGTTCTTGTTATGTATTTAGTATTTTCAGCAGTTTCCGGATTAGAGCTTTCCATGTCAAAGCAGCATCATCAATGTAATTTTTTTTTTTTTTTTTTCACTTGGATAGCGCTTTTTTAAGTGCTATTTAATTTTTTTTTTATTTTTTTTTAACTTAGATAGCGCTTTTTCTAAGCGCTATTTAAGTTAATAATAATATTTTTTTGGACTTGGATAGCGTTTTTTAAGAAACTTAGATAGCGCTTTTAAAAGCGCTATTTAAGTATTTTTAGCTTGCATAGCGGTAGCTTAGATAGCTCTTAAAAGCACTATTTAAGCCAAAAAAAAAGCGCCATGCAAGCTGAAATCTGTAGTAGTGCCTGTTCATTAAAGGTGATTCAGATTTCTATATATGGACTAAAATTATTGACTCTATCAAGAAGTGTATGGCAAAACAAACAGAGAAACAACTTGAAATGAAAGTTAATGCATGTTCATTTGTATGGGAAGCAGGTCAGGTCATTAACAATAAAACATACTTTGTGTTTTCCTGACAAGCAAAATTAGGCCATGCTTTGAGAGGGATAGAATTAGTTAGCACCTTCAAGGAAGCTAATGTTGTGGCTGATCTTTGCGGAGGTTCGGGCAGTTATTGAAGGTCTTCTTTTGTGTAATAGGCTACAATTTGCAAAAGTTTCTATGCAAACGGATTCCAAAATTGTGAGGGGATGGTTCTATGAGGATTTCAAAATCGCTTGGTTCATGGAAAACGCTTGGCGAGAGGTTAAAAAGATTGACATCTCATATGGAATTTAGTTGTGTTCATATTCTCAGGGAAGCTAATGTTGTGGCTGATTCACTTGCGGATTATGCTCAAAAGGAGGGAGTTAGTAGAGAATACGGAGCAGCTGATCTTCCAATCAGGATTAGAGGATTGGTTCATTTAGACAAGATTCACAATCCATATGTTCGAAAGGCTATATGATGTGTTTTGGAGGAGTCTTGTTGTTCGAATATGCTGCATGGAATGGGAAGCAACTCGGACATTTGTGCTTCATGTTGCTGGTCATTATTGTGGACATTGCTGAGGTGAGGGGCTGGATTTGCGTGGACTGGTCTGCCAGATGCGGATTATGTTGCTGGAATGGTTGGTGAATCATTGTGCATTGCAGGTCTTTCTGCTTGGAACAGAGCATGGAATTGCAAGTTTGGCTGCAGGTTTTGCTTAAGTCTTGCAAGTTGCAATGCAAGTGCAATTACAGGTTGGTTGGTTGCAATTTGCAATTGGTGCAATCAGGTGGTGCAAGGTGCTGCTGCGAGTGCTAACCGGGTGCAGCTCTGCATGTGGTTTGTGTGCAAGGCGATGCTGATGCGAGGGACTGGCTTATTATCTCTGCAGGTGGTGGGCGGAGCTCTGCAGGTGGCTTGCGCGGTGACGGTTTACGTCCTGTGCAGATAACAGAGCGCACTCTGTTATGTTGCCTGCTCTGTTTTGCTCATTTTTTGTCCATTTGGTTTCTTTGGTTTTTGAAAGTGATTATTAGTGGGTCATTTGGTTGCTATATTTATTAGCTAGAGTTTGGTTGTTGTTTGAGGCAATTTGATAGGACACTGTTTGAACTCTGGAGCCTGTCTTTTGGATAGGTATTTTGTCTAGTTTGTTTGCTTGGTTTTTTATACGGGTAAAGTCGTAATGTAACCCCATTTAGTTTGTAAATCAATTTTTTTGATAAGTAATAAAGGTCTGGCATTCCATAGTTGCCCCTCTCCACCGGAGGTTTAATTAAAAAAAAAAAAGTTAGCACCTTCAGGTCCTCTAATTTGTTATTATTCTCTTATTTTCATTATTGCACTGTGCAAATGATGGATATCCTTAATACCCAAGGAATTTAAGAATGCGAGGGCAAGAGTGGCTTAATTAACAACTTTGGGCAGTTTATTTGTGAAATCACATTCATCTCTCCAAGTTATGTTTTATCATGCCTTCAGATTTCACTAATAATTTTAAAGTGTTTGTTGCAATTGTATGTTCTTCTAGCTTTTCCTTATTAGCTTAAACTCCTCTGCAGTCATGATTAATGTTTTGTAGGTGGTAAATCGAACAACAGATGACAACAACTAAGATAATGTTCATGCAAAAATTTCATTGGATCTAATATTTATCATGTTTGAGCTGTATCTAAGACTAGCAGAATAAGAAACAAAATCCAGTCATGTCGAATAATTTGAATAAGTAGCCTACTACTAGTAGTTCTAGTAAGAGAGAACCCAAATTGTATTTCAGTATTTTAGTATTTCTGATATTGCTGTAGATATGGATTTGACCATTAGCTTCCCTATGGAAATCTTGATTCACATAATTCTGGCAAAGTAAACTCTCATTTTCTCTATTGTGGTAATTAGAATTAGCAGAGATGATAATCTATGGACAACAAATTCACGATCTTGTCATGTCAAGTTTCATCAGATTATCTTCAACACCGCTTTAACCCCTTTTCACGATCAAAGGTAGCCAGGTTAATTGGCTAAGGCTGTGGTGGTTTGACCTCCATGTCATGGGTTAGTTGGCTAATTCTTTTAAAAGTTATTAATTTTGTATTATTTACAAAAATTATCTTATAATTTTTCTCAAAGTTAATGTGAGTGTAAGAGGGCCCCATTTTTGGAGTTTGAATATGGCTACCAAAATATGAGGACTAGCCTGCTATTTTATGTCGCTTGGGGAAGGTGGTGGGGTGTGTGTGTGTGTGTTTTTTTTTGGGGGGGAGGGGGGGTGTGAGACAAGAACTCCTTATGTGGCTCACAATTTATCAGTGACTCAAAGTCCTCTATACACAAGGATTCCCAATTATGTGGGACTCACAATCTCTAAAGGAGTTGAACTCCCAATTGTATGGGAAGTGTTAGAAAAGGACTCAAGTCCTCTTCTCTTTTTATAAGCAGCATCACAACGTGAATGTAGTAAAGAATACAGCAAGAAACAAGAAACACTTACAGCGTGAAAATCAGGCCATGTACAGTGTGCAACAGGTAGTGGTTTTGGCTGAATTTGTGTGTGTGCAAGGGCTAGAAAAGGCAGTGTGTGCAACGTGAAATACAAGACTGATTTCAGCTACTTCTGCATGTTGTCAACCCACATCTTTGGTTGTTTTATGCAAGGAGAAAACATGGTGTAAAAACAGGTTATAGGGTCGTTCTTGGGCTGTTTTCTGGTGGGGCAGTGAGAAATAGGGTGTAGCAGGGGTTGTTCTTGTGGTTGTGTTTCAGGTGAAGGAACTGTGAGTTAGTTCTCTTCCCTTCTTTTAATCTCCAATGTAAGTGCTTCCCATATCAATAAGATTGTTACAGAGTCGCCGTCGCCGTCCATGGAGTAGGCAAAGCCGAACCACGTTAAATTATTGGTGTGATCTTTATTTTTAGCTAGTGTTTATTGTTTCCCTGTTTCATAGCATAGTTTTTAGTCATTCACTTTCACCGACCAGGTTTTGGCCTTGTGTTTAGTTTACTGTAGCAGTTGCCTTTGGGTTGATTCTTTCAGGAATTTACTACAAGTGGTATCAGAGCCTCAGTTGGCTAGTGTTTGTGCTTTCAAGGTGTCGAATAAAAATGGCTGAAAGGGTTTCTTCATCGCGGGATGATGGCTATGTGAAAGTCCATGGGTTCGACTTTATTCGATTCAATGGTAGAAAAAAAATTTAAATCTTGGCAGATGGATTATAAAGATATACTGGTTAGTTTGGATCAGATTGATGCACTGGATGAAAAGAAGAAACTATCATCAGATAAGGCAACGGTTGAAGTTATCGAGAAATGTAGTAAAATGGATCTAAAGGCATGTAGTACAATTCATTTGTGTCTTTTCTTAATGTGGCTTATAACTTCGTTGATGAAATGATGGCTCGAGGTATTTGGGATAAGCTTCAGGCTATGTATCTTCAGAATGATTAGATGAATGTGATGTACTTACACAAAAAGCTCTTCACTTTTAGGTTACAACCAGGTAACTCATATATGATCACATAAATGAGTTTGAATGTTATACTCAGATTGTGTTAGCTTGTGAGCTAAATTTGAAGATAATCAAAAGGCATTATTCTTGTTAATTTCATTGTTACCGGAATGACAACCGTTTGTTGATCAGATGACAACCTTGAAGAAAGAAAAATTTGTGTATAGTGATATTGTTCAAGCTGTAAATGTTATGGCTTCTAGAAAGAGTGCTTTGAATGAAAAGGTTCAAGCACATGGTCTTTCAGTGACAAGGGGAAGAAATTACAACAAGAGGAACAACTACAGAAGTAACCCGTCTAAATAAAAAGGTACAGATATGTTTAAGATTGAATGTGACGTCGGGCAGAATAGTGATTATCCTGCGGACTAGTTCAATAGACAATTCACAAGGAAAGATACAAGAGATTCGCCCAAAAACACAGAGAAATAACTCTAATGTTCAATTAAATTACTCAAATCAAAGGTATCTCTAAAATTAGCCCACAAGCCGGGCTTTATAGCTAAAACTCGTGATTATTAAAATTTTACCAAAAATAGCAAAACCCCAATAAATATGCTAAAACAAAATACGTAATAAAAGAAATAAACGGCCAAAAATCTGGCCCAAATTGGGTTTAGAATCACTTCCTAAACAATAATCGAAATATTACTATAAAGGGGAAAACAACTAAATTTGTGGATTTGGAACGGAAAACGGTGGATTTTGGCCTAAAAAAGATGTGCAACGAGCATAGATCATTGACCACGACATGCGCACCAAAAATAGCTTTCCGAATTGGGGTTGTATGCGCGATTCTGATACTCGTAGCCAAAATACTAAAACGCACCCAAAACTACCAAATTAGAAAAAAAAAAAAAGGACTATGATTTCAACCATCCTTGCGATGATCTGCTAAATCAAGATATTTTAGTGCAAACAACGTGCTATCTGATAGATCAGCATCATCTGACTCGGATCCTCTTGCATCAGTCGCCCCGGGTTGGAAAGAACTTGTCCTCGAGTTCACAATAGTATCATCGGAATTCACAAAACAAGGACTCAGGTGCTTTACATTAAAGACATCATAAGTCCTCAAATGACTGGGAAGGCACAGTCTGTAGGCATTATCATTGATATTCTGCAAGATCTCACAGGGTCCAATCTTCGGCTCCTTAAGCATATTATACTCTCCAGCAGGAAAATGATCATGGGTTAATACTGGCCAAACAAAATCACCAACATCAAAAAATACTTGGCGTCAGAGACTATCAGCTTGAACCTTGTACATGGAATTACTCTCGTGAATGGCCAGCTTAACCTGCTCATGGATACCCCGAAGATGTTCTGCCATCGCATCTGCCTTGCGACTCAAACGACCCACACGTGGAATAGGGGCTAAGTCAGGCACCCTTGATGGATTCTGGCCATAGACGATATCAAATTAATTCATTCTTGTGGTTCTGTTCTTTGACTTGTTATAGGAAAATAGTGCCTGAGGTAATGCCAAATCCCACTGTTTCGGTTTAGTGCCTGCCAAACTCCTCAAAAGGTTCCCCAAACTGCGGTTCACCACCTCGGTCTGTCCATCTGTCTGGGGTGGTAGGCGCTGATAAAATTCAAGTCCTTCCCCAGTTTCTCCCATAAACTCCGCCATAAATGACTCATGATTTTGATGTCACGATCTGAAGTAATGGATCGGGGAACACCACGTAAACGCACAATCTCCCTGAAATAAAGATGGGCGATGCGGGCAACATCCATTGTTTTTCTGCAAGGTACAAAATGGGCTATCATGGAAAACCTGTCAACCACAACTAAAATAGAATCCCAGGCCCATTGGGTATGGGGTAAGGCCAACACAAAGTACATACTGACGTCAAACCAAGGGGCCTCTGGTACAGGTAAAGGTGTGTACAGGCCCGCATTATTGAGAACTCCTTTGGACCGCTGACACACATAACAAAGCTCCACATAATGAGCCACATCACTGGTCAATTTGGGCTAATAATAGGAAGAAGAGATCAAGGCCAACCTCTTATCTCGCCCAAAGTGACCCTCATTATGAAGTTCACGAATAATCTGTTGCCTTAGTGAACAATCTGGAATGCACAACTGTAATCCACGAAATAGATAACCATTATGCAAAATAAAGTCATGTCGTTGACCACCAGTTACCTCCTGAATTATCCTCCAGAATGAAGGATCTGCAGCATACATATCAGAGAAAGCCTAAAATTCCGCATATCTAGTGCTCATGGTGGTGAGGAGTAACGTACGACGGCTCAGTGCATCTGCGACACGGTTCAGACTTCCTGCTTGGTGCCTCAACACAAATGTGAACTCCTGCAAGTATGCCACCTACTTGGCATGTCGTCGACTCGGCTTTTGTTGGCCATTGAAGTACTTCAGAGCCTCATGATCAATGACAAGAATGAACTCCCCCTGTACTAGGTAGTGACGCCAATGCTTAAGGGACTGAACTATGGCATAAAACTCCAGATCATAGGTGGAATAATTCTTCTTTGATCCTGATAGCTTCTCACTGGAAAAAAAATATTCGCCGCCCTTCCTGACTCAGAACACCACCAATGCCAACCCCAGATGCATCACAGTTTACCTCAAACACCTTTTCAAAATCAGGAAGTGCCAAAACTGGAGCTTCTGTCATCATATCTTGACCAGTTGAAAACTGGCCTCTGCCTCCTTGGACCACTGAAAATCACGTCCCTTGAGGCACTCTGTGATAGGAGCAATCAGAGTGCTGAAGTTTCTGATGAACCGACGATAGAAGGACATCAATCCATGGAAACTTCTGACATCGTGTAAGGTTTTTGGTTTGGGCCACTCCAAGACCGCCTCTATTTTCAACTGATCTGCATGAACACCATCATTAGACACAACAAAACCAAGAAAAGTAACAAAAGTAGTAAATAAACAACACTTCTTCTGATTGACGAACAGGCGATCCATCCTCAACTTATAAAAACAACACGAAGGTGATCAAAATGTGACGCCCATGTTGGACTATAAATGAGAATGTCGTCGAAGTAAACTACAACAAATTTTCCCATGAAAGGCCGTAAAACCTGATGCATGAATCTCATAAATGTACTGGGCGCATTGGACAGGCCAAAAGGCATGACCATCCACTCATACAACCCATGATGCGTCTTAAATTCTGTTTTCCACTCATCTCCAGGCCTTATTCTGATCTGGTGGTATCCGCTTTTAAGGTCAAATTTTTAGAAGATCTTAGATCCAGACAGCTGATATAACATATCATCCAGGCAGGGAATTGAAAACTTGTATTTCACTATAATCTCGTTGATTGCCCTACTATCAACACACATTCGCCAAGAGCCATCTTTTTTTGGTACTAGCAGAGCAGGTACTGCACATGGGCTCAAACTCTCACGGATGTAGCCCGTCTCCAATAAATCTACCACATGTCACTACAACTCTTTAGATTGTTTAAAACTGAGGTGATAAGCCAGCCGATAATGCAAACTGGACCCCGACACAAGATCGGTCTGATGTTGAATATCTCGCATAGGCGCCAGCCTAGAATCACTTCCTAAACAATAATCGAAATATTACTATAAAGGGGAAAACTACTAAATTTGTGGATTTGGAACAGAAAATGGTGGATTTTGGCCTCAAAAAGATGTGCAACGAGCATAGATCATTGGCCACGACATGCGCACCGAAAATAGCTTTCCGAATTGGGGTCGTATGCGCGATTCTGATACTCGTAGCCAAAATACTAAAACGCACCCAAAACTACCAAATTAGAAGAAAAAAAAAAGGACTATGATTTCAACCATACTTGCGATGATCTGCTAAATCAAGATATTTTAGTGTTAATGCTATCTGATAGATCAGCATCATCTGACTCGGATCCTCTTGCATCAGTCGCCCCAGGTTGGAAAGAACTTGTCCTCGAGTTCACAATAGTATCATCGGAATCCACAAAACAAGGACTCAGGTGCTTTACATTAAAGACATCAGAAGTCCTCAAATGACTGGGAAGGCACAGTCTGTAGGCATTATCATTGATATTCTGCAAGATCTCACAGGGTCCAATCTTCCGCTCCTTAAGCTTATTATACTCCCCAACAGGAAAATGATCATGGGTAAATACTGGCCAAACAAAATCACCAACATCAAAAAATACTTGGCGTCAAAGACTATCGGCTTGAACCTTGTACTTGGAATTACTCTCGTGAATGGCCAGCTTCACCTGCTCATGGATACCCCGAAGATGTTCTGCCATCGCATCTGCCTTGCGACTCAAACGACTCACACGTGGAATAGGGGCTAAGTCAGGCACCCTTGATGGATTCTGGCCATAGACGATCTCAAATTAATTCATTCTTGTGGTTCTGTTCTGTGACTTGTTATAGGAAAATTCTGCCTGAGGTAATCCAAATCCCACTGTTTCGGTTTAGTGCCTACCAAACTCCTTAAAAGGTTCCCCAAACTGCGGTTCACCACCTCGGTCTGTCCATCTGTCTGGGGTGGTAGGCGCTGCTAAAATTCAAGTCCGTCCCCAGTTTCTCCCATAAACTCCGCCATAAATGAGTCATGATTTTGATGTCACGATCTGAAGTAATGGATCGGGGAACACCATGTAAACGCACAATCTCCCTGAAATAAAGATGGGCGATGCGAGCAACATCCATTGTTTTTCTACAAGCTACAAAATGGGCCATCTTGGAAAACCTGTCAACCACAACTAAAATAGAATCCCAGGCCCGTTGGGTATGGGGTAAGGCCAACACAAAGTACATACTGACATTAAACCAAACGGCCTCTGGTACAGGTAAATGTGTGTACAAGCCCGCATTAGTGAGAACTCCTTTGGACCGCTGACACACATAACAAAGCTCCACATAATGAGCCACATCACTGGTCAATTTGGGCTAATAATAGGAAGAAGAGATCAAGGCCAACCTCTTATCTCGCCCAAAGTGACCCTCATTATGAAGTTCACGAATAATCTGCTGCCTTAGTGAATAATCTGGAATGCACAACTGTAATCCACGAAATAGATAACCATTATGCAAAATAAAGTCATGTCGTTGACCACCAGTTACCTCCTGAATTATCCTCCAGAATGAAGGATCTGCAGCATACATATCAGAGAAAGCCTAAAATTCCGCATATCTAGTGCTCATGGTGGTGAGGAGTAACGTACGACGGCTCAGTGCATCTGCGACACGGTTCAGACTTCCTGCTTGGTGCCTCAACACAAATGTGAACTCCTGCAAGTATGCCACCTACTTGGCATGTCGTCGACTCTGCTTTTGTTGGCCATTGAAGTACTTCAGAGCCTCATGATCAATGACAAGAATGAACTCTCCCTGTACTAGGTAGTGACGCCAATGCTTAAGGGACTGAACTATGGCATAAAACTCCAGATCATAGGTGGAATAATTCTTCTTTGATCCTGATAGCTTCTCACTAGAAAAAAACTATTCGCCGCCCTTCCTGACTTAGAACACCACCAATGCCAACCCCAGATGCATCACAGTTTACCTCAAACACCTTTTCAAAATCAGGAAGTGCCAAAACTGGTGCTTCTGTCATCCTATCTTGACCAGTTGAAAATTGGCCTCTGCCTCCTTGGATCACTGGAAATCAAGTCCCTTGAGGAACTCTGTGATAGGAGCAATCAGAGTGCTGAAGTTTCTGATGAACCGACGATAGAAGGACATCAATCCATGGAAACTTCTGACATCATGTAAGGTTTTTGGTTTGGGCCACTCCAAGACCTCCTCTATTTTCGACTGATCTGTATGAACACCATCATTAGACACAACAAAACCAAGAAAAGTAACAAAAGTAGTAAATAAACAACACTTCTTCTGATTGACGAACAGGCGATCCATCCTCAACTTATAAAAACAACACGAAGTTGATCAAAATGTGACGCCCATGTCGGACTATAAATGTGAATGTCGTCGAAGTAAACTACAACAAATTTTCCCATGAAAGGCCGTAAAACCTGATGCATGAATCTCATAAATGTACTGGGCGCATTGGACAGGCCAAAACGCATGACCATCCACTCATACAACCCATGATGCGTCTTAAATGTTGTCTTCCACTCATCTCCAGGCCTTATTCTGATCTGGTGGTATCCACT
This sequence comes from Berberis vulgaris, assembly GCA_963556465.1. Classification (NCBI taxonomy): domain Eukaryota; kingdom Viridiplantae; phylum Streptophyta; class Magnoliopsida; order Ranunculales; family Berberidaceae; genus Berberis; species Berberis vulgaris. The sequence continues at coordinate 27,118,993 of OY747136.1, read as the reverse complement.
TTTAAGGTTAAATTTTTAGAAGATCTAAGATCTAGACAGCTGATATAACATATCATCCAGGCGGGGAATTGAAAACTTGTATTTCACTATAATCCTGTTGATTGCCCTACTATCAACACACATACGCCAAGAGCCATCTTTTTTTGGTACTAGCAGAGCATGTACTGCACATGGGCTCAAACTCTCACGGATGTAGCCCCTCTCCAATAAATCTACCACATGTCACTACAACTCTTTAGATTCCTTAAGACTGAGGCGATAAGCCAGCCGATTATGCAAACTAGACCCCGGAACAAGATCGGTCTGATGTTGAATATCTCGCATAGGCGGCAGCAGGTCAGAAAACTCTGCAAGAAGCTGCTGCACCTCTGTTGGCAAATCTGAATTCACATTGGTTGCACTATTCCCACAAGGTAGCAAAGCATAGACCACATCTCCACTATCAATCTCAACTAAAAACATGGACCTAGAAAGCAGGTTAGTATTATTGGCTACCGGGGTAGGAGTGGTTCCTTCCCGACGAGGTGCCAACACAATCTTCTTTATCTTAATGCTAAGGGAATATGTATTTTTCCGCCCATCATGAATAACACTGCAATCATACTGCCAATGTCTGCCTAACAATACATGACAAGCATCCATAGATACAACATTACACAAAGCATTATCAAAATATATCCTGCCAATCGAAAAAGACACTAGGCATTGCCTATCTACTGTTACCTCACTGCCTTTATTCAGCCATGATAATTTGTACGGCTTGGGATGACGATCTGTCTTCAACTGTAATTTCTGGACAGCCTCTTCAGACACAACGTTCTCACAACTGCCACTGTCAATGATCATCTTGCATACTTTATCTGCAACTGTGCAGGTCGTGTGGAAAATATTGGTTCTTAACTAATCGTCCCCTGAATCACCCTTGGGAGTCAGTAGACTCTTACAAATGACCAGAGTCTTATGGCCATCTCCATACAACACATCTTCATCATCGTCATACACAGGCTTTCCAAGTTCCTCAGTTTCGCCTACCACGTCTTCCTCAATTAGGAGATTGTTGCCCTTCTGAATAGCAGGCTTCCTGCACTCAGTCGCTCTATGTCACTGTTCACCACATCTGAAACATCTAATAGTAGAATTACTTTGCGATGGTTGTTGGGTAGGACGGGATTCTTGAGGGTGAACTGGCCGACTTCCTTGATCACTTCTGATCATAGGCCTCCTGTTCTGATGTTTTTCCACGGCAAGTGCACGCTGGTAGGCTTCAGAAATGGTCCACAGTGAGTGAAGGCTGAGGACATCTTGTAGGGGTTGTCGTAATCCCACCAAATATTGTGCCACCATTTGTTCTTCCGTCTCAGATAAGTCATTACGGGCTACCAATTGAGAGAACTCCTCCGTGTAATCATCAACTGATCTCGTGCCCTACCTCAACGAATGAAGTCGTTGAAACAAAGTTTGAGTGTAGCCGAAAGGAAGGAAGTGACCCTTCATCTTCTTCTTCATCTTTTCCCAATCACTGATCTTGGCCTGGCCCAGCCTGTCGCGTGATCGCTTCAATTGCTTCCATCACGCAAATGCTTTGCCTTTGAGTTTGATGGCGACCAATTTCACTCTAACATGATCTAGAACTTCCTTATACTAAAAAATACGCTCTACTTCATTCAAACAATCCACGAATCCTTCGGTCTGTAACGTACCAAAAAACTCGGGTAGATCCACTTTGAAATCGAGATTTCCATGACGATCCTCCCGACCACGGCGCTCCCAGAATCGAGCATGATTGTGATACGGGTTTTCGAAACTGGAATCAGAATCGTGATCTTCCATCTCACGATTACCGAAATTCTGAGTCGTTAGACGCTGGGTTAGCTCTGCAACTCGCCTCTGTAAATCCTCAATCATCACATCCTGAACGCTACGATCACGGTGAGGGGCTTCCTCGTTTCGAAACCTACCCACGACGACCACGACCACCAGCCATAGAAACTGATGAAATATCACCCCAAGAAGATGTTGAAGCTCTGATACCAACTAACTCCGGGCAAAATAAGGATTATCCTGCGGGCTAGTTCAACAGACAATTCACAAGGAAGGATACAAGAGATTCGCCCAAAAACATAAAGAAATAACTCTAATGTTCAATTAAATTACTCAAATCAAAGGTATTTTTAAAATCAGCCCACAAGCCAGACTTTATAGCTAAAACTCATGATTATTGGAGTTTTGCTATGATTATTAGAATTTTACTAAAAATAGCAAAACTCCAATAATCATGCTAAAACAAAATACGTAATAAAATAAATAAACTGTCAGAAATCTAGCCCAAATTGGGTTTAGAATCACTTCCTAAACAATCATCGAAATATTACTATAAAGGTGAAAAAACTACTAAATTTGTGGATTCGGAAGGAAAAAATGTGGATTTTGGCCTTTAAAAGATGTGCAACGATCATAGCTCATTGACCGCAACATGCGCGCCGAAACTAGCTTTCCGAATTGGGGTCGTATGCGCGATTCTGATACTCGTAGCTAAAGTTATGGCCAAAATACTAAAACGCACCCAAAATTGCCAAATTAGAAAAAAAAAAAAAAAAAAAAAAAAAAAAAGACTATGATTTCCTACCATCCTTGCGTTGATTTGCTAATTCAAGATATTTTAGTGCTAATAACGTGCTGTCTGACAGCTCAGCATCATCTGACTCGGATCCTCCTGCATCAGAATATCACAAATGTAAGCGCAAGGGTCATTACAAGAGAAATTGCAAGCAAGAAAATGAGAGTAAGGGTGTAGTGAATGTTGTTGAGACACCAGATGTGGTAGATGATATTCTAATCAGGGTGACTTAGCACATGCATTGATGGCAAAATCTTATGACCATTTGTATGACGGTTGGATGTTGGATACGGGAGCTTTGTATCATATGTGTCCCGTAAGGGAATGGTTCAGCACTTATCGCGAGGTTAAAGGCAATTCAATTAAAATGGGTGACTCTCAGCCTTGCAAGACAATGGGTGTTGGTACAGTCAAATTCCAGTTGGCAGATGGGTCATGTAGACAGCTTACCGAGGTACGTCATGTTCCAGCTTTTTCAAAGGGGTTAATTTCTCTTGGGGTGCTTGAAGCTCAGGGCTACAAATATATTGGTGAGAATGGATACTGTGATGTTTGTTTTGGTGACAGGTTGCTTATGACAGCGGTTAGACATGCAAATCAGTATTTCCTTCAAGGCTATGTAGTTGAAGGTGGAGCTATGGTTTCTCCAGTTGTTGATGAAAAGAGTTTGACCCGCACACAGTTATGGCACATGTGAATAGGGCTTGGTGGTGAGAGTGGACTAGAGACTTTAAGCAAGCCACACTTTCTTGGTGAAGATAAAATGGCAAAACTGGGCTTCTGTGAGCATTGCATCTATAGGAAGCAGTACAGAGTCAATTTTGATGATGCTACTCATAGCATTGCGGGGATTGTGGATTACATCAACACTGATGTTTGGGGACCATCTAGAGTCCATCGAAAAAGGGGGTTCCAGGTATTGTGTGTCTTTTATTGATGAATTCAGCTTGAAAGTATGGGTGTATACCATGAACATAAAAATGAAGTCACTGATATCTGCAAGAAGTGGAAAGCTATTGTGGAATGCAAATTTTCACTGGATATGCATAGGATGAAAATTAATTCTTGACACCGGTATGGTGCCTGTCACGGGGACTCTGATGCCAAAGTTAGAACAATGCCTTTAGTAAAGTATTTATTTCTCTGTACTTGAAGAGAGAATTGTAAATCAAGGAAAAAATTACCACCTGGTGGCTTTGTGTTTGGCTATTTGTAGAGGTAGAACGAGTAAACTGCAAGTAGATGAGTGACTCACGTGGCAGATGAGTGAGATACATGGCAGATGAATAAGACACATGGCAGATGAATGAGTCATCTGCTTGCAGGCGGTTGTAACTTCTCTTAGGTAGTTGTAACTTCTCTTAAATAGTTGTAACTTCTGTAGATGGTTGTAACCTCCTGTTGGTGATTGTAACTTCCTGTTTGGAGACATCTCTCCTGCAAGCTTGTATGTTCAGCTGAGCATGGTGGTTTGTGCCGAAACATTGATCCCTTGCTGAGTTGTATTGGGCCAAGAGTTGGGCTTTCTATAATTGTAACTTTCGTGGGTAATTTTCGAGCTTCTCGGGGATGACCCAAATCTCCGGGCTTCCTTATTCTGTTGGGCTAAGGATTATTTTTGGCTCCAACAGGTATGATTGAGAAACAAACTGGAAGGGTGATCAAAGTAGTGAGATCTGACAATGGCGGTGAGTATACCGAGGATCCCTTGAAGCAGTTTGGAATATGGAATTAGAAGACACTTCAGCAAAATAGGGTAGCAGAGCGAATGAATTGTACCCTGTTGGAGAAAGCACGATGCATGTTGTCAAATGCAAGTTTGGGCTGAAATAGTAAACACAACATGCTATCTCATTCATCAGTTATTGAGTCCCAGATTCCCATGGAGGTATGGTCTAGTATTTCTTCAGATTATTCTAACTTGAAAGTATTTGGTTGTCCAGCATATTTTCATGTTAGGGAGGACAAAATTGGAGTAAGGGCCATGAAAACTATTTTTCTCAGTTATCCAAATAATGTGAAAGGGTATAGATTATGGTTCCCAGACTTGCAGAAGTTTGTGATTAACTGAGATGTGAAGTTCCATGAGGAGGCTTTGTTACAAGCAAAGAGTGAGAGATGCAAAGATTGTTCTCTTATTTGGAGGGATGATTGCTATGATGAAGATGGGGATGCTAGAGATTCTATGTAGGTGGAGCTTGGCGCTCTTAGTTCTCATACAGAACATGATGTTCCTTTTATTGAGGGGAGAGATGATACAAATATGATGTCTAATGAGACAGTGGCAGAAGATGAGGTTCCTACTAATGGGGACATGGATCCTACACAAATACAGGTTCAACAGTTACAAACATCGTATTTAGCAACAAAAAGAGAACCTAGAATCAAACGTGCACCACTTAGATTTGGCTATGAGGAGGGCGCAATTTGCACATTCTAAGTTCTTGATGGGTATGATAATGTTTCTACCACATATACGCAGGCTTTGTGAAGTGTTCACAAAAAGGAGTGAAAGGAGGCTTTAGATGAGGAAATGTTATGTCTTCAGAAGAATCATACATGGGAGCTTGTGACACTCCCTTAAGAGAAAAGTGGCCAATTGGGTGTAAGTGAGATTTCATAGTGAAAGACAGGATTCCAGATTTCAGAGGTACTTGTACAGGTATACGATACAAGGCAAGATTGGTGGCTAAAAGATATGCAATACAAGAAAGTGTGGACTACAATCAAGTATTCTCTCCGAGTAAATCAATTTTTTGAAAAGTAATAAAGGTCTGGCATCCCATAGCTGCCCCTCCCCACTGGAGGTTTAAATTTAAAAAAAAAAAATATTCTCTCCGGTGGTAAAACACACTTTCTATCCAAGTCCTTTTGGCTTTAACAACACAGCTTGACTTAGAGCTCGAGTAATTTGATGTCAATACTACTTTCTTGCATGGAGATTTTGTAGAGGACATATACATGTCTCAACCCGATGGATATGTTGTTGTTGGTAAGGAAACAATGTATGCAAACTAAAAAAGACATTGTATGGATTGAAACAATCTTCGAGGCAGTAGTACAAGAGGTTTGATACTTTTATGATTGAGCCGGGATATGCGAGGAGTAAGTATGATCCTTGTGTATTCACACAGAAGCTCGACGATGGGTCTTTTGTGTTTCTCTTACTTTGTATTGATGACATGCTCATTGCTACGAAGAGCATAGAATAAATTGATAAACTGAAGCTGAAACTTAGCATGGAGTTTGAGACGAAAGATCTTGGTTCAGCGAAGAAGATACTTTGGATGGAGGTAGTGAGAGATAGGAAGACGGGCAAACTAACATTGTCATAGAGACAATGCTAAGAGAAGGTTATTCATCGTTTTGACATGGACACATCTAAGCCAGTAAGTACTCATCTGGCTACTCACTTTAAGCTCTCGGGTAAGTTGTCTCCTAGCAAAGAGGATGAGAGGGAATACATGTCACAAGTTTCCTATGCTAGTGCAATTGGTAGTCTTATGTATGCCATGATCTACACTTGTCTAGATATTGCTCATGCAAGGTTTATGTCAAACCCAGAAAAACAACATTGGCAGCAATGAAGAGGATATTGAAGTATATTCGGGGTACGCTGGATGTTGGTTTGGTATATGAGAGAGGAGATGTGTCAAATATGATCCGAGGTTATGTTGATTTGGATTATTCTGGTGATCCTTATAACTATTGACTAACTACAAGTTATTGTTTTACATTGGTGATGGGTCCGGTGAGCTGGAAGTCTCAGTTACAGCCTACAGTTGTTTTGTCTACTACTAAAGCATAGTACATGAATCTATCATGGGCGATGAAGGAAGCCATTTGGCTTCGAGGCTTGGTTAGTGATTTGGGTATTACTCAGGATGAGGTGACAATGTTATGTGCCAGTTAGAATGCTATCCATTAGGTAAAAAACCTGGTTCATCATGTCCGGACGAAACACATTGATGTGCGGTATCATTTTTTTAGGGATGTCATTGAAGATGGCGAGGTTCTATTGGATAATGTGAGTACTCAAGACAATCCAGCTGATATGTTGACAAAAGCGGCTCAGGGATCAAGTTTGAGCATTGTCTCAACTTGATCAGGTTTTCTCAGTGTTGACACTCCAAGGGGGCAGGGCCCTTAAGGGCATGACGACGATTCTCGTGACCGAGAAATGGGTATTGGCGGTTTTCATGCCAAGGTGGAGATATATGGTTGTTTGTGATGCTTGTGTGGTGGCCTAAAATCGTTCGCCAAAGTGGAGATTGTGTGACAAGGACTCCATATGTGGCTCACAATTTATCAGGGACTCAAACTCCTCTACACATAAGGATTCCCAATTATGTGGGACTCACAATCTCACAAGGAGTTGAACTCCCAATTATATGGGATGTGGTAGAAAAGGTCTTAAGTCTTCTTCTCTTTTTATAAGTACGATCACAACATGAATATAGTAGAGAATACAACGTGAAACAAGCAACACATACAGCGTGAAAATCATGTTGCGTACAGCATGCAACATGTGGTGGTTTTGGCTGAATTTGTGTGTGCAAGAGCTGGAAAAAGGCAGTCTACGCAGCAGATTGGGCAGTGTGTGCAACCTGAAATACAGGGATGATTTCAGTTGTTCCAGCATGTTGTAAACCCGCCTCTTCAGCTGTTTTATACAGAGAGAAAAAGAGGGTGTAAGAACACATTACAAGGTCGTTCTTGGGCTGTTTTCTATTGGGGTAACATTGAGAAACAGGTTGTAATAGAGTTGTTCTTGTGGCTATGTTTCAGGTGAAGGAAAAGTGAGTTAGTTCCCTTCCGTTCTTGTAATCTCTGGTGTAAATATTTCTCATATCAATAATATTGTTACAGAATCGACGTTCGCGGAGTAGGCAAAGCCAAACCACGTTAAATTCTTGGTGTGATTTTTATTTTCTGCTATTGTTTATTGTTTTCTTGTTTCATAGCATAATTTTCTATAATTCACTTTCACCAACTAGGTCTTGGCCTTGTGTTTAGTTAATTTGCAACAGTTGGCTTTGAATTAATTATTTCAGGTATTTACTACAAAGGATTCTAATATGGATTGAACTTTCGAAACACCTTGTACTACTGGGCCTCTTTGTCTGTCTATTACTTTATAGAATTTAAGCCTCTTTTGTTTTTTCTTTGTTCCTGCCTGATTCTATTCGTAGTCTGCAGTGTGTGAGTTGGAGATCTTATCCTAGTAGTTGCTAGCAAGACATGGCCCCAGCATCATGGACTCTCAATGCCATCTCTAATTCTTCCTCTCAATCAATCAACCTCAACAGCATACGACACACAGTTTTCTGAATCTTTTCTACGGCATGGTTTATGATCTAGAACTACAACAAGTGGAGGAGAAGGTTCGAGATAAGCGGTTGTTCAAAGAATGCTTTCATGATAGGATCAAAAATAGTCTCTCCACCCTATTCAATAAACTGTTGCAGCTCACCCCCCACCACCAACCACCACACACACAGACACATCACCACTTAGCCACAGTTGTATAATCAACCAGAAGTGGAAGCGATGAGTTGTTCTTCAGAGGATGTTCATTTAGTTGGATAGTTGCCATTGGAAAGGGCCCTTCCAAATATCTCATAAACCTACTACGGCACTACCATGCACCACCAACAAGGATGATCGATTGTTGCAGCTTCCATCCATCACCACTTTCCCAGAGGACATTGGAATACCGTTCTGACACGAGTTGATGAATAAAGATACCCCACTCACAATCTTGGTAAATACTTTATGAGTGCAGAAAGAATTGTATTATCTTCATCATCTTCACCCAGTACAAACCACGATTTCACTGCTATGGCTATCGATGGTGAAGTTTTCAAGTTGGCTTTTTGTAAGCCGGGAGACCACTAGTGGATGGCTTCCAATCTAAACTCCAACGCTGATTCTACTGGTTACTCTGATATCATATTCATAAGTTTTGTGTGGAGAACTGTATCTGAGTGGTGTTTGTGATCTCGCCGTGATTTGCTAGATTGTACATCATCTTCAACCCCCTCCCAATATGCCATTACAGATTGTTGCACAGCTGGTTGACACCTGTAAGTTGTACCTGGTGGAATCTTCTCGTGATGATTTATTGCTGGTCAATACTACATGTGCATTATTTCAGACAGCTTGCCTATAAAACAACATATTTCCAGGCTTTCAAGTTGAATCTGAAATCTCGGATCAATGCTACTGTAGTAAAGGGTTTAGATGATTGTGTGTTGTTTGGGAGGCTTAATACTTTATCAATCTTTGTGCCTGCCTTCTCGCAATTTCCCTGACAAATTCCCTGGACCTAAACGGAATTGCATTTATTTCACAGATGACTCCATTCGCGCACATGCACCCTTTAATATTAAGAACCCTGGTTCGGACATGTGTTATTGACAACGAGTCCAAGACTGCCGGCCCATTACCAATTGACGAGCACCGTGCTCAGCTCCTTTGCACCCCACCAATCTGGTTTTTTCCCCATACTGCTGATTAGTTAGTTATCTCAGCTAACTACTCCCAATTTATTTTCAGTTTCATAATTAATATGGCGGAAGTCTTATTTCTATTATTTTGTGCATAAATGCAAGCTGTCTTTATGTATGACCATGGCTTTGGAATAACTAAATGCCTATTGTGGTAATATCAGAAAGTGTGAAGGGATGTTACATATAAATATTCCGCTTTCATATCACTGTGTCAAATGAAATTACTTTCTTGATAAGAAGAAATCAATAAACAAAAATAGTAATAAATAATTAAATAAATAAAAAAATAGAGTGAAGCTAGGGAACCAGGTTTTGTAACCATGTTTTATAACCAGGATAATGTGGCATCGTTAGAGGAGGTTTTTTACAACCTCGAGATACACATAAACATTTTGGAGATTTCATCATTCTTTCAAGATCATACCATGTCACCATGGTTACAAAACCTGGTTACAAAAACATGGTTTCCTAGCATTTTTTCAAAAAAATAATGAAAACAGTGCAAGGATGGAGCTTCAGCTATTTTAGGAATCACCGCTTACCATATGTGTATGTTGTGGGCTGCTCGGGGCACTATGGACAAATTCTTATTAGGGTTGAACTATTTCTCCTGTATAGAATGTACGGAATTTTGGAACTGATCATTTAGACCTGGGGTGAGAATCCACTCGGTCTTTCAAGGACTTTGACAACAGACTACGCTGCTAGACTAACCTGAAACCAGGTACAGAGGGAATAAAAGAAATGATGAAGAAGAATGAGATGCTATATTTCTATTTATTCAATTTCCTACTATATAACCAAAAAACAAGTTGAAAGTTAGACCCAAGTGTGCTAACAAATCTAGTTTCATAGAATGCAATTACAAATGGTAGTTGATGCAGTCGTTTTTCGCTCCCTGTTTTGACCTAGTCTTGTTGACCTGCACAAGTAACGCACGTGAGCCACAGACCATTATTGTGGTGGCCAATGACACTCCGATGCTAAAGTAAGACAAGGATCTGAGAAAGACGTAATGCTATAAACATAAAATTTGTAGCGTACCTTAGCTTACCAAGCTCATGTCTTATTTATAGTGCAAGGAGTCCTGATTCTACCAGGCCATTGTAAACGTAGTTTAGGTAGGAGATCTTCGTGGAGATCCTTCTCCAATTAGTATTGTTGTAGGAAGGAAGTTCCTTGTTTTGTGTTCCTAGATACGCGGGAGATAGTTTTCAATACGAGAGCAATCCGTAAAAGGAAGATTCCCTGTGTGGAATGTAGTCTGGTATTTGTTTCCTAGTTGGAAACAGAGAGCCGCTGTAGTCGCCCATCCGAAGCTAATCCTCGAGATACTTGCCTTAGTAGGATTTACGGGTATTGAGGATAGTTGTGAGACGTGTGGGCCTAGCATGTTGTAATTGTTTGGGTCCATTTGGCAGATTGAATTGAGCGGGCTTAGAACCGCTTGGGCCGGATCAGTGTTGGGTTAATACTGGAGCCGGTAGTTCCTTAAGATCATCATGACACATGTATGGCTTTGAGGCGTGATCGTTTTTATGTATCATCAGCTACTCTGATCGAGTTAGTGGGTCATCACATTTGTTCGCTAAATCATTTCTTGAAGGGATGCGCCTCTCATGATGATTGAATATGAATCGTTGCTTAAGCCGCGCGCTGCATTAATTGAACGTGCGTCAGTCCAGCAGAAAAAGTGGCGGAACCCATTCCCTATTTAGGTCATCCGTAGTGTAGAGTTTGACTCTTCTACTTTCCTTGTTGTTGAAGATACCGCTTTGATTAGAAAGTATTGTTCATCTTTTTCATGGCTTAACAAGGTCTTCTTGTCGACGCAACTTTGGCCAAGGACCTGGAGTTTTTCGAAGACATGTTGCTTTCTAAGACTGGTATTGCTGAAATCCGTATGAAGTTTGGGGTCCCCGAGGACATGTCGTTGTATGTCCTGCAGGGTGACCAGACGCCAATGTCGCCACCGGCGGGGTTCATCTGTTTGCATCGCGAGATGCTTCAAACTGGAGTGCGCTTTCCGGTTCTGGACGTGATTTGGGGGTTCTTGGATCTCCTGAGGATTCCTCCGACCCAGTTGGGGCCTAATGGATATAAGATTATTCTCGTGATTATGGTCAATGCTAAGGAGGCCGACGTCAGCATGACTCGGCGAGTAATTCAGTTGTCGACTTCTCCCCGGCTGAAGGGTAACGTTGTTTGTAAGATGATGTCCTCGGCTTGCTTTGTGAATCTTCCCAAGGATTTCAAGTTCTGGCAGAAGTATTGCTTCTTGGCCCCTGCGGATTCAAAGTATTTTCGATGTAAAGGTCGTCCGCTCGAACAAGAGTGCAGGTCGCTTCGTAAGTTCAACCCTTTTTTGTGACTTTGATATGCTTGATTGTGGGCTGGCTAATCATTTCTTGTGTTTCTTCGCAGGCCCACTACTCCTCTTACTTTAGAGGAGCAAAACACCATGGAGACATTCTGCGGCTTGCCAAAGAGGAATGTGGTCGATTTCATAAGCATTGTAGCTAAGGCGTTGAGGCGGAGGTTAGGCGGACAGGCCTGAAAACGCCTCAGGCGTGAGGCGAAGCGAACACCTCACTTCATTATGGCAGTCTTAACTTTTTTTAAATAATTTTTTAATAAATTGAAACATATTTGCATAGTATTATACATCATCATTTTGATAAGTATCATAAATAAATATGTACAAAAAGTGACAACTACCTAGAATCAAAATATTTTTTAAATATTTTTTATAATAAATAGAAATATATCAACATAGTATTATACACCGTCATTTTGATAAGTATCATAAGCAAATATGTACAAAAAGTGACACAACTACCTAGAAATGAAATGAAAATATAATAAAGTTGCATAACATAGTGAAAAGATGCACTACATAAATGTCAAATAACTTGCAAACATCCACTAAATCATTAAAAATCAATAACTTGAAAGAATAGAAACTTGAGAATATTGAACATTTGTTAGAAGAAATTGTTGATAAACATTTACAAGTATAATCACTATTGGTATTTCAAAAGCATGAAAAACATAGAACTAAGCCATGAAAAATCAAGATTGATGTTGATCACATATTGATCAAAATATGGTATGTTTCTCCAAAACATAATATACAAAGTGTGACAAATTTATCAAAACTTAAAAACGTTTTATTTTGTTTTTATCAAATCGATCAAATATTACACCAAGAAACATAAAAACTTATTATAGAGAAGGCCTCAACCTCTTTTTGCTGCAATTAGGCTGCAAATGGGCTGAAAATGGGTTGCAATTGGGCTTGCTACAACCAGTTTTTGGGTTGAGGCAGTTGAGGTAGTGAGGCGGGGCGAGGCGGACGCCTCATTTCACCGCACCGCATTGCCTCACTTTGAGGTGAAATTTTGTAAAAACGCCTTGAGGCGCGCCTAGGCAGTCGCATTGACTACACTGGTCATAAGAGTTTCCAACTTCATCCGTAGTGGGTTGTGGGACAACTAGCACGTTGCCCTCACTCTGTACCGAGTATCGCTAATTAAGTTGGAAGATCCCTTTTAAGAAAGAGAAAGGCTGCTTGGGCCAAAGCTCCCGTTCTATCCGACGCAGAGGAGTCGTCTGAAACGTTTGCCTCTTTCGTGAGTTCGAAGAGGTCCTGTGTCCGAGCTGGATTTCCTTAAGCACAACCCGCTCCAAAGGGAGAATTACATGAGTCTGATAGGCCTATCGGCACGGGGTCTGATTTGTTTGACTTGCAGAAAGACTACCTGCGGTTCACAGGAGTTGTAGATAGGTCGAACCTTAGCGACGCGCAGGTCAAAGCTTTGAATGAACGTCTGGTGCGGGTTTCAATGGCGGCTTCTGCCGGTGTTGATTCGCATGAAACTGTTCTGATAGAAGGCTCCTGTGATGATTCGCCTGTGGTTGTAGAATCTGATCGTCTCGCTAGCGTGCAGTCTGAAAGTGGTCGTGGTGGCACAAGCCAAGTTTCATGTAGTCTGCGTTGCTCACCGTCTCGTTACAAGCCACAGCTAGAAGCATTGGAGGGTCCCTCGAATAATTTGCTTCCTCCTCTCCCTCCGGATCCCATCGAGCCGTCTCGCAATAAAGGGTCGGTTGTTGTCGACAAGGGAAAAGTTGCGAAGGAGAGCCTGAAATTAGTGGCAACCGCAAAGGTGGTGCTGGCGTGATTCCTAATCAGGGAAAGTTTCATCCGGATGCGCGGATAAGCTTGTTTGCGCCAGATTTGGTAAGGATGAGCTCTCAGGTCTTGCACCGGGAGGTTGACGTGGAGTATGCTTCAATGAAGCATATAAGTAGGCGTCACAGCTGGCTGATGGATTGCGCTCCAAAATTCGAGAAGGATACGCTAGAAAGGTGTATGGACAAGGGCTTGAAATACCTTATGTTGGGTATGTCTCACTTGAGCCAGGTGGCCGTTGCTGGGACAGAAGTTGGCTGCAGAAGCAGGCTGAGGAGAAGAGGCTGGATAAGTCAATCATGGCCACTGAGTCTCAGAAGGCTCGTCTGGAGACCCTTGAGCTTGATCAGGCAAAAGCGGTGTCCGAGAGAGACAAACTAAAACAGGAGTTGAGCCGAAATGGGATCTCGGTCGTTACAAGATGTCGGTACGTAGACTTATTTGTTTCCTAGAATGGGATCTCGATACGTAGACTTATTTGTTGCCTTTGCGTCATTGGACAAGGAGGATAGTTCGGGCCTTGATGCCTAGGCCGTGGCGCATGTGGACGCAACTCCTGCTCCTTCCACTAGGCTTAGCTCTTCTGTTTTTGTACCTTGTCTTGATAAGGAGTAAACTTTGTGTGTTTGTACTCCTTTCCGTTTTGACCATTAATGAAAACAGTTTTATTCGTTTCGTGCCTGTTGTCTTTATTGCATATTTTTTGTTTCGCCTTTTCGTCTTGCTTTGGCATAGGCTGATTGAATCAATAGGACGTCGACTGGTCTGTCTACCATATAGTGTTTCATCGTTTTGCGTTGCAAATGACTTAGGATCATCGTTGTGTAGTCATGCCCGATAGTGGGCATGTTGCCTGAGCTGTATCTTGTCCCCAAAGTAAGTTGCTTGAGGCTTACCTTGCTTGTCTGGTCGGTCGGTTGCAACTGCTGCTATGGGCGAGTTGCAATAGTTGAACGTATGTGTCAAGTGTTTGTGCCGAGTCAGGCGCCGTAAGCTCGGGTTGGCGTCCTAAGTAGCTTTTATCTGTGCACTAGTCATACGATCTTTGTATTGGCGTGAGTGGCCTTTGCTAATATTAGAATGTCACTTCGTTTGAGCGTGAAGACGCTGACTCAACTAGATTCGAGTTTGCAGCCACTGTTTTGAAGGAGAGTGGTAGTCATGTGGAAAACTGCTTGGGGCTCCCACCTTTCGAACCATATATGCCCGAGCAATGTGGGCTACAGATTCGGGGAGTAAGGATTTGCGACTATGCTAAAAACCAGTATTCCCGTGGCGAGTCGCCGACATCAGTTAAGGACTGACTATTCTCCCACCTTTTGAATTATCTACACTCACCCCGCGCGGTAGGGGCTACAAGTTTGAGTAAAAAGGGTTCGGCGACCATGCTAAAAAGCAGTGGTCCTGTGGCAAGCCGTCGAGATAAAATCGGGACTGACTAGGCTCCCACCTTCCAAATCATCTACAACTGTGTGCATCAAGCTAAAAATTTAGGAGTTTTTGGCGGGCACGCTGAAAAGCAGTGGTCTTGTGGCAAACCGTTGGAATCAGTTTGCGGCTGACTAGGCTCCCACCTTCTAGACTATCTACACCCGCACTATGGGGCCTACAAGTCCAGGGTTGGTAATTCGACGGCCACACTGAAAGGCAGTGGTCCCATCATGAGCCGTAGGAGTCAGTTCGGGACTAACTAGGCTCCCATCTTATAAACTACCTACACCCACGCAGTGGGGGGCTACAAGTCCAAGGTTGGTAATTTGGCGGCCACGCTGAAAAGCAGTGGTCCCGTGTTGAGCCGTCGGAATCAATTCGAGGCTGACTAGGCTCCCATTTTCCAAACCATTTATTATACCCGCGCAGTGGGGTCTACAAGTCTGGGCTTTGATCAGAAGCTTTCATTGCCAGTCGCCACCAGCTAGGCTTACCTGATTGAGTTCGACGATCGTTGCCCGTGAAGGGGGGCAATGATCTCTGCCAAGTTGTCATCACCAGGCATGATAACGCTTATTAGACTCCCACTTCCTAAACCATCGAGATCCACGCTGGGCGGACTAGGTGTCAAGTGATACCAGAAGCCGTTGTCATCAGCTTAGGCTGACTAAGCTTGCCCGGTTGGAGAGGGGTTTCGCCCGTTTGAAGGCGTGAAAACCCATGTCCGCTAGTGTCGCACACTGTGCGAACAATATTACCTTAAAACAAACAGTGATCCGTAGGTACGGTCTGTGCGTCAAGGTTGTTTTGGATTTGCGCTCGTGCCTAACATGTAGTAGAATATTGTTTGAATGGTGGGGCGAGTGGATTGAGCCTTTGGGCCCGCAAATGAAGAATGAGGGTTTCTTCTTTGGTTGCGCTACGTGTACGACATAGATTGTGGGGTAACACATGTACAACGTAGACTGCGGGACGGTCGAGTACCGGTCACTCCCCCTGAATTGATGGGGTTACGTGCAGCGCCATTAATTGAGTAAAAGTGGTCTACGCACTTTCCTTGGAAACCGTCGTCTCCTCGTTTCCCATACGATATTCAATGTTTGACAGTTAATGCTGGAGCGCCCGTTTGGTGAACCATCACTACTCTATAATGATGTTCTCCAATCGTTGTAGGCACTGTCTTTCGCAAAGCTCATCTCCTGTAATGTTAATACTTGAAGAAAATGTTTTGGGTTTTCCAAAGGCTGAAGGGAACGTTTTAGGTATTCCAAAGGCTGAAGGGAGGTATCCAACAATGGAGTCTTCGAATGTTCTGACATTTGTACCGATCATGCATGATCATAATCGTTGTTATGTGTGGTTACTTGTTATGGGTGGGCACGTAGTTGATCTGCTGAGATCTCGTAATTTCTTCTCATATTGTGGAGTAGTTCGGGTTTCCTACCAAGGGAGATCCCTTGGTGTTACTCTATGCCACTTGTGCCTGCGTGTTCGTGGATCCCGCTGCTAACCAATGGTTTATCAAAGTGTTAGCCAATGTGTGATGCTTCTGGGTATGGTAGCTCTCAGTCACTCCTGGTATCGCACACGATAAAGGTGGCCTCGCTTGACATCACCGAGAGACCTTGTCGACGTGGCTGCTTGTGGCGATCCTCATCTACCTTCTTCCATCCCCTTTCTGGAGGCCAAAAACCGTTTGAGGAAGTCTGTAAGGGGGTGGAATGTCTCTGGAGGAAATCAACAACCAGTTGTAAGGTCTACAACGTTGTTGTACGGTCGCTTTCAGTCCTTTCAATCCCCTCTGGCACTTTGTCTTTATCTTGGGAAGGGGTCGAGCAAAGTCCGTTCGCATGTTTTTGCTGTCACTCGCAAATAGATTGCATGTCCCAATTCAGACACCTTTACATAGTTAGATCGTCTAAGCGAGTCTTTACTTCATGTCGCACTAATCAGATGCTTGTAGTATATAGTCTTTTGTATCCGATTCAGGGCGCTTGTTGTTACATCTTCCCAATAATCAATAGAGTTTGTTTCTGTAATTCTTCCTTTATTTCTTAAATTATTGCCAGATAAGTCTTTAAGAACTAAAACTCTACATTGACTATGGAAAGGGAAACAAACAACTGAAAGCAGACTAATTGTTGAGCAGAAGGAATTGATCATGTCCTTGAAGTGAATTCGGATTGTCTTTGTGGATCGTTCAGCGGACTGTCGAGGCACTTCAAGGGTTACAGAAGAGTAAACCTTGTAGATGGGTCAATCTCTGTACCGACGGAACGTCGGGGTGATGTATTCCTGCTTGCCTTGGCCTCTCTGTTTTGTTGGGCGGAAGATCAGACAACTCCAATATTGTTTGAAGGTGATGCCTCCGTTGTTGCTTGGCCCGACACTGGTTTAGGCTGCTCTACTATGCAGCTGGATCTAGGAGCATTCTATTTGTTTCAGTGCGGAGTAATGGCAGCCTCGTGTGGTAGGTCGGTCCCCGCATATCGTCCCTTCTGAGTTGGTTAACAATGTACTTGACACACTGGAGAATGGTGGAGGCTATTGTCTCCATCTGGTGGAGCCATGGTTTTCCCAAGATAAGGTTGTAGGTCGATTGTGTGTCTACTGACTCCTGCCACTATTGCCAACCTTATCTTCCCTGATCGGGAAGATCTTCTCTCCGCTAATCCAATCAGCGGGTAGTCTGAGGACGTCAAGTTTTCCTCCTTGAGGTCCATGCTGTGGAACATGTTGTAGAATAGGACGTTGAGTGAGCTTCTTGTGTCCACCAGAGCTCTCTTTACTTCCCAACTTGCGATGGAAACCGAGATGACTAAGGCGTCGTTATGCGGCGCTCGGACTCCTTCGAGGTCTTTATCCTTAAAGGTCAAGGTGGGAATGGGGCTCTAAATCCTTGAGTGGCAGATGCGTTTGTCCTCGTCTGCTGGTTGTGTCCGCTTCTCCAGTAAGGCCTGCTTGCGAGACTTGTACGGCTGGTCTTCATTTGGTCCGACTCCATGGACATATATTATCCCTGGAGTCTCCTTTGCTATTTCTTTAAGTGACTCCCCCTTGTTCCCGAATCGTTCTAGCCGCTTTTTAAGGTTCAAGATTTTTTTCAGTTTGCCTCTGCGAATCCAGTACTCAACTTCATACCACAGACTCTTGAAGTCTTTTGTATTGTGGCCACTCTTCTTGTGGTACGTGCAGTACTTGTCATTGTCACGCTTGGCGGGGTCCCCGCGCTACTTTGGGGCCACTTCAGATCCTCCCAGATCTTCATGGAGTTCAACACGTCTGATAGACGAGCATTGAGGGGTGTCACGGTCTTGGATTCGACGTAGTAGGATGTTTTCTCTGGCCTGGACCAACTAGGGTCTGACCTGTTATCACTGCACTTCATTTTGCTTTGTTCCTCATCCTCGCGTCTCTTCCCCTCGTTCTTGTCTTTAGGAGCAGAGGACTTCTTCTCACCTTCGATTTCTCTCTTCACGGTCTTCAACTCCTCCAAGGTAATGTGCCTTTGGGGGCTCTTGAGGATCTTTGTCATGTCCAAAGTGAGGTCCTCGTAGAGCTTTCCTTCCTTGAAGCCCGCTGTGAAGGCTATTACGCCTGTGTCATTGCTGCATCCGTCGATGAGAATCAGTTTGTTGTTGAAGCGCGTGACATACACTCTGAGAGTCTCGTGGGACCTCTGCTTTAGAAAGAGTATGTAGTGTGAGATTTTTCGGAAATGCTGGCTCCCTACGAAACGTGTCAAGAACTCCTTTGCCAGTGTCTTGAAGGAGTCGATCGACTTCAGCGGAAGGCTGTGGAACCACGTCAGTGCTGAGCTTTTCAGACTAGTGGAAAAGGTGCTGGTAATGGCGTAGGTGGTCAAAAGAATCGATGGTTTCGACGTAGAAGTCGAGCTTCGGGGGAGTTTCCTCGGAAAGGCCTCATTCATGATCCGGTCAACAAATGGCAGGACGAAGAGGCGGTATAGTACATCCGGATCATGCGCCCCTCAGCGAAGGGGGTTCCCAGGGCCGAGTCTCTCTGTACTGGCAGCAGGCTCAACGTTAGCCGCACAACCTGTACTAGTCCAATGAGAACTAGCGGGGGCTTGGCTTTCCTGTGCTTGCTCCCTTCCATCCTCCAAACACGGAAGCCCGTGATGCTCCTGGTCTCCATTGGCAGGTGGTGGATTTTTTCATGTGAGAGCCTCAATCGCCTTGGCTATTTGTTGTATTTGAGTTGACAGCATATCGATTCGGGGGTTCGTTGTTGCTATCGTCGGTGTAGGGGCGTGAGTCTGTAGCCCGTGTACTACCATAGCCACTGAAAGCTGCGGTGCTGCGCCAACCGGAGCATTTGACGTGTCCCCCTGTTCTCCATTGTTGCGTGACCTAGTGGTCACCATTTTTCTGGGTTTTGAAATGAGACGACGCTAATGAAAAGTTAAGAACTTTGTCGTCCCCACGGACGATGCCAAGCTCATGCAGTCGTTTTCCGTTATCTGCTTTGACTTAGTCTTGCTAACCTGCACAAGTAACGCACGTGAGCCACAGACCACCGTTGTGGTTGCCGATGGCACTCTGATGCTAAAGTCAGACAAGGATATGAGGATAGCGTAATGTTGTAAATAGATAATTTGTAGCGTACCTTAGCTTATCAACCTCATGTCTTATTTATAGTGCAAGGAGTCCTGGTTCTACCAGACCATCGTAGGCGTAGTTTAGGAAGGAGATCTTTGTGGAGATCCTTATCTAATTAGGAGTCGTGTTGTAGGATGGAAGTTCCCTGTGTGGAATGTACTTTGGTATTTGTTTCCTAGTTGGAAACAGAGAGCCGCTGTAGTTGCCCGTCTGAAGCTGATCCTCGAGATACCATCTTTAGTAGGACTTATGGGTATTGAAGATAGCTATGAGACGTGTGGGCCTAGCATGTGGTAAGAGTTTGGGTATGTCTAGCGGACTGAATTTGGCAGGCTTAGAGCCGCTTGGGCCAGATCAGTGTTGGGCTGATGCTGGAGCCCGTAGTTCCTCGAGATCATCATGACACGCGTATGGCTCTAAGGCGTGAAACAATCATTGACGCATGTTTATAAACGGCAAGGATTATGATTTCGTTTTTCAAGTTAATTCCATTCCCCTGATTTTAAGAAATATTTCGTTGTGTAGAAAAAACTTTAAAACATTTATTGTAATTTTGAAATTAACAATATAAGTTATGCATTTTAACTCTTAAATAATACATAAAAGTCACACACGACTCATAGTGTCATACAGACTACATATTTAAAAAAGAATCACTAACATAACAAATTTTTGATACCAAAATAACATTATAGTAGGTTAAAATATACGGAGGTTAAATTATTTTTTCTCAAGAGAATTCCCCTAAGAGAAAAATAAATATTTCAGATTTTGAAGGATAATTCGGTAACTCCAATAAGAAATATTTCGTGAAATTTCCACACATTTCGAGAAATCACATTCCTTGGTAAACGAAAAATTGCAAAGATAAAACCTTTAGGCTTTTCATGATAGTGGGTACTGGGTAGTTGTAAACATTCTAGAACTAAGGTGGCAGGACACAAATGCCATATGCACTTTCTCACTTATTATTATTATTATTATTATTATTATTATTATTATTTTATGGAATATTAGTATTAGTGTTTATTCTAATTATTTAATCATTGGGCAACTCCAATGTAAGCCCAAGTACGAGTCGAATAAGTTTAGGGTTTTGCTTAAATAGGTTAGAAATCAAGTTTGTAGGCAATTTTGGAGCTTACAGAATTTTTATCAGATTGAAGAAACTTTGTTAATTCAAAATTTTGATTATTTATTTATTGTTTCCGTAGTTAAAACTATCAATTGGTATCGGATCGGTAAAATATTGGACAAAAATATGGAAACTAGAGTCACCAACAAAAGGATAGAGCGCATGGAGAAAGCCCTTGCGGACATCTCAAAGCGGTTGACTATCGTCTTGATTCGTCAAGAACTTCAAGCTATCCGCGAAAAGTCGCATCATGAGGCCGGACAACGAGATGGGATCTTTTCATAGTCATTTCAAGAAGAGAATTTGAACCCTACTGCCATTGATTGGCAAAAGGCACATTCGAAATGAAATCTGACCTTTCAAAGTCAGATATTCAGGCTATCCACAAATTGTTGGGTAATGTACTAATTTGGAGGAACAATATCCAAACTCAGTAGTTCGCAACATCCTTTATGAAGAGAATCAAAAGAAAAAATGGGTTATTGTGATTTTCTTCATAAAGGATGTTGCTAGAGAAACGAACTTTGTTTTTCAATTGTCGGGTCATGTACTAATTTTCCCAATTTGTTTGAAGTCCCCAAGTCTAGGGTTGCTAGAGAAACGAACTTTGTGAATCCCGAGTTGCGATTTGCACAAAATTCCCAACAAGTTCCTCGTCAGATAAATGCAAAGAAAAATGATGAAAAACCTAACCCCACCCAAACCCAAGGAAGTGATAGAAGAGGAAGAAGAACAAAGGTGAGGGAGGATAGGACTTGCTTGAATTGGACCTAGAACACCGCAAAGACATCACCCATCATCGCCACCACCCTTCTGGCAACAATCACCACCTGAGAAGTAGCATGCAGCACGTTCACCGAACCCACCACTATGCACAGGTGCTCATCCTCGTCGTCATGTTCGCACGTCCTTTCCACATGACAGCCGCATCCAGGGCCTCCAAACAGCCCCGCCACATGCATCTAGTTCTTCTTCATCTATTGAAGATGAGGCAGCAGATCATGCCAAAATAAATTGGGGGAAAAGAAGTTATTTGCCTCGAATATTTGTTTGTACCAGCCCACTTCAATTGTTCCTCTTCTGATGAGGAAATGGATATGTGGCACCGCCAACAACACTATATACCACCACAGTCTTCAAACTCTTTTGATGTTGATGATATTCGCAACCACATGTCTGGCTATGCCACTACAAGGCGAAATGCATGCTAAAAACATGTGCTTCTATGAACCACCACAATGAGCCAATTTCGTCCTTCCCGTCAAAGAGGACAAGTCAATTATGATGTTTATGGAAGTAAGAATAATTTCGATGTTCTACCTATGACTTTAGAATGTTTTGTTCGTTGTTTGGAACGTGCACAACATGGTGATATTAAATTAGATGTTCCAACTTATTTTAGTCGATGTTTTTGTTAATTGGGTTGGCAAAATGAACAAGGTTTTGGAATATAAGTCTCTAACAGGTATTAGAGTTGTAACGTTACTGGGTACCACATCTAATTGGTGGAGAGATTTGACTAAAGAGAGACAAATGTTAGGGAATGTTTCAGTTCAGACTTGGCCTAAGATGAAAATTTATTTACGTGTTTTCATCCCTGAAGATTATCAATAAGATTCATTTGGAAGGTTGCAAAAACTTACACAGGGCAAGTCTACAAATTCTGAATACATTGAGGAATTTCGTCTTTTGTGCAGTAGGTTGAAAATGAATGAATTTGAACAAAAGGTTGATAGGTATTTGCATGGATTTTCTCGGTCTATAGATGTTATGTTATATTGTTAATTAATCGACGTTTAATCTCTTTTCGCTAGTGGAGCGTTACGATTTTTGAATTAACCGTTTGAATAATTCTTGGCCGACTAATCGTCGATTTTGGTTGATTTAAAAATTAATCATGATTAATCGCTTTCAAAACACACCAATTAATTGATCCATGGCAATGTTTTATAACCAGATAAGAAAAAAAATCAAGGTTTTATTTTTGCCTTAACCTCATCAATACCTGCCGATAAGACAATACCTACCCATAACTTCGTAAGGCAACACCAAGAGTGTGTGAAGAGGCTATAGAAAGAAAAATAAAATATATGTGATGATACATAAAAACGATCACATGGGGCTTTGGAGCATCTGGTCCTCAGAATGTAAATATTGCACTTGGAGTGGATGATCAGTGGGTCAATGGGGCTCAAGCTGAAGTTGGTGATGATAGGTGGCATGAAATTGGAGGATCATTTAGAATTGAGAAGCAACCATCAAAGGTTATGGTTTATATCAAGGTCCTGCTTCAGGTGTTGACTTGATGGTTGCCGCGATTTAAATCTTGCCTGTTGACAGACAAGCAAGGTGTAGACACTTAAAAGAGACAGACTGATAAGGTACTTTCAATATACATGCATACCCATGACAAGATATTTAATAGGTTTGAATATCTTGATTCTTTCAGATTGATACAATATGATTATGAACACTGGAGAATCCGAATATTGATTAATGTGACTGAAAACTTAATGCATCATTTAGCACAAATAATACCTTGTAGCACGAGGTTTTAGAAGTTATTATGTCTAATGGTGCTTTTGCCTATCTTTTTTTCTTCCGTGGGAACTCAAGGGACTAGTAAGAGCAAAAAAAATTCCAGGTTTCTGTTTACAATCCATGCCCGTACGGTTTAATTGTTTCTTGTTATGCCATTGCAGATACACAAACGTGATCTGATTATGAAGTTCTCCAGATTAGATGCAAGTTGTGTATTTAGTACATTTGTGAAAGTCAGACAATCACAAAATAATTTTCCCTTTGGAACATGCATCAGTAGGACAAATAAAGACTGAATTTGTTTGTAAAGAATTTCAATTGGGCTGTGTTTGGAAATGAATTGAAGTTGTATTGAACTGAGGCGCAACAAGGTAACTAGAACTACAAGGATGCCGATGACCTCTTGGACTTGTGTATGGAGAACAACATTGATTGCGGATGTCATTGTATCTTCTGGGAAGTTCAAAGTAAGTCCAATCGTGGTTCTAGTCATTGAATAAGAATGACCTTATGACAGCCGTTCAGAATCGTCTCTCGAATCTTCTCATACGGTACATGGGAAAGTTCAAACACTGTGATGTAAACAATGAGATGTTGCATGGCTCTTTCTACCAAGATAGATTGGGGAAAAATATCAGATCATATATGTTCAAGACAACAAACCAACTTGCTCCATCGGCTACCCTTTTTGTGAATGATTATCATATCGAGGATGGTTGTGATACTAGATCAGCTCCTGAGAAGTATGTTCAACATATCCTAGATTTGCAAGAACTGAGTGCCTGTAGCCCTGTTGGACCAGTAATTTGTTCTGTTTTAGATAAGTTGGGTATACTTGGTCTTCCTATTTGGTTCACTGAACTTGATGTTTCATCTTTAAATGAGTATCTCAGAGCCGATTATTTGGAGGTTATGGTCCGGGAGTGCTTTGTGCATCCAGTAGTTGAAGACTTCAAGGTATTGTATTTTGGGGGTTCTGGGAGCTGTTTATGAGTCAGGAAAACTCACACTTAGTTGACGCAGAAGGTGTTGTTAATGAAGTAGGTAATAGGTACCTTGAGATCAGGCGAGAGTGGCTTTCTCGTGCTC
This sequence comes from Berberis vulgaris, assembly GCA_963556465.1. NCBI lineage: Eukaryota > Viridiplantae > Streptophyta > Magnoliopsida > Ranunculales > Berberidaceae > Berberis > Berberis vulgaris. The sequence continues at coordinate 27,094,851 of OY747136.1, read as the reverse complement.
ATGGGCAATCGACAATCAATGAGAGTTCACATTCAGAGGCTCTCATGGAGCATACATTTTGGAAGTTGTCACTCTCCAAGAAAATCTCAATGACATTCATTGTTGACAAGGGTGACACCTCGCTGGTGGTGACCATAGACTTGTAAGATCGTCATTCTGGTTCCTGTTCCATGTCATTTTTTTACGTTATCAAGCCAATTGTGAAATGCGAATATATATGCCCTTGCTAGGTGTGCTGTTTGTTTTACTTTCCTTGTCATGGACACAAAATAGTCTGTGTTGATTTTGCACATGAATTTTTTTAAAAGAGTTTGATATAGTGTATTTAACATTAAATGAAATAAAGAGTTTGATACAATGTATTTAACATTCAAATGAAATAAAGAGATTCTGTTTTTCTAGCTGGTGTTTATCGTGTTCTTGCAACTCCCAGAATGTCCGTTCATGCATTCTACTAATGCAGCACGTAACACAAAAAACTTAGCTTATCATGTCTATAACTGTATAGTGATTGAGAACCTATTTCACAATTAGATAGATCAATGAGGTTATTTCGATTAAAATTCCATCATAGGCTTCATAGTAATGAAGCCCTTCCTATATACATGGAAACAATTTCTTTCCACTTTAGCTATTCCCTATTGGACGTGATTTGTCAAAACTATCTGAAAACACCTCCAAATTATGTAAACAATGTGGAACTTATAAATTAATAGTAAAAAATAAATTAAAGTTAAGGAAATAACTCACTGTACCGACAAAAGGGTATTATCACACATATTTTAGAACATGTAATCCTACTTTTCGCACATAGCACTTCTTTCACACACTCAGTGATTAGGAATCAAGAAAAGTGTACATTGCCTATTAAAACAAAATATAAATCTGTGCTCATAATAGGTCAGTGACTTTTTGACACATCACTTTTGTTGAAGCATGGCACCACCTAGTGAAAGACACCACTAATATAAACAAAACAAAAAACCACCACCACCCCCCTCTCTCACCATCTTCTTCTCTCATTTCTCTCTTTCTTCTCCCTTATTCTCTCTCAAAGAACAACACCACCACGCACCGCCTCGCCCCACTACCACCACCGCACTGCCTCGCCCCACCACCAGCTCTCCGCCTCACCCCGCTCGTCCGCTTCTTCTTTCCTTCTCCTCTCTTCTTCTTCTTCTTCTTCTTCTTCCTTTCTTCTTCTTCTCTGGTCTTCTTCTCCTTTCTTTTGTTCTCGATGTTCCCACGCCTCCTTCTTCTCTTCCTCTACTTTTCAATTTTTTTTGGCCTCAAGCAGATTTGCACGAATTTGCTTGAGGGTAGAAGAGAAAGAAAAAAACTATACCGAGGAGAAGAGAAGATGAATGAGGCGAGGTGGTGCAACCGGCAGTGGGGGGAGCAAGAGAAGAAGAAGAGAGAAGAAAAAGAAGAAGTAGAAGAAGAGAAAAAAGGTGGTGGCAGAGGTGGTGTGGCCGGCAGTGGCAGGGCGTGGCATGGTGGTGCAACCGGCGATGGCGGGGTGGACAAGGTGGTGTTGCTCCATTGGGGTGGATGTTGTGAAGAGAAGAGAGAATAGAGAGAGTCGAGAAGAAGAAGAAGAATGGTGAGAGAATGGTTTATATTGGCGGTGTTCTTCAGCACATCCAAAAAAATGTGGTGGTGTCCTTCAACGAAAATGACGGTGTAAAAAATTCGCTGCCTAATATATAATGCTGTCAGAACATCTGAGGTAAAATCTTGGTCTTGTATCCATTGATGTTTAATCTCTTCATGAAATGATATTTTACTGAAATATGATAACTTCTTTACATGAGTTAGCCATTGTTCTGAAAATGGTAGATTGTACCCACTACAAACGCATACATAACATCCATGATTTCTCGAGTCCATAAGTATCACTATTGGTGAGCCACCATTTATAAAAGGTAAGAAGTAATCCTTATCAAACTAAACTTACCGAGAGTAGTTAGGTTCATCATGCTAGGCTTGCGTGCTAGGATGGCAGACTTTGTCACTGACATTGAAACAGAACCACTAACATGTTTCTAGATACATGCACAATGCAGGAGTTCAGATTTTCAGACCCTTCATAGATGTCTCGTGCATTTTTCCCCATAGAAGGAGATTAAACATCAATTAAGGTCTGAAGCACAAACCACCCGACTGTAAAGGCGAAGAACAAGTCCAAACATAAAACAAATGATTCCCAACACCATCTCAATCTAACTTGGGAAAAAAAAGAAATTAAAACAAAGAAAAAAAAAACATAACAAAAGGAAAGGAAGATCTTAATGATTTTACCATTTGAAGACACACAAGTATAAGAAAGAAAAACTCATCTACTTGATTTCCTATTTGATTATCAAGAGCTTAAACACATACTAAGGTTCTTTGTATCTACAAATTAGTTAAACTATCTCTACTTCCAAATACCAACGTGTTACAGATATTTAAAGGCCTAACAAAAGAAGTCGCAGTTATAGTATCTATCTAACAAGCTGTAGATGGATGGGTGAAGGGGTGATAAAAGTGAGGTTTAGGTGCCATTGCAAATGAGTCTTTTGTGGTGTCAATGCCTCCACCGCTTATCCACTCACATGATGGGCACATGGTGAGAGTGGCAGCTGGTAGCTTCATATACAGCGGCGTTGATAATTTTAGTGCTTTCAAGTCTTGTACCTCCTGATGTAGTCTTCTGTTTTCCTCTGTTAGTGTTTCGCAGCACTTCTTCAACAGCTCACAGTCTACTTCAGTCTGCTTCAACTTTGTTCTGCATATCATAATAGGGGTTGATTTAGATACATTTGGGATGCATTGAAGGTGAATAAAGTGTCTGATAGAATGGCTTGCTAACATTCTGATGTATGTATTGCAATGGAAAACAATGAAAAAAGGAGGGAAAGGAAAGAAAGGGAGAGAAAAATGAGAACTTCAGGTTGAAGATGATATATGGTTGTATCCCTTTTATTTTTCATTGTAATAAAATTTATTTCCATTTGAAGAAGAAATTGGAATTTTTCTACCAGATAGAGTTGAAGCTTTTTAGTTGTCTTGTTATTCTTTTTACCTATATATACTCAATAATCATATGTATTTTGCGAGTCAACTCGTGTCTCATACAGTTAACTCGGTTGCTTTTAGAGCTAGTCTTTTTATTATTTTGAACAGTATTTCCCCCCCTAACTTAGAGTATTATCTTTAATATTAACAGGCGGTAGAAATTATTGAGAACAAATGTGATTCACCACATGTATCTGCAAAACATTGCTAATGTGTTCTGAGAGGAGGCTGACCTGGCTCTCCGATTCTGAAACCAAACTTCAACTTGTCGAGGCCGTAGTTTCAGTTGTTTTGCCAAAGCTTGTTTTTGTTGCTGCTAATCCAGTAAACCAAAACTTCCATTAGTAAACTTTACATTACATATGTAAACTAAAAAGAAACTAATTATGACAAAGATGGACACCGGATTAAGCGTAGTATGCTCTCTGAAACTATTCTCAAGTAGAGCAGATTGTTCTTTGGTAAGTCTAAGTTTCTTCTTGGCATTACCATCGTCATCTTCATCACTCCCCCTTGAAGAAACTCTCTCTAATTCCACCTCCACACTTCCAGGCTCCCTCTCTCTTTTCACTCTAGTGTTAAAAAATGTAGGAGAAGCTTGCCGGTTCACATCAAGCGATTCCTCACACATCTTGTTAATGTCAGTCTTCCCTGTCATCTGGAGAGCCTCATCTGACAGGCCAAGAGCTAGAGACAGTTCTGAACTTGTTGAAGTAGATGGAAACAAGTTTTCGAATCTAAAGCACGGTTTCTTACTTGGATCATTAGATTTTGATCTGTTTTCATGCCTTCCTTGGTAGCCTAAACCAAGACCAAGGCCTATATCACAAACATCTCCAGTGCCCATATTGTGAAACATACTGAAAAGCATGCAAACTTGTTAGAACTCAAAAATGAAAGAGTAATGGAGAAGAAATGAAGGAGAGGAAGCCGAAGGAGAAGAATGAGAAATGAGGGTGGGTAGCCATTAGTATTAATGAGAGGAGGAGTGAATGAGTAGAGAATGGAATCTTAGCTTGAAGGAAGAATTGTGAAAAGGTCTTTACATTTGCCTATAATAGGTTGATCATGAGATGAGTGAACCCCACTAGTATTCTTGCCATTTCAATGACTAAGAGGAACAACAAAGATCTCTCTTTTGTTCTAGTGGGAAAGTTATGTAGAGAATGAATTATTTGGCCTCCTATTCACACTTCCACAATAACTATATTATTGGTTTTGCTGTGATCTCTTTACTTTAAATTGCAGACAACTTTTTCTTTGTTTAGCTTGTGTTCTAACCAAATTTTCGGATTGGTGACTAGTTTCTATGTTGCACTGGTTTTAATACCAATATATATTGATATATATGATCTAGATTGATTGAAAGCCGTTGGTTTTGGCGATATACCGTGGTGACTGAGAGGTGTTATCAACATTGTTCGATCAAATTGAATGCACATAACCTCAATTTAGGTCATGATTGGAGATCCACTTGTTGTTGGTGTGGCCGCCTAGTAGCAGACCAAAAACATGTTCCCACTCAAAAATGTTTTGTTTCAAGAATTTATCCCTTTCTTTCTTGTGTGGTCTCAGAATAATTAATTAGCTGACCTTTGTGTTAAAATTTAATTATTAAACCGCGTCAACTAATCATTAGGGCATCTGAGAGAGAATGAGGGGAGATGATCCATCATTACATCACCATTTCTAATGCTTGGGACCTTTTGTTTTTTGGTGGGGAGGGTCTAATTTTAAGGGAGCGCCTGAGATTGGAAGAAGTTATTCTTCATGGGGGGTCTTTATGTGTTTTGTGTTCTAGAAAAATGAACAAAAAGGCCATTAGATAGCAGACACACCTTATGAAATTTCTAAAGTTTCAACTAAAATTATAATGGTGACAGAATATAAACAAACAAGAATTCACATAATTCCTTAACCTCCACGCCTAACTAGTATTTTTCTCATTGATCCCGTACTAAGTATTTGTATATTAACTTACATAAATAACATGGATAAATATTGTTTAATTAAAGCAAAAAACGTATAAAAATCATCCTGCGTCTAGGTTTTGGCTTTTATTAAAAATGGTCCGTGAGAATAATGGTTATCTTAACTGAATTCAATGCATATATTAATTGATATCTGATTCTTAAAACAATGGCATGATTGTTTAGGTACACTTCAATAAAGATATGTACATATCTTTGTCTGCAAGCATCAATAGCCAAATAGATAAACATTGACTTTGGAACATAGTGGAGAAACAAATCATCAAAAACCAAAACATGGTACTTTCCCTAACACACTCTCTTGGTATGAATTGGAATGATTACATCTTCAACCAATTAAGCCTTCAATTTGGTCATTTAAATTAAAATTCTATCAACATTAGTGGAGGTTCCCCTGTCATCACCCTCTTTCTATGACATATTTTAATTGCAACTAGACATGGTTTGTTTTGGTATTTTATTTTCCTAGTTATAATTGCCAAAATGGATTATATTTCACATCTGGTGTATTGTAATTTTCCATCTACTTTAAATGCATAAGTTGTTATAAATGCTAAATCTATTATATCTATCATATATTAGTGTTCCGAGCCCATGAACCACAAGAGTGAATTTCTGGTCTCAATAATGTATTACTTCTTTACATCATATTCTCTCTTTTATGTGACTATTTATTTACAAAGTTTTTCATGGGATGACGAGTAATTCAACTCAGAACCTTTAACATAGTGAAAGGGTGTTTGTTTTCTAGTTCTAACTTGACTCAATCTTAATAAAAAATGGAGCACCTAGTCAGTGCTCTTGTTTTCAGGTATTAACTTGAAGTTATTCAAAAGTATTCTTCTAAATCATGTAAGTGACAATCTGGTGTTAGAAGTATATTTTAGAACTTCTAATTCTGATTAGAACTAGACTTCTGACTTCTAAAAAAGAAAAAGATCGATCACCACATAAATCTCAACCGGAAGTTATATAAAGATAAGATAAACCGAAATAAATGAATGTTTTTTTCATTGTATAAATACTTTGTAAGATGACGCATGGTGCGAATCCTTTTCGACAAGTGGAAGGGAAACAAAAAGAAAAGGGAGAGGGGCCTTAAAAAAAAAAAAAGGGGGACATAATTGGACCCACCAATGATTTGATATGATGAGTATAGGATTCTATGGGTGGGGGGAGGTGAGCATGGAGTGTATAATTTGGCAAATGATGAAAACCATAGATAATAAGGTCATCCATTGATTTTGACATAAAATCTAAATGTTGTTTTTGTATACGGACAGCCGACCATGTTGATAATTGGTGTGTGAACATTTGCTTACCAAACCAAATGAAGAAGTAGAAAAAGAATCCTTGTGTATTAGATATGCTTTTATTCTTTCTTTTTTCTTTAATTCATTGATCATCAACAACAACACAACCGACTTTCTAAAAGCTCATTTGGATGGCTTAACACACACTCTTTCTCACTATTTGTAGAATGATTTTTTTTAAGTAGATGGGGTATCATTGTTGGCACTTAAAAAGTAGCTAGAGATAGATTGTTGTTGTTGATGAACAATATATATGCCATTGCCAACCACTAATAATGGTGCTTGTGCCTGCTTTCTGACTTCTGGCTCATTTCATCACCCATGTCTTTCTCAAGTTAAGTCCCTATCTTAGGCCACTGATAATGTTGCCGGCTGACTTCTCATCTTCTCTACTTTTTCTATTTTTCTAAGTAACAATGGAGAATGTTGTGAGCTATTTGACTTGTTAGTTGAGGTGTAATAATTGGCGAATTGTTGGTATAGTAGGCATCGTACGTGTCATTGATCGACGAAAGACTACGTTGTTCAGAATAATTTTGTTGTGTGTATCCCTATCGCGTTATCTATTTGACACATTTTTGTTTGTTTTATATTTTGCAAGTAACATATGCCTTCACTAACAATTCAAGTTTTTAGTGATAGAATGAATGTTAGAATGAAGAAATGAAATACTCAAATTGAGTTGCTAAAGCATAGCTCTTTCATTCATATGACTAGATTGTTTCTTATTTGTATGATTAGATGATTCCACCAACTAAGCCAATAGGCTTTTTATAGTACATCAATATGGCCTCTAGAGAATTCTTTCCTAGGAACTCTAACAGACTTAGCCTAGGAATGCTAATACATGAACTTACTTAGCCTAGGAACTTTGATACATTCACTTAAGGCTGCTACCATTAATAAGAAAATTCTAGATTAGAAAGTGCATTAATTCTAACATTAGAGTAAATAGTTAGCTATATTCAACACTATGATTGAATAAGGCTAGTAAATTCGAAGCCTTAAGAATATATACTCAAACAAAAACAAATTATACTTGGAGTGAAAATATGAAACACATCCAAAGGCCTTTTATGGTTCAGGAGTTCAATAAAAAAAACACTATCACCTTACATATACACGAGAAAGTTTTCAAAGAATAATATTAGTTGTGATAAACATAAAATTTGGATAGAATCATGCAAGCCTCTAGTAGATAGGCTTAGTATACCTGGCTAGTAAAACTTCAAATAGTTCATAAATTTGTGTAATGTTGTTCTATTTTTGGTGTTTGTTCTATACAAGAACACTCGAGAAAACCCATGAACACATTGCAAAGCAAATAGTTATCTTGAAAGGCTAAGAGCAATTTCAAGAAAACTCCATATCACTTGTAAGCTTTTACTTTTGCTGACTTAGCACAACAACACATTTTTGAAACATCCCTCTCCTAGTTCTACTGATCCCATACTCAAAGGTAATAATGTAATCCACGTCAGTGATCAAAATCATCCCATCGCAATCAAAAAGTATTTCTCATATCGCGATTGTCGGCTGAACATGATCATATCAATGACATACAACTGAAAAAGAATAATATATATATCACCTTATAGTAGTCAAATACAATCATGGAGTAGCTTTTTCTTGGAGGGAAAAACGAAGAGATGCTTACAAACATAAAATTGAAGGAATATTATTTACTCCATCAAGTACATTGCACCACACGTATTATTATTATTCCCAATCAATTTGTATGACTAATTTGGGAGAATATTTTTTATGCAAGCACTTCAATAATCATGTCAAAACACTACACCAAAACAGTGTTTTTGTAACTGTTTTGAAGTGTAGCTGAAAATATTAGAATCACCTATCAAATGATACTATTCTTGGTGATCCTAAATTTAGAATCATGTTGAAAGTGATACTACTTAAAATTAGTATCATTTGACTAATGATACTATTTTTTATTAAATGATTCAACTTTACAAATTTGCATCTCAACAAAGATGATACTAATTGTAAAAGAGAATCACATACTTAAAATTAGTATCATTAGCCAAATGATACTAATTTTTACTAAATGATTCAACTTTACAAATTTGCATCTCAACAAAGATGATACTAATTGTAAAGAGAATCACATAGTGCATGATGCTGATTTTGTTAGAAGAAGCAATTGTATAAATTAGCATCACATAATAAATTATACTATTGAAAATATTGTCACTACATGATTCTTGCAAAATCTTTGAACAACACAGAAGAGTGAAGTTGATACTATGACAAAATGGAAATTTTATTCAGTTTAATCTCTTACAGCTTACAAAAAAAATGCCCAACTTACAAAAAAACATGCTTTTACCCTTCAAGGTGCTATTTAGCTAATGACTTAGCAGATATCTTACTGAAAATATTAGAATCAACTTAGTCATTACAATAACAAGACCAACATCAACAAAATTTACAGGTTCTTTCAACGTAACTGCTCATATGAAAACAGTAAGATAGTCATTGCAATAACAAAATCAAAAGTACAATCAGGTCTGGTCACCAACATCAAGACAATCCAAAGCTGTTCATGCAGTGTTTGTGAAATGCTCTGACAGATTCATATTGAACATTCTCCATTGCATACTCTGAACTCCTAGGTCCTTGTGCATTATTCCCTGCAAATAAAGTAAAAATAAAGCTCAATCAAAATGCTAAATATGATAATAATATTCATCACCGAAAGAGCGTGTGGCCTTGTGGGGATGATTTAAAAGTAGTTTCCTACCCGCAGCGAATTATTCGGCACATTTCTGCCTCACATTCCTATTTTGTGTGTTCATGATGTTGGTAAGTTACTCTTTCTCTAATAGCTTGAGCCATCAGAGTAAAAGGAAACTTAATTGGAGATTATGTCTCCAATTTTCTCATATATTTTCTATTTTGGTTGAAAAGAAAGAAAAACATAAATAGGGAGTGTAGGATATCTACATACAGGTTTGCTAGCGAAGAACTCAACCAGCCCTCCAGATACTGGGATCAGAATTCTCGTCCCAATAGTTTCCTGTCAAAATAGTGTGAATTAATTTTCAGGCAATGATAAAAACACACACAGACACTGAGAAAGAAATACTCACTTCTGAGACGCACGAGTTTGGGCTATTCTGGTGGTTTATCCATCTTGGTTGATTGTCTAATATTGGTTGTCCGCGGCTTCTGTATAAGAGCTTATATTTAATGAGCCCTATATTAAAATTCATGAAACCACAAAAAATAATTGACAGTGATAGAAAAAGATGCCTAACAATGAAAATTATTAAAAGTAAATGAAAACACAATTAAACCATTTGATTCCTCCAATGGATAGATAGTGATTGTGTCATTGTTTTACAAAATAACCGATTAACAATATATTTATAGCTGAAAGAGAATGAGAGTGAATTGGAAATGTACCTGGAATCCAAGGGCATCGAAAAAGGCAATATTGAGAGAAGGTGACAGTTTTTAAATCTGGGGTGCTAAAATATCGAATCTCTGCAAGGATGGACTGCTGAAACTGTAAACACAAGTTCTTCTCCACTCTCAACATTTTGGCTGTTGCTGCCTAGATCATCGACGGCTCCAACGCCACCACAACAGCAACCCACCCACTCAATGAACCTTTGATAAAAAATGTAAATAGAAATTAGTCTTTGGAATAATAACGAGAAGATACATAGCGGTAACGAAGCCTCTGACAGGATGACTTGAGACTAATTGCTACTATTGTATGACCTGACAAACTTGAACTGCTTAACAGTGAATGAAAGGTGCTTGGATTCGAAAAAATTGACCTGAGGGAGTAACCTGCAAGTGTAGCTACATACCTTTGGTCTTCACTCAATTTCCAGAGAACACAATAGTCCCAAGTTGTCAAACCTACGAGAGGTCTCAACCTATCCAACAAACATCGTACAGCATCCATACTGATTCCTTGTATCCAAAAAAAAAACAAAAAGAGTTCAAACCATTATGAGTTTATATTTGTTGCGAGTTAGGAGAAAAGAATGTGTTCTAATGTTTTGTCAGAGAATCAAAGATATAAAACCACTGTTTGTTTTGACTAGGTACAGCAACATACTGAAAACAGAAGCAGGAAACGAACTGAATTAGGAACACGGTGAATCAGTAATAATTTACCTGAGCACCTTCTTCGACTTTGATTTCTTGTATCAGCTTATATGCAATTCCTCTGTTCCAAAACTCACTTATTTGATTATGATGTGAATGAATTCATGGGATTTATATGTTTTATATGACTTGCATCTCAGGTTTTGGTTGTTGGTAGGTTGAAATGCAAGTACGCATGAGTACTCATTGACATATATCGTCCAATAACAATTTTTTGAACAATTGTTCGAAAATAATGAATCAATTGGGAGTTGTAATGATAGCAGCAGGTTATTATTGCGTGAACTATGGAGTGGCGTATGCGCAAATGATATGTTCTTTACGATGTCTCCAACTTGCTGCGACAAATTTTTAAGACCCCTATGATCACTAACTCAATAACCCAGGAAACACACTCTGTAGTAGTGATGTGTGTTTGTAAGCTGTGAAATCTTGAACTCGCTAACCAATAAGCCCATCAAACCTCTCAACATGTGTTAAAGAACTCAAATTGGAAATCCTGAAAAATCCCTGAGAACTCTTCCATAAGGCATTAAATCCTATGTCTCAAATACACTTCAAATAGATTTTGAAATCCTTGATTAAGAAGGGGATTAAAGGATTATGGTTTAATGCCATAAACAAGTGTAGAAGCAGGACAACAAATAAATCTACACAATATATGGATGTTGCAGCAGTGCAGGGTGGACTGACCGTTGGGAAAGGCATTAATGTTGAAATGCGAAGTTGGTGAGGTAGACGGATAGAATGGCAAATGGCAAATGGCATTAATGTTTAATTTACTAACTGCTCCTTAAGCATGCAAACAGTCAACATTTAAGTAGAAGTTAAAATAATCTTTCAGGCTTTTCAAAAGAATTAAAATAATTGAAATTGCTTACCTTTTCGAAAGGACTTGATCGCAAATAGGACATGCTCCACCACTGTTAAGGATCTTGCCTGCATCTTCAGTGCCTTTTTCAGGGTGTTAAGGAAATGTTTTGCAAGTATCCAGTTTTTCTTCTCAATTAAAACATAAAAAAAAAAGCTATAAATAATTCCATGGAATTGCTATATAGAAATGGATACACAAGAGGTGGCCACAGGTAGTTGTTATGGCGCGACCCTCGAGCTCTCTCCAGCAAGCATTACATCTCATTTTGGTCTCCCTGACTGCACAAGTTTACAAATAAATTTAGCATGGCCTATGCTGATTTTACAAGTTTGATAATCTAGGACTTATTATTAGACATCTCAGCGAAACACATCTAATCTACTACTGACGCACATCAATCTACCTAAACAACATTACTGAAACTATTCGAAGAATCAAATACAGAACTTAAAATCTCAATTGTAGCTAAAACTCCCTGTGATGAAATCTACAAAATAGAGGATTTCCTTCTACAAGAAGCAAGAAAAGCTTCAGATTCAAAATCGGAGCCTAGTAAACAGAGAAGATTAGCGGTTTGGCATAATAATCGTCTACATTCGAGAAGTGCATATCAATAGGGTTGATTTCTGAGTTTTCTTTGCTTGTGAAGATCCGGGGTACTCCTGCAAAGAAACCAATATCCTTCTCTTCAGTACAACATTTTTCACTAATTAAATTATAAAGAAACTACAAAATTCATTTATTTTAATATGAAAAAAATTAAACTTCAAAAGTCATACCTTTCAGGGATAATCATTTTTCTCTTCAGTAGTGCTGGTCTTCTTCTCATCTCTAGCATTATTAAATATGACTGTAAATCCTTCAGCCGATGTAGGATTGTTCACATCCAAATCACCAAACTTGGGCAAAGGCGGACCTCTATCATCATTAATATTTTTGAACCAAAATCCATGAAAAATCAGGACCTCTATCATGCTGCAAATAGAAGAAGTCCACTATAAACACAGTTAATTCATGTGAATTATCTAAACTTAACAGGGAGTAATGAAAGAATAATTGTTGCTCTAAAGCCAGGTTGCATGGACACAAGTAAAGGTGAGTCAAATCGTTTAAGCTATAAACTCATAATGACCTGGCACTATATTTTGTAAAATTTGAATAGAAGGAAATGTCCATTTATACACAAGATAAAAACTAACTCTAGTGTCATAACTCAATGAAAACCTGCTGTGAAAGGTAAACGTCAGACTTTTAATTTATATCTACTTAATGGGATCAGAAAACCATATGTTCTCACCAGCAGCCCAGCTTAGTCCATGCGTATGACGAGACAGATAAGCTTAGCTGCTGGATTGAAACTTGAATCATTACATTCTTTTCACGTTTCCTAGTTAAAGTAGAGCAGCAAAACTCAATATGATAGAATTTATGCATAAGCAAGTCCTACTTTTTAGACAGATGCAACAGAATCACTCTAGCTGTGATAGCTAGTATATCTTGCTATGTAGTCTCATTCTAGGAATGAAGCTTCTTGGAACAGCTAAAAGGGAGACCATTACTTGACACCAGAACCATTCAACCTCTATTACATATTCAACATGCCAAAGTGTGAGAGATTTTCCTCATTACTCATCAGGAATTCCAAGACTGATATCAATCATGATTCGTATATCAAGTTTGAGGTAAATGCATCCCCACATCAATGGACATTTACCAGATGTCAGACATAAATGTTCAATGATTAAAATGGCATTTGAAAGAAGGGGACATTACCATTATGTGAGTTAATGCGCCCTATATCAATGGAAGAACTAAAAAAATGTGGACACATACTATTAGTATTATGCATTGTAACAAAATCGCAGAAGAGCAGCATTGCAAATAATCACCAAACCCGACCTAATTTTCAGGTTAAAACACAAACGAGATGGTTCCATCACATGCTTCAATAAACAAAACATAAGCAGCAAAAGTTGAAATATGGGAGTTTGAAAATGTAAAGTTGTAAAAAAAAAAATCCAACTGTCTCAATAAATAATAAACTGCCTAGACTGTGATGGAACTATAACTGAAGTAACATAAAGGATATGCAAACCGGTATGACCATAAATTTTAACATTGAAATAAAGCATGCACAGGGAATTGTCAAAGATCCACAACTCTGAAGAAATGCCATGTTCTAGTGAACGAGACTGATTAATTGAGCCCTGAACTTAAACAGTTATGCTGTCAGCTGCTTCAAGAGTGAACATATCATGTCTCTTGATAATTGGCGCGGAGGCAAACAAGTCCACAGACTGCTGGCTGCAAAAGAAATGCAACATAATTGGTAGCTTAGAATTTGATAAACTCACTACATTTGAAAGAATTTACAGTCAATAACAAATAAAATATTACAAATCTCATTGACTACGCAGCTCAATCTCCACAAAACTCTAAACACAGCCGACAGAAGTTTCTAATCTCCTGTAACCCAAGTAACATAAGAAAAGAATTTTGAACTGACAAACACATCCTAATGTAAAATGGAAAAATAAATAAACGAATAAAGGTACAAGTCACTCAGACTAAATTCATATTTCTTTTGACTAAAAACAGGGTACAACATTTCTTAGAATCCAATTGAACCTCTGATCGAGGAATACTGTGTCAATCTCAGGCTCTGTATTGTAAATAGGACACTATAGTTCACATAATAGTGAACAAGATATTGTAAATTACAATTGTGCTTGCTAGAAAATAGATCCTAAACCAACTTATCATGGCGAATAATCGTGATTTAATGACTAGAATGAAATACCACAAAAACCCTCTGACTGATGCAACATCCTAGAGTAAAATCTTAAAGTATAAAAGGAATGCATGGCATCAATGGATTGGCATGCACAATACTAAAGCAAATGAGTTTGTGCTCCCTAACCACCAAGATGCAAGAATAACCAAAAACATCCCCACTGCTCAGTGAACATTGAATGCCTTACAATTTCACATATATGCTCCTACAAACCCCCATGTCATATGAGCTGGACATCCATGTCAGAAAGGACAGACAAGTGGATCAATCAGACATCAAGAACCTCAGGTACCTTGAAGCAATAATCAAGGAAACAATGTGTTTATAACCAGCAGCAGCAGGACCTCTTTGATCGTCAATGCTTAGAAGATGCATATAGACCCTTTGATGTGGTCAGACCCTTGTGAGTTTCAACCAGAGAGGTTCCTGATGAACAGAGACTTGGATGTCAAAGGCCAACATTTTGAATTAATTCCTTTCGGGTCATGTAGACAAGCCTGCCCGTGCAATATCATTTGCCCTGGTTTGGCATTGGCGCATTGTTACAAGGGTTTGAGCTTAAGACCCCATTGAACCGCCATGTTGATATGACCGTAGGTGCTGGTTTTGTTAATGCTAAGGCTACTTCCTTGGATGTGCTCGTCTCGATTAGTTATATGCATAATAATGCATTTCTGTGTCATTTGCAGAGGTGGTCTGCCAGATGTGTTAGTTGGTTTAGAAATCTATTGAAAACCGGCTAAACCCAATATCTTGCTCAGGCTTAATTAACACTTCCAAATCTTAAAAATAATAATGTAAAGCTTCATTATAACAAGTACATTATTTATATAATCTTTCGAGGTTGAGTTGTATAACTATTTTTTTTTTTGGAAAGCGAGCTGGGTTTTTATAGGATCTCATAACCTATCAACAAGGTGATGGGTTTTTGGAAAGCGAGCTGGGTTTTTGGAGTTGTATAACTACTTGCTCCTAAGAGAAAGGTTTGTCGATATGACAAAAAAAAATTATAATAAAGATATAACAAAAAAATTTATAATAAAGATATAACAATTAAGACGGACACTACACAATAATTTTGGTCTTTCCTCTCATGATGGTTTTAGCTCCCCATGACAGGAGAAATTATATGAGTTCAGACACATATCTTTAATAATCTAGGAACCTGACAAGTAATATCGCCAAGAATAAGACTCTGCCAGTGTATGGTTCCCTGGTGGTTAAAAATACATCACCTACCAAATTTCAGGCAGCAACACACAAAATCCTTCAAAATGGTGGAACAGGGACAGTGGCCTCAATTCAGTTTTAGAAATGGAAAGGCTATTGCAGCTGAATATTGTGGAACCGGAGAAACTCATCTCTAAATTAACCTCGAGTCACCCTTCCATTCCATCCTCCCAGTAAACAAACAACAATAACAAATCACTTTCAAAGAAAATACCCATTCAAAGTAAAATAAAAGCACAAATGCAGACTAGACTAAGATCAATCAAAACCAAACACACACAAGTATTCTAGGATCGTTTTCTGAATTTCATTTTCTTTGTAAACCTCATCTATTCTCAAAGACTTCATCAAACTATACAACAATGAGATCAAAAGAGTAGTAGGAGGAAGTAGAAACACTTCATTTCACTTCAAATGTAAGAAAACACAGAACATTAGCATCCAATATCATCAAAATGGGGGAAAACAGAGCATTTGAAATGAACTTTCAAATTAACCATGGATATTAAAGTTCATTTTAAATTCAGAGCATAAATATAGTATAAATTTGGGATGGTATATATAGAAGTTCAGAACCAACAGAAATGCATATATAGGCAAACTTCATAACATATCAGTGACTTGTTCTATCAATGGGAACTCACCTTCAAATGATGAGTCCAGCCAATCAAATGAGAAGAAAACTCACCTTCAACTTCTAGCAAGAGCTAGGGTTTCCACAAATAAGAGAGAACGATTGGAGAAGATAAAGTGCGAGATCGATTGGAGAGCTGGAGTAGATTAGAAATCGATTACTCTGATAGTCGATTTATGAGCTCGCTTGTTTCTGAGATCGATTAGAGAGATGGAGAAGATTAGAGAGCCATCGATTGTACAAATGTGAAGAAGAATAGAGATTAGAAATCACCTTGTTAACCCTAAATTGTTTCTGAGATCGATTGGAGAGCCATCGATTGCTCAAATGTGAAGTTGATTGCAGACGAGTGACTCAATCTGCAACAAATGCGAAGATGAAGATGCCTTTCATCGAAAAAATTGTTCTGCTAATAGGTATTGAAGTATTTCATTGCTATTTCAATCTGCAACAAATGTGAAGTTGATTGGAGAAGTATTTCATCGAAAACATAATACCTTTCAAATCGGATTCCACTCTGGAGTGATTTTGCAACAGGAAGTTTATAGTGATTCCACATGTACATAATACCTTTCAAATCGGATTCTATGCTAAGAGTTTGAAGTTTTTCATCAAATGAGGGATGAAAGAATGGGCATATGAGTTTTTCTCTAAACACACAGAGTTTTTGTTTAAATGAAAACTCTAAACACCGAGAGTTTGGAGTCTAACGTGAGTGCTTAGGAGTTTTTCTCCCAATCAGTAACACTTTGTTTTACACGTGCATATCACATGACAATTTAATAATGTCACAATTTTGAATAGTAACAGAAAATACATGATACAATATAATACAATGAGTATCACTAAAAATATGATGCTAATTATGGTTACAGATTGCCAATAATGGTGTAGTGAAAGGATGCTTTGAGTTGAGAATTATTATAGGGTATTATGCATGGTTGCCAAGTACATAAAAGAGAGCTTTCACATTTTAATCTTCAAAAGTGGAGAATTTGTTTTTGAGTTCCAACAAGTTAGCTAGGTTCTACCAACTTTGTACTTCAAGTTGTAGCAAAGTTTGGGGTATATCTTTTATGCTACTCTAGCATCATCTATAATTCTTATCATAGAGAAAGTGAGCTTTTGTTCTACGTTAACAATTTTTGTGCAATGTGATGTTCTACTGATTCATGTGTGATACATGGAAGACAACAATTAGCTAGAAATGAGCATATGGCATTTCTTGAAAACCAATTGGGAAATGTGTGAGTTTTGGGCCTTTTGGCTCATACAAGGGCTACTTGCATGACTATTGCAGGCAATGATAAAATGGTCATTAAGGAGCTAGCATCAGCGTAAGAGCGTATGCAGATGAACGATCATGGAAATAAACTTTGAAGAAGGATGAGGTCTTTCATCTAGGGAGCTAAATAAACACAATCATCTTCTTCAACATCATATACTTAATTTTTGTTTTATTTTGTTACTATTGTCGAAGAAGTGATTTTTTTTCCACAACCAATGTAACTATAATTAAATCGGAGGTTATTGTTAGTGATACACAATAGCAATTGTCTAACAAATATAAAACTAAGAAGTTAGAAAGGATTGTTCATTATTATTTTTTATAATTTTAGCCATCATTGGATAATACTAAAAATTTGATTAGAATTTAGTTTCAACCTCAGTCTTTGGCTATAGTTGCAAAGGCTATTTTTCTCTAAGTATAGTTGAGACAAAACAAACAGAGCAATCATTTTAGGTCATCTAAAATAAATATTTTTCAAACTCTAATTCATTCATTTGAGATAAACAAGATATATTCAAGCAAGGAAGTCCCAAAATTTGATGTACAATCCTCTTCCCGCTTAGCCCCCCTTTCTCCCCGGTCTGCAGAGAAAAATGTAGGACTGATGCCAACAACATCACGGAAGAAAGGACTCATTGAGCTGGGATCACTAACATATGTGCATTGCCTGCAACTCGTTTTTTTTTCCCCTCCCAACCCGGCCTTAATGCACCACCTCTTACCTTCTGTGTAGTTGACATCTATGCATAATACCCTTACCATATGAAAATCCCCATTAGGAGTCAGGGTAGTGTGAACAAGGGTTAAGATAAGGAATACCTCAAAATTTTATTGGGATAAAAAATTGATGAAATATGATATTGCTTTTATTTATTTGTATTATTTAAGCCGATCCAATATAAGTCAAAGTATGATTAAAAGTCCAATTGGGAATTAGGTTTATGTTTTCTTTTGTTTAAATAGGCTTAGTCAACAAGTTGTACTCAGTCTTATTGAGTTTTGATAAATTAATGAATGTTTAAAACTTTGTCAATTAAGTTTTGATGAATTGGTTTCTTAGCTTCTGCTAAATTCTATATCAGTTTGGTATCAATGCCGCAAGATCTTGGTGAAAGATGCCGCGAAAATTCATTGTTGACATCTCGAAGCATATTACTAGACAAAGAGATGTGATTTTTTCAGATTCATCTGAAGAAGATGAGTGGACTCATGTTGATTGGGAGAAACCACATTTGATGTGTACGGATATACAATTATTTGATAGTTATTGCTTTGTGAGACCGAAACACACCGTGAAGTTTATGAAGATTTTCACATTAAAGAAAATCCGAAGGTCTAAGAGATTCTTAAAAATGAGGTAGTTGTCTATGATAACCCTAATTTACCCATTTTGTTGAATTGTGGATCACAATTCGGGAACCCTAGCCCCACCCAAACCCAACGAAAAAAAAAAAGATGTGGAAGAAGAGTTTGGAAAGAGAAACATGGAAACATATTAATTATGGCCAGCATGCACCGATCCTCCCTTCATCACCAACAAATCCAACAACGATAACAACCATCAATGCATTGGATTGCAACCCAACAATCCCCATCACATCGAACTGAGTTTCCACCGACAGTCAACCTCTTTGACCTGGTCACGATCCACCCCGATATCCTCATGCGCACAATAACAAGCTTTTGGATTACAATTCTTCCGAAGGATATGAACTAGGTCATAGGGATGGCACTGGGGCGGATTGGGGCAAATCCATCCCGCCCCGCTGAGGATTACAGATCCCCAAATCCCTCACAAATATCCGTGTATATAATTTTTCAAAAACTATATCCATTTTGGACGGATTAGCAGATATCTGCCCAGCCCAAATATCCGTTAAAAAATAATAACGAAATTTGTCCTCTTAATCACACTCAGTATACAAAAGCACAAAAACACAAAAGCAAAGTTCCATGGCTTATAGGCCTGTTCATTTCAACCCCTCCACCCCTCGAAGACAAACCAGTGGCGTCGATCGTTGGCTCGGTCAAAGAAAGCCAACAAGAGAGAGAAAAATTAGACAGAGCTACTGCTTTGTCAGTGCTCGAAGCATCGCTGGGACAGGGAGATAATCAGAGAGAGTGTGTAGACAAAGCGAGACTAAGAGACATAGATTTAGGCACTTCGTCGTTGCGGTGAGAAGCAAAATAATGGATCGGAAGAAGAAAAGGTCATACCAGAATTTCTCAGTGAAGTAGTGGGGGAGATTGGTGTGGCAATACTCAAGGGCGTCCAGGACATCGAGGCGGAGATTGATGGACCAGAGTTTAGCGACATCATCGACGATGATGATATCGGAGTCCAAGTAGATTATGCTGCGACACACGCTAGAGAGGAGGAGATCTGGGAGGAATCTCATCCATCTCTCAAACTTACAAGTGAATTTACCGTCACGGCACAAAAAAACTACATGAAACAATGTTTTCTTTGTTCCACCACCATTTGTTGTTCTTCTTCTTTTGATAAACTCAATTGTTTATTGGATTGAATGTAACAAAGAGAAGCTAATGGTGCTTTGGGTGAGAGAGAGGGAAATGGCCTTGAAGAAAAACTCTTTACAGAGATAAAGATAGGAGAAAATATATTATAGACTTATGGTTTTTAATCATATTAAGGGTATATTAGTAAATTGACTACATAAATGGATATCTGCGGGGCGGATATGACCAAATCCGTATCTGCCCCGAATATTTGTCGAATATGGTTTGGATCCTTGAAATCCGTCTAGACACATCCAAATACCCTATTTGGGGGGGGGGGGGATATTCGTGAAAATCCGCCCTACTGCCATCCCTACTGGGTCGTGAAGTGAATTGGGGGACAAGTTATTCATACCCAACCAGTTTAGTTGTACCACCACACCATCATATTCTAATGAACATGTTATTTGCACCTGCTAACAATGCCT
Source organism: Berberis vulgaris (assembly GCA_963556465.1). NCBI lineage: Eukaryota > Viridiplantae > Streptophyta > Magnoliopsida > Ranunculales > Berberidaceae > Berberis > Berberis vulgaris. Next base: position 27,074,570 of record OY747136.1, on the reverse strand, counting down.
TATACCACACAAAGTTGCAGTTGGTAGTGATCCTAATGATGTGGTTATTCGCCATCATTGGATAGTCCAGGTACCAATGCAAAACAAATTTTTTTGACCCAATTAAGGAAGTTTTTAAAGCTCAATTCTAGAATAAGTTTGCACGCAAAAGGATTCAAATTATGCAGGAGATATCCCATGAGCCGTGACTTCATGTTTTGTGGAAAATTTTCTATTTGATTGTTTATGGTATGTGCAACTAAAAGGAAACTTTCAAGGTCGATTCTTACTAATGTGTTTCTTGGGATTGCATCCTTAAAGCTTGGATGAGCTTTCTAAGCGAGGGAGCCTATGGAATATTAGATAATTTTTATTTATTAATATTATTTAAAATAATGGGTTGATTCATTAAAAGCCCAAGTAGGATAAGAAGTCTAATTAGGAATTAGGTTTAGGTTTTTTTTTGTGTAAATAAGCATAATCAGAAAATTGTACCCAGTTTTGTTGAGTTCTAAGAAAATTAATAAATGTTTGAAACTTTGTCAATTAAGTTTTGTTAAATTGATTTCTAAGCTTACACTGAATCTTACATAAAATACTATACTCGTACTAAATTTTTGTACTACAAAATTTATACTCAATAACTTGGCTGGCAACACCGAATGATTAAAGTTTGAGACATCCAATGACATTATGACGATGTCACGACATTAAGTACAAATTTACAAACTTTTGATTACAAGAAAGCTCCAACTTTTTGACATCGTTAGTTTTCATATTTTACACCACTACCCATTTTTGGACCTGCCAAAGGACAGAACGAATAAAAACCTTTTTTTTCATTCTCTTCTCTCCTTCCTCCACGATCCCTTCCCAACAACAAGCAGGAACAACAACTTCACTGCCTCCATGGACCGCCACCCCCCTTCTTATTTTTCTCCTTTTTTTATCCCCTTTCTTCCTTTTTTTTCTTTTCAATAGCAGGTTGTTGTAGCCTTCTATTTTCTTCTCAACAACAACCAACAAGAGTAGCAGCGGCGGCGGCAGCTAAGCAACTACTATTGCAACTTAATGAGAAGAAAAGAAAAGGAAGAAAAAAGAAAGGAAAAAATGAGGCAGGTGATCTTCAACGGCAGTGTGGTGGGGTGGGAAAAAAGCGACGATGGTGGAGGCAGCAGTAGCAGCATTGACAGTGATACTGAGAAAAAAAGACTGTTGTTGTTGTTGTTCTTGGAAGAAACCATTGAGAGTAGGAGAGGAGAGGAGAAGAGAAAAAAAATTGATAATTGATAGTTTTTAATGGTGTTAAAAAACAGGTGGTGGTGTCAGACAAAAAGGAGGTAGTGTCAAACAGAAAGGTGGTGTCGGTGGTGTCAAATAGGGAAATTGGTGGTGTAAAAAAGTGATAGAGTTTTTGGACTAGGTAATGGTGTTGGTAAAATGAGAAGTTTGTTTCTGATGGCCCAAACCCAAAGAGCCCAAATTGGAGCAAGTTTACACGTTGCTCAATCCTCTGTTGGATACAATCTGTAATAATGAGGGGATAGGATAATTCGAGGCTTGCTTAATGCAATGTCCTTAAGACAATATTCGACCTGCCTCGGTGCAACATTGATGTTCATTAGACTTTGAAGACACAACAAATTTGTCTCTGTTCCTAATGCACTTTAGGACAAAAACTCAGGCAAATAGAAATAAGATTTGACTTTGAGATGAACAGAAAAAAAAAAAAACTGTTTGATTTGAATGTAAACTCTTCTTCTGTGTGCTAGGTTTGTTGTTATGATGAATTGCTAATATTTTGGATATCTCAAATGACCAATTTAAGATTCTACTTATACCAAATGAAACACTACGTACCTACTCCGAGAAGACACAATTGAACTAACACACCTATGGGTCTGGTGACTTACATAAAGGACCTTATGTAATTAGTTTACTTAATGTACAGTTTACTCATTCAATAACTATGGAAATACATAAATTTCCAACAATCCCCCACTTGAATGAGAAAATCGTGACATCTCAAGAGTACGTGGATTAATGCCACATCAAGATAGGTAGCTTCCACTGTGAACCTTCTTTAGTAAAAGAGTATCAAAATTACTTAACTAATCAGTTAACTATTTCATCTTGAACTGTCAGTTGTTGTGTAAAACCAGTCAATAAACTTTACATGACATTATTCCATTCAAATTCTATTCTCATTTGTGTTCGTTTTGGTTCTAAACAATTCTTGGTTATGTAAGTGCTACTAGAGATTTCATCCAGATAAAAATCTCGTAGAGTCGACCCAGCTCACACTTACATAGGTGACCGCTTCTATAAGAAGTATCCTACAATATACCACTTGCCTTTTGCAAGATATAGATGTCATTAAAAACATTGTATCATTGTTTATCCTTTTCATCTCAGTAGATTTGCACTTGGTGATTCATAGGAATGGAAAAAATATTATACTCTTAAGTGCTTAACAATGAATTATCCATCACTAGTTTTCCTATTGAACTAAGTCCATGGGATCTCCAATCGCTCAGTAAGGTTTCCGTATATGATAATTCATGTGTATTAGGCTTTTAAACCCATTCCCTTCGAAGTGCAGTCTATACGCTATCTAGATAAACCTTTAGTAAACGAATCCATTAGGTTATCTATTGATTTCACAAATTCAATGGACATTATACCATTAGAGAGCAACTGCCTCATGGTACGATGCCTTCGATGTATTGTCGTGATTGACCATTGTATATAAAAGTGTGAGCTCCACATTTAGAGGTTTGATTGTCACAATGTATGCATAGGGTCGGTACTAGTTGTGGCCATAATGGAATCTCTTGTAAAAATTGACGAAACCACAATGCTTCTTCCCTAGTCTTGTCTAAGTCTATGAACTCAGATTCCATTGTGGATCTAGCTATACATGTTTGTTTAGAAGATTTTCAAGACACGACACCGCCTGCCATGGTAAACACATAACCACTGGTGGATTTTACTGATTCAGAACCAGAAATCCAATTTGCATCATTGTGTCCCTCAAGGACACTAGGATATCTACCATAGTACAGTGCATAGTTTGAAGTATTTTCCAAATACCCTAAAACCTTAAGCAAAACATGCCAGTGAGCTTTACTTGATTTACACGTATATCTTTTTAGTCTACTCACGGCATAAGCTATATATGGTCTCGTACAGTTTATCATGTATGATGGTGTTAAATCCTGTTCTTCCTTGACCTCGACCTGCACAAGGAACACATGTGAGCCAAAGATCACCGTTGTGGTGGTCAATGGCACTCCGATGCTCAAGTCAGACAAGGCTTGAGAAATGTGTAATGATGTAAATTGGGTTCTATAGCGTACCTTTGGTCCTCAACTTTGTGCCCTATTTATCATGCAAGAATCCTTGTTCGACTATGCATTTGGTGGCATAGTTTGGGGAAAGATATATGTTGAGAGATCCTTTCCTTGTTGAGAGTCGTCCATGTAGAAGAGTTTTCGTACACAACTTGTACTCTAATCTATTGGAGTTATACCCTTGCAGAGTGTTGTCATGCATGAGAGTTTCCATGCTCGACTTATACTCCGATATTTGTTTCGTAGTAGGAGTCAATTTGTTGTTGGCCTGCCTATCTTAAATCAAACTCCTAGATACTTGCCTTATTAGGTCTTACTAGTATTGGGCTTGACCATGCAACTTGTTGGCTCAATAGGGCACCGCTGATTGGGTCCAACCTCTTGGAGCCTGCTTCAATGGGCTTTGTGTTATCTGGGCTTGCCAGATTGGGCACTCATCCAGGCTCGCTTTACTCTGCTGACGAGAGCATCATGACACATCTACGGTGCGGATTACTGGACGATTTGGTGTATCATCAGCTACTCCCCGAGTTAGTGGACTAGTTCGCCAGTCTAGTAAGTCATGTCATGAGGGAACTAGACGGTCGCGATGATTGAGTCTGAATCATCTCCTCGAGCTGCGCACATCATTAATTATGTATGCGCCATTTAAAATAGGCTCATTGCTTATATATAAGTCATCTTCTCTACAAAGTGTAGTTTATTTACTTCTGCGATTTCTTAGAGACCCTACTTTGTTGTTTCGCTTCTGCGTTTTTGGCTTTACTCAATTTCCATTTTCGCCAACGTAATCGAAAGTTTGTATGCTTTTCCATGATTGTCCGAAATCTTTTCTTGATGAACTGTTTGCTAAAGACTGTGAGTTTTTTTAGGAGAGGTTGATCTCAAAGGCAAATCAAGTGGACCTTCGTGAGAAGTATCAAATCCCTAACGATATGGAGCTCTTCACATTAGGATCTGGTTAAATGCCCTTGTCTCATCTGGAAGGATTTGTTTGCTTGCACAGAGGTATGTTTCAATCAGGTGTACGTTTACCTATTATCAATGAAATGTGATGCTTCTTGGAGTACCTCAACATTCCGTCGGCTTAGTTGGTGCCAAACGGGTACAGAACAGTGATCGTCATTATAATCAGGCGAAGGATGATGGTCTTCAAGTGTCTCCGAGGGCGATCCAACTAGTCACCTCTCGTTGGGTGAACGAGCATGTTGTGTGCATGTTGAAGTCGCCAGCTTGCTTGGGCAAGTTGACCAACGATTACAAGTTCTAGCAGAAGTATTGTTTCATGGCTTCTGCGGAGTTGAAGTATTTCGAGCTTGATGATCACCCGATCGAACGAAAGTTCAAACAACTAAGTGGGTGTAATACCGTTCTTGATCCGCTCATGTTGATTACATGCTAAACTGTTATCCGTGCTTATTGTAGGGAAATTTCCAAGAACGCCCCTTTCTCCAAATGACAAAGCAACCATGGATAAGTTTTGTCACATGGTCTTCATGCGGGCGAAAGATGTTGTGCAACATGCCAACATCAAGCGCAATGGACTGTGGGAGTATTGGCATGAGCCTCGTATTCTCTTCAGAGTTTCGAAACTGAAGCATGATGACAAACCTCCTTCAAAGAAGAGGAAGCTCATGAAGGTAAAGATTCCTAGCTTGTCAAGGAAGGCGGAATTGAATGAGGCACTTTTTTTGTTGGTGCTTACAAAAAGGCCTTGCACCGCGTCAAAGCCTGCTTCCAGGCGGTCGGCCCCTTCGGAGGGGGCTCAAAGTTGTTGGACAAAATCTTGTTGCGTCTGCTGGGGCAGACGCTATTGTGTCCGAGAAGCACGATGTTCAGGCGAGAGCTCCAATCTCCCTTCCTGACCGGGAAAAGGAGTATCTGAAAAGGGTGGGGCTAGATGATGTGACGAAGTTGAGCACTGAGGAGACAAAGGTTTTGAACAACCTTTTGTTGTAGGAAGTAATGGCTACTTTGTCTAGTACAGGTCGGACTCATCCATTCTCTTTAAAGGATTTCAAATATGACCCTTCTTTGGATCAAGAGTCCACTCAGACTGGCGAAAAGTCGCCTGACCGTCATCCCTATTGCAAGAGGTCCCTTCCACATCACCCGTACTGTCTGTTTCGCTCTAGGCCTCAGCTTGAGGTGAAGGCCAGTCCAAGAAATAATTTCCCTCCTTTTCCCTTTCAACTGCTTCCAAATCAACTCGTGAGAGGGAGTTGGTCGTTGTGAGCAAGAGGAAAGCGGTGTAGGAGGCCCTTGATGCGTGAAGATGACAAAAGGTGGTGCTAGAGTGATTTTGGTTCCAATGGATCTTCACCCAGATGCGCGGCTCAATCTCTTTGTCACGGATGCGATAAAGATGAGCAACAAAGCCATACATCATGAGGTTGACATTTCTTATGTCTCCTGGAGGCATATTAGTAGATGGAATGATTGACTGGCGAATCGTTCTTTGAAGCCAGAAGGGGATACGTTGTGGACACGGAGCATAAACCTTTGATGTTGGGGATGTCGTATCTGAACCAAGTTGTCGTCACTGGGATGGAAGTAGGGGCTGCTCGTAAGAGAGTATACACCATGGAGCGAACTTTTGCACATTTGCAGAAGTCACATTCTTATGTTTTTCACGAAATCGAGTCACGAAATAAGCAACTTGAAGGTCACAGGCCTGCTTAATCGGATATTGATTTTGAGGCCCAATAAACAACATCAGAAGCTCAGAGGGTCCACTTGGAAACACTTGAGTCGGATTTTGCAGAGGTGGTGTCTACGAGGGACATGTCGGAAGAAAAACTGAGCCATGTCCGTCGTGACTTAAAACTTGCTTAGGAGACTGCAACAAAGATGTAGGCCAAGATGCAGGCTCTGAGTATTGAGAAGGCTAAGAAGAAGTCTGCGTGGGCTGTTTGATGTGAGCAGCTAGAGCCTTATGTTGACTTCAATGCCAAGTGTGTGAGGACAACAAAAGAGCAACTCCTTCTGATGCAAAATGAACTTAGAGTGGTCAAGGACAATCTAAGTATTGAGCAATCCAAAGTTTACGCTCTGTCGGACAGACTATTTCAGCTGGAGTGAGAGTTTACAGAGTCGAGAGTACGCGAAGCGAAGCTCTTCAAGGCCCAGGGCATGTTCGAGTTCAACAAAGTTGTTAAAGGAAGATTGGAGCTATTAGAGCTGATGGAAGAGGAACATCCTAACTGGTACCTCACCCACTACAGAGAAGTGGCCTTTGAGGAATTCGGAAAAGCTTCTGATCAATCACAAGATGAGGGTGACCCAGATCAGGGTGCCAGAACAGTACCACGCATGGACATGTTCCATGCTTCTTCGTCCGCTAAGCCAAGTTCCACTGTATCTGAATCTCCTCCCAATAAGGAGTAGACTTTGTATTTTTTGGATCATCAATGAAAAACGATTTATTAAGTAACACTTTGTAATTGTGTTTTCATTTGAACTTTTCCTGCCGAATCTTTTCTATTTTTCCTTGCCGTGGTGTTGGCCTTTAAACAAAAGATTTTGCTGAGTCAGAAAATCGTCTAGTTAATCTGCCAATGAGAGTTTTGATCGCTTATCTTGCGGTTGCTTCTGAGATCAAACAATTCTGGTATGTACTCTTTAGAGATCTGGAGATTGTCTAGGCCAAACCCTGTAAGTTGGCTAAACTCTGTGCGGGGGAATAATCTTGGCGGGCAATAAATCATTTGAATATATCATATTTTTTATTCTTCAAGCCATCTTAATCCACACTTGGTAGACTAGGTTGTGAACTGATTAAACTTTGGTCAAGCGTGTGTATCACTGTAGGTGGTCGGACAAATATCCTGGCGAGTAGTCTTGATCATGCGTTATTAGCACTAACAAGACTCCCACTTTCTAAGCCATTTTCACTCCCTTTTGGCAAACTATGTCTTAGAGAGGACCAAAAGTTGTCTTCATCATCAAAACCGACTAAACTTTGGTTAGGTTCGGCCACCATTGTTTATGGTAGGACAATGATCCCTGACAAGCCATCATGGTCAGGCTCGAAAAGCTCTGACTAGATTCCCACTTTCTAAGCCATCGTCATCCGCTCCTAACAGACTAGGCGTCAGAGCGGACCAAAAGTTATCATCATCATCTTTTACGAGTTGACTAAACTTTGGTCAGGTTTGACGACCGTTGTCTATGGTTGGAAAACGATCCTTGGCAAGCCATCGTGGCCAGTCTCTATGAGCTCTAACTAGATTCCCATTTTCTAAGCCATCGTTATCCGCTCTTAGCGAACTAGGCGTAGTTCGCTAAGAGCGAACCAGAAGTTTATCGTCATCAGTCTAAGCGAACTGACTAAACTTTGGTCAGGTTTGGCCACCATTGTCTATGGTAGGACAATGATCACTGGCAAGCCATCATGATCAGGTTCCATGAGCTCTGACTAGAGTCCCACTTTCTAAGCCATCGTCAACCGCTCTTGGCAGACTAGGCATTAGAGCGGACCAGAAGTTATCGTCATTAGTCTTTATGATCAAACTAAACTTTGGTATAGTTCGGCCACAATTGTCTATGGTAGGACAATGATCCCTAGCAAGTCATCGTGGTTAGGCTCCATGAGTTTTGACTAGACTCCCACTTTCTAAGCCATCGCCATCCGCTCTTGGCAGACTAGGCGTTAGATTTGACCATAAGTTATCGTTGATGATACATAAAAATAGTCACACCCCTGATATGTACATGTGTCGTGATAATCTCGATGAAATACGGGCCCCAACATTAGCCCAACACTGAACAAGCACAAGCGGTTCTAAGCCCACTCAATTCAGTTCGCCATGCGAACCCAGACTCTCACAACACGCTAGGCCCACACGTCTCATAGTTGTCCTCAATACCCGTGAGCCCTCCATAGGCAAGTATCTCGAGGATCTGCTTCAGACGGGCAACTACATCTGATATTTGTTCCCAACTAGGAAGTAAACACCAGCGTATCTTCCACACAAGGAAACTCCCTTCTACAGAATGCTCTTGGATTGGGATTTATCTCACCCGTATCTAGGAGTGCAGAGCTAACAGGGAACTTCCCTCCTACAACACGAATCCTAATTAGAGAGGGGTCTCCACAAAGATCTCTTCCCTAAATGACGCCTATGATAGCTTGGTTGAACCAGGACTCCGTACACTATAAATAAGACATGAGGTTGGTAAGCTAAGGTACGCTACAAATTCCCTGTTACAGCATTACACCTTCCTCAGAGCCATGTCAAACTTTAGGATCGGAGTGTTATCGGCCACCACTCTGTGGCTCACGTGTGCTACTTGTGTTGGTCAACAGGTCAGCAAGAACCATATCAGAACAGGGAGCGAAAAACGACTACATCAGTTTGGCATCGTCCATGGGGACGACATAGCTCGTAACTTTACACTAAGCGTTTTCTCCTTTCATAACACAGAGAGATGGTGAAACCAGGTCACGCAACAACGAGGAACCAGGGGACGTGACCAACGCTCAGGTCATCCTTGTGCTGCCTCTTTCTGTGGTTCCTGTCGTGCACGGGCATCCAACTCATGGCCCCGCGCCGATGATAGCACCGCCAAACCCCAAATCAGATGAATGAGGGCCCTGACGAGACACTAGAGACATATCTAACCCGTTTTAACAGTGAGTTAACCACCGTCTGCACGTGCAACGATGCAACGGTTTTTTTTGCCTTCATTAACGGATTGCGAAGGGAAAAGTTATACAACTTTCTGATGCTAGACCATACGGCGAACATGATTGACCCAACAAAGCAAGCACAAAACTTCATCGCTATGAGAGTAGAACAAAGAAAACCCAAACCCGGTAAGCCATTAGGCAACAAAATACATGTGCTTCACGGAGCACATCAGAGTCTGAACTATCCAACTGGTCCAGAAAAAGGGCTTTACGAGGTATGAGGATCCAAGCGATACATGGCGAACAACCGACACAATACGGAGAGAGGTGAGATCCATCTGCGCTGCTGGTATTTACGGAGAAGGATCTCCAGGGCATACAACTCCCGCATGACGACGCCTTAGTGGTGACAATTTCCCTAGCAGGCTGAGAGGTAAGAAGGTCCCTGGTTGATCCCGGGAACTCGATGAACGTCATTTTCCTTTGTACGCTCCGCAACATGCAACTACATGAAGCGACATTGAGTCCTGATGATCGTCCAGTGATCGACTTCAGTGGTGAAAAATGTTTCCCCATGGGAAGGATACAACTGATAGTAACCACGGGAGAACAACCAATTCATAAAACTCTGTCTTAAGAGTTCGTAGTAATCGACCTTTCTTTGGCGTACAATGCAGTTCTGGGAAGACCCTGGATACACCAGATGGGAGCAGCGGTTTCCAGCCTGCACAAGTGTGTCAAGTACCCAATGAATCAAACGGTAGGTACATTAAGAAGGGATCGGTCTGTGGCTAGAGAATACCAATACATGACAACTTTTCCACCCGACCGTCCTCAGCAAGCCGTCAATCCAACGGCTAAGACTACCCTCTGTTCAACCCGAAACATCGAGGAAGAATGGTCGGCATCAGGTGACGAGGCACTAGTAAGCCCTCAAGGCCGACCCAATGCCGCACAACCAGAGGAAGATACCGTTACAACCTACCTCAATAGCTCTCAGAACAACAAAGCCATTCAGATCGGTTCCAGCTTGAGCAAGGTAGTGGCAAAACAACTTATGGAGCTGCTACAATGCAATCAGGACATCTTCGCCTGGACCATGCGCGATATGGTAGGGATCGATCTGTCAATAATTACTCATCGCCTCGAAATTGACACCTCAAAGAAAACCACCAGACAAAAGAAAATGCTCATGGCGCCCGAAAGGATCGTGATCATAAATGATGAAGTACATCATTTACTTGACACAGACATGATCAAGGAAGCGCGATATCCCGACTGGCTGAAAAACACCGTTCTAGTAAAAAGGAAAAATGAGAAGTGGAAAATGTGCGTAGACTACACTGTCCTCAACAAAGCTTGGCCAAAGAACAACTTTCCACTCCCCCACATAGATCAGATCATAGACACCACTTCGAGACACGACCTACTCAACTTTATTGATGCCTATTTAGGCTACAATCAAATATTGATGCACCCCCCAAATCAAGAGAAAACCTCTTTCGTGATGGAAAGAGGAATATACTGCTACAGGGTAATGCCTTTTGGCTTGAAAAATGCTGAAGCTACTTACCAACGATTGGTCAACTGAATGTTCAAAGAATAGATCGGTAGAAATATGGAAGTATATATCGATGACATGCTGGTCAAAAGCCTTTGCAGGCACGACCACGTACGAGATCTTTCCGAAGCATTTGACCAACTCAGGAAATACTGGATGAAACTCAACCCACAAAAGTGCATATTCAGAGTCGAGTCTGAGAAATTCTTAGGCTATATAGTAAAAAAAAAGGGAATCGAGGGCGATCCTAAAAAGATTCAAGCCCTTCTCGACATGAAATTCCCGACCAAGAGCCTAACTGGGAGGGTAGCAACACTCAATAGATTTATATCAAAGTCATCTGACAGATGCCTTCCATTCTTCAAGATACTAAGAGGAAGCAAAGGGTTTTCATGGAACGACGAATGCGAACAAGCCTTTCATAACTTGAAAGCATACAAGAAGAATCTAGAACTACTCTCAAAGCTCACAATAGGTGAAACATTATACTTGTACCTATCTGTTTCAAAACATGCTGTTAGTTCGGCCCTTGTACGAAACAACCAAGGAACCCAAAGGCCAGTGTACTACACCATCAAAACCTTTGTAGAGGCAGAAGCACACTACCCGAACCTGGAAAAGTTGGCTCTAGCGTTGGTGGTATCCTATAGAAAACTGAGGCCCTATTTTTAGGCCCACTCTATAACGATCATAACCAAACATCCACTTGGGTAGTTTGACATACACTACGCGCCAAGAACCGCCATCAAAGCCCAGGCACTCGCAGATTTCATCATTTAATTTACTAAGAGAGAAGAGCCAAAGATAGACTATCAACTCTCGAAATCAGATCTCCAAACATGGACCCTGCGCTACGACGGATCCTCGACTGAATAAGGCAAGTGAAGCAGGAATCACACTCCGCTTCCCCAGTGGCTTCACCCTCGAAAAGGCAGTCAGGTTCGGCTTCCTTGCTTCAAATAATGAGGCCGAATACGAAGCACTCCTGTCAGGCCTAAAGCTAGCTATAGAGATCGACATAGATCGGCTAACAGTGTACATATACTGAAAACTGGTAGTCAACCAGGTCAAAGGGGATTTCAATAGCAAAGACCCTCGCATGATAGCCTACCGCAACAAGGTACTTGGCATAATGGGCAGATTCAAAAGCTGTCAGCTCACACAGTGCCCCCGAGACAACAACCAAAGAGCCAACGAGCTAGCAAAAGAAGCCTCGGCCTCCAAGGAAGTCTCCAGTGACCTCATTGAATATCAAGAGAAATCAAGCCTTGACAAAAAGGAACAGAGAGATCTCTGCACATCGGAAGCACAACCAAATTGGAAAACTCTGATACTAGAATATATAGCGACCAGAGCCCTACCAATCGAGAAGGTCAAAGCATGAAGACTTAAAAACAAAGCCGCAAGGTACACTCTCCTGAACAAAAAGTTATACAGGAGGTCGGTAACAAGACCCTTGCTTCGATGCCTATTGCTATTAGAGGCAAACCAGGTCTTGGGCGCCATCCACAATGGTATATGCAAAAATCACCCAGGCGGGAGAACCCTCGCCCATAAGGCCATGATTCTAGGATATTACTGGCCGACCATGCAGCGAAATGCCAAATACACCGTCCACAAGTGCAAAAAATGCAAGAGGTTCGCGCCATACACCCATATGCTAGCATAGTCGCTAACCCCAATGACTAGTCCATGGTCGTTCGCACAATGGGGAATGGACATCGTTGGGCCGCTTTCGGCGTCGGCTGGTAAAAAATTCCTCCTTGTCGCCGTCGACTATTTCACCAAGTGGGTCGAGGCCGAGCCCCTATCCAGAATAGGGCAGGTCCAAATCAAAATTTTTATATGGGCCACCATTGTCTGTAGATTTGGCATCCCCAGATAATTGATCAGTGACAACGGAACCCAGTTTGAAGGTAGCAAGGTTAACAAACTGTGCAAAAGTCTAGGAGTCAAGCACCACTTCTATTCTCCAGGACACCCCCAGGCCAACGTCCAAGCGAAAGTTACCAACAGGACAATCATAGAAGCCATCAAAAGAAAACTTGATGCAGCCAAAAGAAAATGGGTTCCAGAGCTACCAGGAATATTCTGGGAATATCGAAAAACTAAAATAATCTCTACCAGAGAGATACCTTGCGCCCTAGCATACAGGTCTGAAGCTATGGAACTCGAGGTCCAACCTTTCAGATGGAAGAGTTCAGACCAGACGGCAACGACAAAGCCTTGCGCGTGGGACTAGACCTCCTCAATGAAAAATGGCATTTAGCATCCACCAAGATAGCCGCCTACCAACAACAGATGGCACAATACTACAACAAGAAGGTCAAGCCACGTGAATTCAAGGTGGGAGACTTGGCACTCAGGAAAACCCAGCAAAACACCAAAGAAGCCGGAGCGAAAAAGCTAAATCCGAATTGAGAAGGACCTTATAGAGTTGTCAAAGTCAATAGATCAGGAACATACTTGCTGAAACACACCGACGGTGATGGGCTTAAATGACCATGGAATATAAAACATCTCAAAAAATATTATCAATAAAATATTTTTCTTTTACCAAAATTTCCACTGCTGTCTGTTATAACCCTCCACCAGCCCGGCTATGACCAGACTCGAATATCAGCCCAAAGCCTAATCCGCTTCGCACAGATCACGACTGCGGAGGAAGTGGAAATCTAGTCAGCGTTGGTCCACTGATGACGATGACTTGCAAAGGGATCATTGCTCTCAATACAGACAATAATCACCGAACTCTCCAGGTAAGCCCAATCAGTTTGCGACTGATGACGACGGCTTCTGGTGCCTAAAGCTTAATCCACTTCACCTGGATCACGATGGCAGAGGAAGTGGGAGTCTAGTCAGCATTGGTCCGCTGATGACCAGGAATCGCCAAGGGATCATTGCACTCAATACACACAATGATCGCCGAACTTGCCAGGTAAGCTCAGTCAGTTCGCAACTGATGACGACGACTTTTGGTGCCCAAAGACTAATCCTCTTTGCGCGGATCACGGCGGCCAAGGAAGTGGGAGTCTAGTCAGTGTTGGTCCACTGATGACGACGACACACAAAGGGATCATTGCTCTCAATACAGACAATGATCGCTGAACTTGCTAGGCAAGCTCAGTCAGTTTGCGACTGATGACGACAGCTTCTAGTGCCCAATGCCTAATCCGCTTCACACGAATCACGCTGGCAGAGGAAGTGCGAGTCTAGTTAGCACTGGTCCGTTGATGATGATGACTCACCAAGGGATCATTGCTCTCAATACAGACAATGATTGTCGAACTTGCCAGGTAAGCTCAGTCAGTTCGTGGGTGGTGACGATGACTTCTATTGCCCAAAGCCTAATCCGCTTCGCAAAAGGAATAAAGAGCAGAAGGCAATACTAGTCTGCCAACACGTAATGAGTCGCTACTAGAGAAGCCTGGTCAACCTCTGACCAACAATGGTCTCTGTTGGTTAAACACTAACCTGCAACAGAACAACCTAAAGCAGCAATGTATTTTGAATGAAAAGTACAAGCATGCCACCTGGCGATCAAAAAATTCTATGAAGCGACTAAAGTAAACACGACAATATGAGACAAAAATAAGACTTTCATTAAAAAACATGTCTATATATTCTGTCCAAGAGAGGACGTTACAATCATTCTAAGGAGATGCAAACTCCTCATTAGTAAGCCTCGCGGAGCCCTCTCCTCGATTGATAGGTCTGAAAGCAGCCTTCTTGTAGCGAGCGAAATCAAGGTCAGTACCGGGATACTTTTCCCTAATCAGCTGCCACGAACGACCTCGGATGAAATGAACGGCCTCATGCCTGGCACGTCGAAGTCCACCGCTACCAACAGGAACTTGTAATGCGAGTTCTCCTCGGCCAGCAATTGCTCCGCCTCCATAGCGCGGCGAAGTCGCTCATCAGCTGCGACTTCCAGTAGCCACCTTTCAACAACCTATTCCGCCTCCGCTCGCTCCCTTTCGGCCTCCATGCCCCGCGATCGGCAACGGTGACAGAAGCCTGTAACCTACCTTCCAAGGAGTCCGCCCAGTAAAGATCGTCCGAATATGACGTTCGCAGATAAACAAAGGCCTTCTCTAAAGCAAGTACTCATCCACGGGCTTTGAGATGCAATGAAATAGGCCCATGCAACTCTGGGGCACGAGTAGCCATTTCGAGGCTGCTATGATGCAAAACCTCGACTTGCGCACCAACTTCCTCCCCAGCTAGGTCAGCAGGGGGAGTTGGAGCACCAAGCGAAAGGTCGCGACCCTCCAAGGATGCCACCCATGCAGATTGTGACCGACTAGGGGGAGAGGCCGCCCTGACAAAAGTTTGTCTCTTCCTTGAGACTACCATGAGAGGAATGTTTGCCTCTTATTCAGCGAGCCCGAAAGGACTGGGCAAGGGCAGACCTCTCTTCCTCAGGCGGCGAGCAATCACACCCATAACCAGTGAACCTGACACAGGTTGAGCACCATGAGAACATCGCAGCAAATCGCAGCATGAAACATTGCCTGGCATTACGATCTCCTTAACAAAAGTCAAATTAAGCTTAAGAAACTCCTCTTCTATCCGCTTCTCATCCTCACTAACAGATGAAATAACGAACCTCGCTGAAACACAAAAAACAATGTCAAAAATAGTATCACAAAAGGGACATACAGAAACGTGCATATCATGACAGTAAAAAAACTCACAAAGATCAAACTGGAAGTATCGAGACACTCTATATCTCCCAAGTTTGAATTAACCAAAATCCGCCGAAGTAAAGAACCATTGCTTCCCCCAATATTCGGTGTTGCCCCTCGCCAATGGCAGACAAAGAGGACAGTTCAACACACAGATACCCCTGGAATCCAGCCGAACCTTGGTCAGGTGATGGATCACAACGAAGATAAATAAAGGGCAGCGTCATGAGTCCTCAGGAGGATTGCAAGCACTATCTTGAACCTGCTCGGCTCATTTGAGCGGGAGGCATTCTAAAATGAGTAAAGAAATGCAAGTATCTCGAGGATCTGCTTCGGACGGGAAACTACAACGATTATCTGCTTCCAACTAGGAAGCAAACACCAGAGTATCTTCCACACAGAGAAACTCCCTTCTATTGAATGCTCTTGGATTGGGAACTATCTCACGCGTATCTAAGAGCGCAGAGCTAACAAGGAACTTCCCTCCTACAACACGACTCCTAATTAGAGAGGTATCTCCACGAAGATCTCCTCCCTAAACTACGCCTACATAGCCTGGTTGAACCAGGACTCCTTGCACTATAAATAAGACATGAGGTTGGTAAGCTAAGGTATGCTACAAATTTCTAGTTACAGCATTACACCTTCCTCAGAGCCCTGTCTGACTTTAGCATCGGAGTGTCATCGGCCACCACAACGGTGGGGTGTGGCTCACGTGTGCTACTTGTGCAGGTCAACAGGTCAGCAGGAACCAAATTGAAGCAGGGAGTGAAAAATGACTGCATCAATTGTCATCAGTCTTTACAAGCTAACAAAACTTTTGTCAATTTTGTTAAGTCCGACTCTGGGATCCAGACTTATAACCCACGCGGTGGTCTGACATGGAGATCGAATCAGTGGGTTTGATGTGTAAATTAGGTAGTAATAGAGTGATTGGATACCCAACCAGATTTGGTGAACAACGGTCGAACTTCAGTAAAAGCAAATACCTTTTATTTTTTGATAATATCTTCGCATGTGTTTTACATTCCGTGGGTGCTTAAGGCCTTCGTCGCTTGTGATATACATATTGGGTTACTTTCCGTCTTTTGGGGGCCCACCAGTTGGCTGGGCCTTGTTGACGAGATCATTGTGCGACGTGTATTACGTAGACTGCAAAACGGTTTTGTATCGGTTACTCCCCCAGCTAATGGGTCTGCGTGCAGTTTCATTTTTTCAATGATTGTGGACTCGTGCAGTTGCAGTTGGAACTTTCGCCTTCTTATTCCCCGCATGGCATTTAATGCTGGCGTGACTACTGGTTGACCTCGTTTTGTGAATCTTCGCGCATGTATATAGGCTAGTTTTTTCCATTTCAAAAGTTACCATGAACCCCGTAGAGTATGTTTCTCAAATGCATCTTTTCATAAAATATGTTTTGGGTTCTCCAAAGGCTAAAGGAAGATCTTTGTTGTTGGAGTCTTTGAATGTTCTGATATTTGCAATGATGAGTTTAACAAAAACCTGCTATTGAGTGATGCCACCTAGTTTGGGTGAGCATACAATTGGTTCCATGGGACCTCATAATTTCTTCTTACATTGCTTAGAAGAAGTATAGACTCCCTCTTAGGGGTCAAGTTTTTCTTCCATCTTCCGGTGCTCCCAAGGCGTCTCTTGCCATCTAGTTTGGGAGATAATACCTGCAACCAACTTTGGGTGGTTGTTTTTGCTGCTCCTTCAATAAAGTACTTTTTTATTGTTCGTGTTTTATTT
The DNA here is from genome assembly GCA_963556465.1 of Berberis vulgaris. NCBI lineage: Eukaryota > Viridiplantae > Streptophyta > Magnoliopsida > Ranunculales > Berberidaceae > Berberis > Berberis vulgaris. Next base: position 27,057,605 of record OY747136.1, on the reverse strand, counting down.
CTTGAATGAGTCTATATCATGTTGGCTTGTGCGAACACCTCTTCTAGACTGAAAAAAAATCAAAACAATGAGATAGTTTTACTCTGAGGGGGACTATGATAATCTTGCCTTGAAGGAGACGCGCATGGTCCTGACTCAGACTGTGTAGATCCCTTGACGAAATATCACGTTTCACCAATGATAGTGAAGTTACTGAAAAGTGAACTTCGTGCGGGCAGCCCATTCTTGCTGGTTGTCAGCTTCCAAAGTAGGCATCAGCCTGCCGACGTGCTGCTACTTAGCCAGCCAGTCTGGCTGGCAAACATTGCACCTTCCCCTCGGACTGATTAAAGTCTCATCGTCCGTGCAGGGTGGTTATTCTCCCTTCTTTTGGCCTGGGTTCTGATATTTCTGACCTGCAGGCCCGAGCTATAACTGCTAACAATCCAGCTATTTCAGCGCTGCATATTGGCAATCTCGTGCTGACTGTTGGTCTCCTCAAATGGTCCCTTCCACCTTATTGGCAGTGTACTTAATGCACTGGTGCAAAGTTGAAACTATCGCCTCCATCTGATGGAGCCAAGGGCTTTCCAAGATGATGTTGTAAGTGGACGGGGCCTCGATCACCAGGAACTCCTTGAACATGACTTTTCATAGTTATGGCTTTCCCGTCACCACTGTTAGCCTATTTTTTCCGATAGGAAAGCACTTCTCTTGCTAAACCGATCATGGGGTGACTGGCGGGGGTCAAGCTCTCCTTTTTGAGCTGCATGCTACAGAATGCATTGAGGAACTGGACGTTCAAATAGCTCCCCATGTTTACCAAGAATCACTTTACTTCCCATTTCGCTATGAGGACTGAGATGACCATGGCGTCGTTGTGTGGAGAGTGGATGCCTTGGAGGTCCTTGTCCGTGAATGTCAGCGATGGGATCGGGTTCTGTATACATGCGTATTACACTTGTCAGTCCTCGTAGGTGGATTGAGTCTACATCTTGCAAAACGTCCTTTTTAGGGACCTGTTGATTGCTTACCTTCCGAGCTTATCCCATGAAGAACATATATAATGCCAGGCGCTTTTTTCTTTGTTTCTTTGATGGAAACTTCTCTTTCCTTTGTCCAGTCTTGTCTTTTTCCAGGCTTAGGAATTCCTTGAGCTTTCCCTTCTTGATCCAGTACTCAATCTCGCTTCTAAGACTCTTGCAGTCCTCCATGTCGTAGCCTTCATCCTTGTGAAAGGAGCAGTATTTGTCGTTGTCTTGCTAGGAGGGATCTCCCCGTTGTTTGATGTGCCACTTCACTTCTCCCCAATTCTTAATGGTATTGAGGACGTCAGACAGGCTTGAGTTGAGAGAAGTGAAGAATTTGGAGCTGACGAAGTTGGATACTTTATCTTGTCTCATTCGACCAGAGTCTGGCTTATTGTCATTCCACTTCCTTTTACTTCTATCATTAGCCTCATATTTATTTCCCTCGTTTTTATCTCTGGACCAGAGTGATGCTTCTTGTCAGCTTCTCCTTCCTTTCTGGTGACCAACATCTCCTCAAGAGTGATGTATTTCTGAGCGCTCTTCAACAAGTCAGTCGGAGGCTCGAGGGTGAGGAAGTTGTAGAATTGTCCTCTTTTCAGTCCTAAGGTGAAAGTTGTGACCAATGTGTCATCATTGTAGCCATCGATGAGAGTTAACTTATCATTGAAGTGGGTGACATACTCTCTCAGTGTCTCGTTCGATTTCTATCTTAGGCTGAGTAGGTAATGCAGACCCTTCCTAATTCGTTGATTGCCGACAAAATGGGTAATAAACATTTTGACCAGCATCCTAAACGAGTCAATAAACTTCGATGGGAGACTGTGGAACCAGGTCAGTACTGCTTTCTTCAGGATGTTGGGGGATGTCCAGCACATTACTGTTTCAGGTCCTTCTTTCAGCACCATTACATGGTGATAATGGCGTAAGTAGTCGGACGGGTCCGTTGTCCAGTCATAAAACTCCAGCTTTGGCGAGCTGAACTTCTTTGACAGTGGCTCATTCATGATATGATCCGTGAACATGGGAACGGTGAGGTTATACAACACGTCCGGATTGGTGGCTCCAAGCCGGAAGGGGTTATGTGAGGCGGGTTTGTCGGCTTTAGACATCGGGTTTCCATAGGCCACTCCACCGCCCTTGTTCCATTGTGAGATAACAGGGGCATAGTGACTTTCCTGAACGCGTTCTCTGGTGTCTTCAAAGGATAGGGATCTTTGTGGCTCCCTTCCTCTTTTTTTGGGTGGAGGGTTTCGCTGAGTGAGTATTTCCACCACTTGAGCGATTTGCTGCAGCTTGGCTGTCAATTAATCCACCCGAGAACCCATCGTGGTTGCTGCCGGCGTGGGGGCTCGGGGTTGTTCTCCCCACTGGGTCGATGCCGCCATAACTGGTGGCTCTGTGCCAGTTCGAGCGTTCAAGGGCTCGGTGATTTTTCCATAATTGTGAGATCTAGTGATTACCATTTTTCTAGATTGTAATGAAGGGGTGTTATCATTGTTTTCTTAGGAACTTTGTCGTTCCCCACAGACGACACCAAGTTGATGGTGTCAAATCTTGTTCTGCTTAACCTTGACTTTCACAGGGAACACACGTGAGTCAAAGACCATCATTGTGGCGGCTGATGGCGATGCTTAAGTCAGAAAAGGCTTGAAAAAGGTGTATTGCTGTAAATTGGGTTATGTAGCATACACTTGTTCATGAACCTTGTGCCCTATTTATCATGCGAGAGTCTTGTTTGGTTATGCCTTTGGTGGCGTAGTTTTGGGAAAGATATCTGTTGAGAGATCATTTCCTTTTTGAGATTCGTCCATATAGGAGAGTTTCCGTACACAACTTGTACTCTGATCTGTTGGGGATTTTTCCCTTGTGAAGTGTTTTCCATACAGGAGAGTTTCCATGCACGACTTATACTCTGATATTTGTTTCCTAGTAGGAGTCAATGTGTTGTTGGCCTACTTGTCTTAGGCCAAACTCCTAGATACTTGCCTTATTTAGTCTTATGGGTATTGGGCTTGACCATGCTACTTGTGGGCTCAATAGGACACCGCTGATTGGGTCCAACCTTTTGGAACCTGCTTTAGTGGGCTTTGTGTTATCTAGGCTTGCTCTGTTGACGAGATCATCTTGACACGCGTACAGTGCGGATTACTGAACTGTTTGGTGTATCATCAATATACATTAAACTTTCAAAAATGCGAGAGTACACAAGTTGTGAAACACTTGGACCTGTATGTTTATGTAGCAGCTGGGATAGATGGAATGAATTATTAGATTTCTTGATTCCATATTGTTTGAACTTGTCTATTACATTCTCATATATTGTGATTGAGACAAAGCTAACCCATCAGATGTTCGCAATATTTTGATTCCCAAAATTATGTCTGTTTCACCTAGATCTTAAATATTGAAATTGATGATACATCAAAATAGACCGATCCTCACGAACATATGTGTGGCACAAGGACCCATCACGAGGACACAACAAACAACCCATTGGGCCAGCTTATGAAGCTCGATAGAAATAAAGCTAATTCCACTAGCCCAGACAAGGCCAACCTCTAAGGAGGCGTAAGCAGGATCCAAATACAGGTCCAGACAAATCAAAGCCCAAATCCAAAGCCCATCACACGTTGTACTAAGAAAAAGCCGAGGAAGGACCTAAGCCTCCGCGAACGATTTTTCATTAAGGAGGAGACTGTTACGGAAACATCTCCTTCTGTTGCGCCTCACATGCTTAAGTCACACAGAGAGTTAACCACAACCATTATAAAAGGTAAAGGGAACTTTCAATTAATGTTTGCAACTTTAACTGGGTTTTGTCCAAATTTACTTCCTTCTTCTAATAGAGTTAATAACTTAAACATCGGAGTGCCTTCAGCCACCAAAAAGGTGGTCCTTGGCAGTTTAACAGTGGTTTTGCAGGTCAAACTCATAGGAGGACGATATTTGGACACATGAGTTTGGTGTCGTCCGTGGGGAACAACGAGTTTCCTTTTTCCAAATACAAAACACACAAGTGACAAAGCTCACCACAACCTAAAAAATTATCAATGAGATCCAACAACTCTCCCACTGATGCATCACTGACGGTTCAAGGAGAAGATGCGGCTAGAATCGCCGGACCAATAGCATTCGTGAATGAGGATCCGCTGCACACAATAGTCTAGACAGCCCAGACATTTGTCAACACTACTATGGATCTCGGGGAAGATTTTCTTATTACCTAGATGAAGCATGTCACAATGATAGTAGAGAAGATTGCGCAGAAGCACATTCAACTAATTAACCCGGTTCAAACACAGCCACAACAAAACTCCGCCAATCTAACTCAAGAAAGTGGCGAAATCCTAGAAGAACCCCAACAAGCTAGGAAACTTCAAAAACAGTGAGCTTCCACGAGGCAAGAATCCATTCTTTGAAGGGCCACTTACCGAAATCCCATTGAGAATAGGGGTCACGGATCCTGATGTATTATACGAATTGGCAAAACCGCCATTTTTTTACGCCCTCATGATAGCAGCAATGCCGAAAAAGTTCATTCTGCCAAAGTTCGAGGTGTATGATGGTACTTCCGATCCCGACCGATCATTTAAGACATTTCCACAACATGATGGCCCTAAAGGAAACCACATAATCAATTTTATGCAGAACGTTCCTAATCAGCCTCACTTCAACAGCAATGAACTGGTTCAATAGTCTACCACCAAGGTCGATAGATTCCTTTCAAGCTCTGGCCACCACTTTCATCACCAGATTTATCAGAAGCCAACGGATGAGGAAAGGGCCATGCTACCTACTACATATAAGACAAAAATCAGAAGAAACAATACGGGAATATGTCATCCACTTTACCAATGAACTGACAATGATCGAGGATGTAGCAATGTCACAGCCACAACAACCTTCGTGGTCGGATTAAAGAAAACTCATTTCTTTGTCGCTCTTAACTTAGAGCCACCAAAAGGCATGACAATCCTGCTAAAAGTAGCACAGAAACATATCTTCCTAGAAGAGATGAAAGCAACCAAGAAGAAAACTGATCAAGAAAGAGAAAATTTCTCAAGAAGATAAAAAAAGGAAAACAACGGACAACAGGAAGGAAGCAACCCATCGAAGAAAACGTCGAAGTAACGAAAAGGACAATTTGCGATGACTTAGAATTCTGGAAATCGCAACCAACATGACCCAGACACGAACGGGTAATGAGCGTAATGAAAACTGCATACAAACCATACACAACTTTGAAGACAAGTCGAGCAAACATACTAAAACACATAGTGAAGTGGGATAATATTAACTGGCCACTTTGGATGAGAGGAGACCCAAAAAGAAGAGACAAAAACAAATATTGCACATTCCATAAGGATCATGGATACGATATTGAAGATTGTTACAACCTAATAGATGAAATCGAATACTGGGCTCAGAAAGAACTATTAGAAAAATTCATCGGGATGCCAGAAAAATAGATCGAATGGAAAGATAAAACAGACAACGTTGCGAGATAAAAAAGAACAAACCGGAGAATTGATATACACCACACACCGCACAACCAAGGGAAGCAAAGCACACAAAAAAGCAAGGCAAACCCCTCACTCATCTATATTGGAACATGGGTACCTACGAAACACTTCATATAACATGGAAATGCATGTATCATCCAATCCGTACAAATTAAAAGACTTCATTAGCAATTGCAAGATCGAGTCGGGCCACTAAACAACATGTGAGGAAAAAGCAAAGAGAAACGAAACATCAGTCCTCAATGCAAAGACTGACAATGAGCAAAGGAAGACAAAGCAAACAATATTTTGAATCGATTTAAAAGCCTTAATGGCCAAAACTGATGAAGTATTCAAGAAAACATCAATAAAGATTACGGATTTAGGAGCTCCAAATTCTCGCACGGAGAACAAATTGGCCACACAAAATTGTCAGGCCATAAAATTCGGACACACAAAACTTCTTGTCTGATCAACCACGAAGTAAAGGTTAGACACCCGAGTCACCTAAACATAAAAAAAAACTTCGAATCGATCTAGGTGTCAAGTTAACGAAGTAAAGGTTGGACATCAAGTCACCTAAACATAAAAACTTTGAATTGACCGAGGTGTCGAATTAACGAAGTAAAGGTTGGACACCTGAGTCACCTAAACATAAAAAACTTCGAATCAACCAAGGCGTTGAATTAACGAAGTAAAGGTTGGACACCCGAGTCACCTAAAAAGACAAACTTTGAATCGACCAAGGCGTCGAGTTAACAAAGTAAAGGTTGGACACTCGAGTCACCTAAATACATAAAACTTCGGATCGACCGAGATGTCGAGTTAATGAAGTAAAGGTTGGACACCCGAGTCACCTAAACATAAAAAACTTTGAATCAATCAAGGTGTCAAATTAACGAAGTAAAGGTTGGACACCCAAGTCACCTAAACACAAAAAACTTTGAATTGGTTGAGGTATCAAATTAACAAAGTAAAGGTTAAAAGGCAAAAAAATTGTCTGAGCTAAGGAAACAAATCAATACAGTCTGAAAAATACAGGAAAAAAACAACTACTTAAAAACAAACTAGAAAAAATGATAGCGACCAGTAGATAAACAAGAAACAAATACGAATGCAGTTATAAAAGAGCTTGATACAAAAGCTACGATAGCTACAAAAAATAAAAAAAAAGTTAACCTTTATTGATAAACACTACTATGTTACATCCGAAGAAGGCAATAAAGAAGTAGGAGAGGAAACCGGAGCAATGGTATGATTAGTATAATTAAGTCAAAATTGGAGAAGAAACCATTTCAGGATAAGGGAGCAGCAACGGCTTCAGAATACTTAGAAGGGGCAATGACTCCTCTGTTGCTGAAGCAATTTCCTCGGCATCAACATCCTCAAACGCTTGACCAACCAAATGATGATACCTAGACAAGTCTTCCCCGAGCCTTTCAAAATAATCAAAGAGCTAAACCCGCCCGTCAACAACTCGCTTCCAGTCCTCAACTTCGACCACACAAAGCTTATCCTTAGTAGCAATAAGTTCAGTTTTGGCCTCGGCAAGCCACTCTTCAGTAGTGGAAAGCATATCGGAAGCATCTGCCTTGACATCACGAAGCGCAACAGTTATCTGTTCCACCCGCCTCTCAGCAGCATTACACATAACGGATTTCTCCAATCCAGAACAAGAAGCTTCATCAAAAGCCGTTCTCTAAACAGATAACTCCTTTTCCACATCATGAAGATGAAAACAAGCCTCATCTAGCTTAGCTCTCAAGGAATCAAGATCAGCAACAGACTTATCACACAGATTATTCGCCTCGATCAGAGATTCTTGAGCAGCCACAACAACTTTCTCCAAGTCCATGCATTGCATCTTCAACACATCAAATTGATAAAGAACATGAGAAAATACCAGCAATAGCGCTGCCAACCTCCTCTCTAAAAGAGCCACTTGATCACGACCAGCTAGATAAACCGAGCCTATTACCCCTGCGTAAGCGAGATGATTACCCATGCGTAAGAAATTGCCTTGAGGGACTAGTAGACCTCGTAAGCTTTCATTTTCACGAAACAGGAACGAAAACAGTGACGGGAGCATTGAGATCCGTAACATCTCGGATGGAGCTCACTTTCAAATCAATGCTAGCATCACTAACACAAGAACGAGCGATACAGGCAGCATGAGCCTTAGCATGAGCCTCAGTAAACAAAGCTCGTTCAACTTCATTCATAGTGTATAGACCATTACACTCCAGGATACCATCGGAAAGAAACGCGTCAATAGGAAAACGGGCAAACTTCAATAACTCTTCACTGATCTTCTGTTCCTCAGTTGATAAAAAGAGATTATTTCGTCTGTTGGGAACCCAAAATGATCGAAAGATCAACCGACCTCTTAATTGAAAGTGGCTAGAATTCACAGAAGCATAGAACCAAGACCGCGACCAATCGCGGATATCGTCACTAAGGTTCTCGAAACAATCAAGAGAGTGAAGGAAACAGATTTCCATGTTCACTAACAGACCAACCACAGAATGCAAAATCCTAGTAGTTAAAGGAATGCCAGCAAGAGTAACCTTCGTGTAGGAAAAGACCATCACCTTCCAACCATTGAGGCCCATTTGAGCAAGAAGAATACCCAAGAAATTCAGATACTCCCAGAACAACTCCAGAATAGGGAATTGAAGACTAGAATAAAACATGCATGAATACAATACAATGTATCCAGTCTTTGGGTTACAAGGGCTATCATCTGGTCCAGGCAGGATAAGCTCAAGGTTAGGTGAAAGATTATAATCGGAACGAAGGCTCACTAGAGTAGACTGAGAAGCTCTATTGGGAAAATAATGAGCCTTACAAAAATTCAGCGACTTACCACTTAATTTATCACCAACAGACATTAGTGAGAAGCAAAGGAGCAAGGAAAATGGAGAAGAATGAACAAACAAAATAGAAACTCGAAGATAGCGTGAAGAGGGAAAAAATATTCACCACATTTCATTTTATAGAGTCAAGCGATTAAGAGACGGCTCATGTGACAGTGTGCGAGATGTGATGGCGATGCAAAATCCCAAAAATGTGCTCAAGAAACAAAAGGACAAGCAAAGGATCAAGACACCAACTCGTGAAACCCGATAGAAATAAAGCTAATTCCACAGGTCCAGACAAGACCCACGTCTAATAAGGCGTAAGCATAATCCAAATCCAGGCCCAGACAAATCAAAGCCCAAATCCAAAGCCCATCACATGTTATCTCATTAAGAGGAAGAACGTTGTACCAAGAAAGAGTCGTGGAGGGACCTACACCTCCACGAATGATTCTCAATTAAGGAAGAGACTGTTACAAAAAAATCTCTTTCCGTTGCGCCTCACATGCTTAAATCACGCAGACAGTTAACTACGATCATTATAAAAGGTAAAAGGAACTTTCGACAAAGGTATGCAACTTTTACTGAGTTTTATCTAGATTTACTTCCTTCTTTCAACAGAGTTACTGACTTAAGCATCAGAGTGCCTTCGGCCAACAAATGTTCTTTGGTAGTTTAACAGTGGTTTTGCAGGTCAAACTCACAGGAAGATGATTTCTGGACGCATCAGAAATGTTTAGTTAGCATAAGTTTGGTGGACTTAATAACATGACTATTAGTCCCAAAGATAAGAATATCATCAACATAAAGAAAAACTATCACATAGGCATTATTGATTTTCTTTATGTAGGGACACTTGTTACAGTCATTTATGTTGAATTCATTTTTTAACATGACTCCATCAAACTTCTCATGTCATTGTTTGGGAGCTTGTTTTAGACCATATAAGGATCGAACAAGTTTACATACTTTGTGATCTTGTCCTTTGTCTCGAAACCCTTCTGGTTGATACGTATATATTGTCTCATTTAATTCTCCATTCAAGAAGGCAATTTTTATATTCATTTGGTGAATTTTTAAATTGTAAATTGTTGTGATGGTAATTAACATCTTAATTGATGTCATCCTTGTCATCGGAGAATAAGTTTCAAAATAATCTAAGCCTTATTTTTTACTGTACCCTTTAGCTACTAATCAAGCTTTGTATCTATCAATGGAACCATCAAGTTTCATTTTATGTTTGAAGATCCATTTGCACCCAATTGGTTTATGTCTAGGAGGAAGATCAACCAATTCCCAAGTATGATTGTGCATAATGGATTCTATCTCACTGTTTATAGCTTCCTTCCAGAAGAAAAAAAAAAAAAAAAAAACTTTAGGAGTAGACATTTCTTCTTTATGAATTTGAGGCTCTGTTTCTAGCACATAAGTTAGAAAATTTGGACCAAATAATGTTTTGCACTTTCGAGCTCTTTTGCTACATCTAAGGAAGTCATCATTTCTATTTTCATTAGAACTGATATTTTGCTCACTCCCTTCATTTGATGCCTGATGTGTTCTTTTTGGAGCACTAGACGACTCAGAAGTCATACAAGGTGTTGAGTCTATGTAATCCTTCCTATGAAGAAATACAGTCTAAAAAAGCATCTACATCTCTAGACTCAAGGATAATATTAATATGAATATCATTGATATCATATTTAAACACCAAAAACCTGTATGCACAGCTAGTTTTTACATTTCCTAAAAATTACAATCAACGGTTTTTTCTCCTAATTTGTTCATTTTGGGCGGTGGAACAAAAACATTCGCTAAGCACTCCCACACTTTAATGTGTTTATAGGATGGTCGTCTACCTTTCTATATCTCATATGGTGATTGACCAAATTTCTTATGGGGCACTTGATTTAAAATATGATTTGCCATATGGAGTGTTTCCCCCTCAAGTTCTGAGGTAGATCAGAGTTGATAAGCATGGTATCAATCATGTCTTTCAAGGTTCTAGTTTTTCTTTCAGCAACTCCACTTAATTGTGGTGAGTTTACTGTATAATACCATTCTATTCACAAATCTTTGCGAATGGAAATTCATACTCACCACTTCTATTAGATATCAATATTTTGATATTTTTATTTAACTGATTTTTTACTTCAGTTTTGTATTTTACAAACGCATTGACACTACACCAAAAATACCCATTAGCAACGATTTTAAACCGTGGGGGTAACCCATTGTCACGGCTTAGAGCCGTGGGCTGTAGAGGCGTCGCTAAATCCCCAGTAACGGCTAAAAACCTTGGCAAAATACCCATTAGCAACGGTTTTAAGCCGTGGCCAGGACTAGCCACGGCTTAAAATCGTGGAAAGTCCTAGCCACGGTTATAAGCCGTTGCAAACGTTTTAGCCACGATTTTAAGCCGTGGCCAGTCCTAGCCACGGTTATAAACCGTGGCAAGTCATGGCCACGGTTCTGAGCCGTTGCAATAGTTAGCCACGGTTTAAAGCCGTGGCAAATTTTTTTTTTTTATTTTTTTTTTTTTGCTATCAAATGACTTTTTATTACATTTTATAAGTTTTATTTCTAGAAAATAAAAATTTTAATGTGCCAAACTTAAACATTTCCATGAATGGAGGCAAAGTAATGTAATTAATAAGATAATGTGTTACATTGAGTCACAAAATCTATCAAATAATATCTCAAATACAATGACACACACACAAACTTAAATATCTCAAATACAAAGAAAGTGGAACAACATCATTGGTTCTCTACTCTTGAAGTTTGCATAGCTCATTGAAAGCTTCAAATATGTCAATGCTAGACTGGAACAACATCATTTGTCCTGTGTCCACTGTGTTTCTCACTGTTCTCATCACAATTGCTGCTGCTCTAGCATCAAGTCCAGAGGTTGGCTCGTCCAAAGGTTGGATGAACCAAGAGTACCCATCCCAACTGAGCCACATCTCTTCCCACACACCAATCTGCCTGTTAGCTCACTATAGTGTGTAAGCAAGGAAAAGATGTTAACAGTTGCAACCGCCTTTTGTTTCTCCACATCTCTTGCCTCACATGACTCCTCAGCATCCAATCCTACAAGAATCAATTCATGACGAAACAAAATTAGTTACTCGAATTGCAAATGAAAAGGCAACAGAGCCACAAACATGTGACATCTAGTAAGCATTAAGAATAAAAAACATGTAACTATGAATAGCTGCTACTAGGAAATAGTTTGTTTAACTATGCTAGAGAACACAAGGACTTCACTTATACTCAAGGGAAACAAGATTCAAGTCAAAGCATCTAACACCATACTTTGGTCTTGACAGCATCATTCAATTACATGGAAACATTAGGGGTGAAAGAAGGTAACCCACATGGATGCATTACAGCTGCTGTCATTGTTCTTAAAACAGTAATATGTCTAAAGTTTTGAAGTGGTTGATTACCATTAAAGGGAATATTCCATCTTTGAACAATGAAAGTGACTTTGTGCGATCAGTTTGAGATTTGTCTCCGTGTACAGATACAACCTTCCAACCCCTGTAAACTATAGAAATTCTTAAATGCACTAGCAGTATTATCGGGAATAAGTATGGAAACCTCCCCCAATTTAGCATCATTTACTCCAATGATGATTATGATGAACATAAAGAAGAAATAAGAAGGCAAGCAATATCAGCATCACCGTTCAAGACTTCAATTTGACACTGCTAGACATGGAAGTTTCCTAAGAGAAGATATATTTGTCTCTTCCATGATTTTTCACTACATTGAATAATTGCACAATAGGTCCAAGGAATCTCACCTAACCTCGTGAATGCATACAGCTTACTGAAGTAATTAGGCCTTGAGAACAACCATGCAGACGGCAATCGAACACCTGTGGAACAAAGTCCATCAGACGAAGAACAATTTCAACGAAGAACACTAGACCATGCAGACTCAAAAAAAAAAAGTAAACAATAGCAGATTTTGGGACTTACTGTTTTGCTTGTACGCGTGATATACATTTAAAAGCATCAAGTGATCCCCGTCGATGTGGCCGAACTGAGTTTTAGCTTCATCGGCAGCTTTTTGAGCCTCCCTAGGCCGGACAAAGCAATTGGGTACTAAAGAAAGAAATGGTTATCACAGAGGAGGCCCAGGGTGGTCAGCAGACATAAAGGCAAGATGACACCATTTGCTTCATGAGAGAATACTGAGAAACTGCAACTAAATGCACCAGCACTTTACTCAAAAGTTCCTACGGTACACTCCAACCAGTGGCATGGGACCTAGACAAGCTACTGCTGATGATAACCTAATTGCCTAAAATAAACTCTGCACGCATGCACAAGCACTGTCACAGAGACAGGACTAGGCAAATTTCCTTCTAAGGCCATGCACTCAAAAAAAAAATTAACAGTAACATATAACAACACATGCCCAAAAAAATCATGCTTTCATGAAGGTTGCGGTGCCCTAAAAGCAAGTTCACACATGTAGAGAAAACAAGTATGTCACATGCAGGTTCACACATGTGTATCTGGACAACTGTTCGAATAGCAGCTTCCAGGTAATCCCTCTCGGGCTCCTAAAATACTGAAGAAGTTGAACCACTTCCCTTTCTCTGCAACATTTGAGCAAAAATATGAAATGGGTATTATACTGATTTTGTTAGAAAAACATGAAATGGGTGTTTTGGAGATAAGAGCACAATGAGAAGAAAAATGAAAAAAGTTGAGAGATAAGTTCAAGCTATATATTATTATGGTTGTATAATAAACAAAAAAAAAACCCAAAGAAAAGAAATGGTCAAAATAGGAGAAGAAACTACACTTGGACATTGACACCACCATTACCACCTCCTCCCAAATGCAAATCAGATATATTTGGAAACCCTTCTCTCCCTTCAATCCTTTGATCGTAAAGAAAACCTTTAAAAAAAGAAAGCACATGGAAGAATCAAAGTCAATAACAGGGAATGACTTTAGCATATATGTCGCAACAAAAAAAAAAAAGCTAATAACATTACATAACCAATCAGATATATGTCAAAACAAAAAAAAAAAGCTAATAACAGGGAATGACTATAAGTTAACTATGTATGGAAGAGAAGCAAAGAAAAAGCTTTATGTTAGGATCTGATCTCTTTCTATACTGTTTTTACAGAATTGAAGGAACAAAACAATGCAATTGCTCATTTCCAAGATCAGAAGAGATGAATTCCTGGAAATAATGAGATCTATCAAGTCACAATTCAATACAAGAACAGTTTAAGAAGAATTCTGATCTTAGAAGATGAATGTCAGTAACTGATAGAATTTGTATATATGGAATGTAAAGGTTACAAAGAGGAAAGTAGGTATGAAATGTACAGCAGAGTTCGAGATTGCCAATCTCCAAATGAGCAGAGCTCAATGTACAGAATGTTATTACTCAATCAATGAATCCTATTGCTATTGCTAATCCCTTATTTATAGCATAGAGACTCACATACAACTAACACTCACAGACACTAACAGAGCACCTAACAGATATTATAACAGCAGAGCACCTAATAGATATTATAACAGAGCACTTAATAGATACTAACAGCATCACAAACAACAGGATTAACCTTGCACTGACTCCTGCTTGTCTGTTTGATATTTCTTCCTTGCATACATGTACTTGATAGGAGGCCGATGCCTAACACTTTAGCATTTATTTCGGGGTGTCCCTTCTGACATCACAGGCTCAAATCCCTTCCACACAAAACAATAACATTATGTAATTTACACAAACCTAACACACCAAGTGAAAATGATTCAAAGGGTTCATTTGCATCCTGTTTGTTATGGTCGGCCCCTATGTCCATCCCCCATTCAATGCTTGTATTTATTTGACAGTGCCTAGACCATGAGAACAATTGAGGCCCCCTCCTGTCATCTCTGTCACTCTGAACCAACAAGAAAGAACATAATAAATTATCATAACCATTTTTTTTGTTAGAAAAAAGTAACAAAGTCTCTTCTTTACTTCTCTTGTCTCTCTTCATTTCATTCTTGACTATTCCTTTCTTGAACTTTGCCAAACACACCTCTCTAGTTCCTCTTTTCCTAAACAAACAAATGAAAGGATGTGAGAAGACAGAATATAGTTAGGAGATTTTTATTTATTTATTTATTTATTGTTTTCAAATTACCATTCTTCCCTTTTGTCCCCCAACCTTCTTTCAATACTCCCACCAACCCTCTCTAAAGTTTCAGTGTCTTTCTGTTCATTTACTTATCTTCTTCTCTATTTTTTTGTTTATTTTCAATGGGTAGTTGCTGATTGCAGACTTGTCTCTCAAATAACTACAGCTCATACACAATATTTGATCAACAGTGTTACTCTTTCAACCTATGCACAAATATAATGAAATACCAAGCATATGCACACAAATGTTGACTAGAACACACAATATTCTATATTTGGTAACAAGTTTAAACTAAAGCATTAACAAGACCCATGCAACTTCATAAATGAGATTGGGCAATTTAAACTATTAAAAGCTCCTAGCTACTTTAGTTTTCAAGATTATTGTAGTTGTCTTTGTGTTTTTTAAGCAAAAAAGATACCCTCATCTAATTGCATAGTATTTTCACACTTAATCACAATTCGATTCACATTGTTTCTCTTGGAATACGTTCCTTTAAAAATGTTAAGATAAAAGTTAAGTCTTACCATATTCTTCCTGCAAGGCAGATAGATACCTGAAAACTGTTATAATTGGAGCAAAAAGATAACATCATTCAACAAGAAGAGATTACAATACTTAGACCTCATTATCTCAGTCTAGTGAATGCCTTGGCTTCCCCATACAGAAAACCAAAAATAGTAATATTAAACGCCAGTGAATGCCTTGGTAGTATTAGTAGCTAAATAGGCCTTTTGGTGTAGTGTATAAGAATGCAAATACGTTATCTTTTAGCATAAAAAGACTACTAAAGATCAAACTTAACAGTAATATTTTAGTTAAACAGAAAACATAGTTTAAGAGCTACTAGAAGTGATGGATGAATACTCACAGATACTAAAGAACTTCATTCCAATAGATTAGCCTTGGAATTTCACCAGTGAGTTGATTCTGAGCAAGGTCACTGCAGTAAATACAGACATAAAATTGAAAATTTGTTTCCCACATCTAATTGGACATATTTGAGAAGATAGGCTAAAGCTTCAATAAATAGAAGTGCATAACATCTAAAAGTTATGCAATGGAATAGTGAATAAAGGAATACTCTAGTTTGTGGAATCTCATTAAATATTTGAATAAAATTTTAATTAGTTAAGGAAATAGAGCTTCATATACAGGAAAATGAAACAAAAAGGAAATGTAATAAAGATGAGATTACACATGAATGATGATGAGCTTTGAGACCAAAGTTAAAAAGCATGCTTACCTTTGCGACTGGTGCCATCTCTGCCGCAATATGAACAATATGCAATCATGCACTGTATATTGATAAGAAGCAGTAAACTAATGAATACATATTGATATGGATATTTATAGATCCTCCCACAGATGAAGTACAGGAAACTCTCATTAGGAGGCTAAAAAAACAAATGTCAATGTGTGCTTCCTAAAGAAGAAATGACAACCATGCAAATCTGAACAAGAAAAATCTGAAGGCCATCATTACCATGTTCCCATATTGATCTTGAGCTATCTTTCCTATATGACCCTTCATGCCTTTGACAATTTTCTTCCTTGCCTGAAACCAACAAAAAAATTCAGAAATAACCATCTCGAATAAATCTAAAATTGCAAAGGATCCCCCTTAAGTCATTTGCAACAAACCTTAGCGCCTCCGTTTTTTATACAGAGAATACCAAGCTTTGAACCATCTCTGGTATGGATCATTCGAACAAGCAACGGGCCTGACAGCTGCTCAATCACATCTGTGGCAGAGGACTTTCAACTTACTCGGTTTAGAAGTTTGAACTAAATAGAAATGCATATGAAAAAAAGAGAAAAAAAAATTATATATATATTTTGCTTACCTTGTCAGCAATTGTTAGGTACTCCAATAATGCAGTGTGTATGATAGAATGGTCCACTATTCCTTTTTCTAAAATTGGTTGAATTACTGAATACATGTGCCTAAGAACTGAAGCTTTACTTAGACCCAATTTAGAAATTACATCTACCAACCTGAAAAAACAAGACAAATAAAATCCAAACAAGTGAACTATAAAAACCAGAAGCTAACAGTAGCAGAGCAAGAATTTTGGGTTAGAAAATAGTTCAACTCTGATCAATGAGTAATCATTCTTTAAATGTTATTTAGGTGCAAAAGCTTAATGATGACGTATCAAGTTGAGAAATGTTTCTATTATTTACATTCTATGTTAGGAAAGGTCAATGTTAGGAAAGCAATGACCGAGTCTTAGCTTTGCCTAAATCTTGGCAGTGTTCTTAGAAAAATGCCTAAGCTGATTGCATAGATGTAAAGAGGAGATATGGATATGCTTAATGCTTGAAGCAAACCTTTTTTCTTTAGATGAAGCCAAATCCTTGAACAGCTGAAACTCTGTTGAATACAACTCGAACAATAGATTTTGTCTCTGAGATGCATTTCCCAATTGGTAGGCATGTTCAACAACTGCCAAATAAGAACCATTAGGCAATATTAAAAACATCAAGTCTGCAGAGTTCGACCAAATATGCACGAATATGTAATAAAGAAATATAGAATGTTATAACATACCAACAGATCCAACCATATGACGGAGAAGAGAGGCAACATGCCCATGGAGGGCAGAGATGAAACCTTCCAACTGTTTTTTAGAGGCTGCAGCATCATGAAGAAAAAAAATCAGAAAGAAGAAAATCATATCCATGCCAGCATTTTAATTATTTGAAGATCCATGCCAGCAAGAAAACTCATAGAAGTTTGATGAATTAAATATCTGAGTTTGATGAGAATTCTTATTGCCTGAAGTTTGATATGGAGTTATGAACCGACTCCCTCCAGTTGTTGGAACTTGATCCTTGCAGATAACTGTTTTTGCATCGTTAAGGGAGCATGCTGGACAAAAGTCAGAGAAGATAATATCAAACATACAGAATATTGCCATTACTCTAATCTTGGTAGAGATATTTAAACAACATACCATCATCCTCACTCTCAGTTTCTGTGTCGGTTTCATCTTCACTGAATTCGTTCACCTTGGGCTTAATGTTTAGCCATTTCTTCATTACTATTGAAGGCCAAAAAGCCTGCATAAAGTAGTCAACTCTGAGAAATATTTATTCCTCAATCGAACCCCCATTAAATCAAACCTTTTGCAGGGAAAACAAAGAGTTAAGTTAAGATTTTTAGTGAATCAAACATATTGCAAAGTACCCAAAAAAATCAGTGGAGTTGAAGAAGCAAACTTTAACAAAGTAAAAAACATAAATCATAAATATAGGGATAAATCAAAAAAAATTCCCAAACAATAAATTAAGGAGTGGGTTGATGGATTGACTTTAAAATATGGCATAATTGTCTAATGCATGCATTTGCTTAAAGCCTTAAATTGATGAGTGATTCTAATTGTTAAGTGGAAACAAACCATGTGCGCGCAGTTGCTGCCTAGAATACTTACATGCAAAAACTTCTCCATTGTCCTATCCACTGGTAAAAGGGCAAGGTATTCAATTGCACATACAAAAACTTCTCCATACTCCCTTCTTCCTAAGGTTTAACATTGGTTCAACATGAGGCATATAAAAAAGGAGATGTCAAACATAGTTTAAAGCATAGAAACGTAAGCTCAACATAAGGCATAAGAAAAGTGAGATGTCAAACACATTTTAAAGCATATAAACAATTGCAATTATGGTACAGTAGAAACTCAAATAATTAAATCTAGTACCCAAACATGGCGCACAGAAGTGCTAGAGTACAATTGCACTAGCATATTGATGCTTGGTAGTCATTGTTATCTAAATATATCAAGGATATAAGCACTAAACAAGAAGGTTATGACACTAAAAAGTGAATACCTGACATAAGTGGTAGAGAAATACTGAAAGCATGTCAGGTGTTGAAGCACACTTTGGATGATGATTCACATGGAAAGTTTTGTATGTGCAGAGAAAACCTAACCTGAAATACAAAACACAGATCATTCCTTATCAATTTTAACATCTAAATAACTTATAGACAATAGTGAAGTTTCTTCACTGATGACAAAACCAAACAATAACAATCCGATTTTTATCAAGCAAAAAACCCAATTTAAACTTTCTCCCTAATCGATTGAGATTCAAAGTAAAACCTTCAATGGGGGTGTAGATCTGATGAAATCCTCCATAGTCTTGGGATGCCGACAGTCTTCAACAGGAAAAACAAAGAAGTGCATCTAACATTTAACATAAAAATCAAAAATTTATTCAATGGGTTGTTGGGAAATCATATCAGGCTTGCAAAACCAGGCTTCATCATCAACAATCTTCTTCGGGAGCGGAGAAATTGATCCATTCGGGGGAAATTGATCCATTCGGAAAAATCTTCTTCTTCTCCTCTTCAGAAATCGAGCTGGAGAAAAGAAGAAAGTGAGTTCTAGGGTTTGCTTTGCTGAAAGAAGAAAAAAAAATAAGAAGAAGAGATCAACAAAGAGATCTAAAGAATAAGGGATCTAAAGAAGAAGAAGGAGATCTTACCTTCTCAAACTTTTTTCTTTTTCTTCATCTTCTTCTTCTTCTTCTTCTTCTTCTTCTTCTTCTTCTTCTATCGTCCTCTCCTTCTTTCGTCCTTCTTCTTCCCTGCTTCGAGAATCTGCTTCTTCTTCCCTGCTTCTTCTTCTATCGTCCTCTCCTTCTTTCGTCCTTCTTCTTCCCTTGTGAGAATCTGTTTTTCATCAATTTTTTTTGCCAAAGCGCGAAAGTGAAAAAAAATTTAGCAACGGTTTTAAACCGTTGGCAGGTTTAGCCACGGTTATAAATCGTTGGCAGTTATAGCCACGGTTTAAAACCGTGGCAACCCTTTTGGTGTAGTGTTTTTTGGCCACAGTTTTAGTTTTTAGCCACGGTTTTAAACCGTTGGCCGTTATAGCCACCGTTTTTAGCCGTGGCAAATAAACCAACGGCTTAGAGCCGTGGCCACCTCCTCGTAGCTAAACAAGCCTTTTGGTGTAGTGTGATAGCTTCTTCTTCGCTACTTAATAATAAATACACATAACAATACTGTGAGCAATCATCGATAAACATGATAAAATATTTCTTCCCACCTCAAGTAGGAATTGATTTGAAATCACATAAATTGGTGTGTACTAAACCCAATTTCAGTGCGTCTTTGTACTGAATGAAAAGGTTGTTTAGTAAATTGGGCTTCCACACGAACCTTGCATTTGTTTTGTGATTTATTATCAAATTTAGGGATTAACCCTATACTAGCCAACTTCTTCATTTTCTTAAAATTTACATGACCTAGTTTATCATGCCACAGTAAAGGGGACTCAAAGAAATAAGAAACAAATTTCCCATAATTAATGACCATTACATTAGCCTTGAAAATACCATCTGTAAGGTAACCACGTCCCACGGTCTTGCCTGAGGTATATTTTAATATCATAGTTCCCTTGCCTTCAATTTCCAAGACTGATTCATTTTCCATAAAGACCCTGTCATTGTTATTCAACTTCTCACATGGCGAGTGGCACCAATGTCAAGCCACCGTGTGCGAGGATGATTAACGAGGTAAAACTCAGATACACTAGCGTTAATGTGTAACCATTCGATAAGGCAAACAGGAGCTTCTGACAAGTTTGCTTGAGAAGAATGCCTTTTGTTGTCTTCATCCATGCGGTTTCGGCAATCTTTCGCAAGATGCTCATTCTTTCCACAAACATAGCAAACGCCTTTGAACCTTTTAAAATTCGCATGGATTTTGGAGTTTATGCTACTTCCCCCATTCTTCAAGGAAAAATTTCTTTTGTGAGAGCTCTTCTGCTACTTTGAACTCTCGATGACATGCGCCTTTGAATCAACCGGTGTGCGCTTGTCTTTTCCTCGATGGTATTCCTCAATCTTTAGGCGGATGATTAAGTCTTCAAGACTCATCTTCTTACGTTTGTGTTTCAAATAGTGTTTAAAATATTTTCAATTGGGAGGGAGCTTCCCAATAATAGTAGCATCCTTGAAATATTCGCTGATGATGTGGCCTTCAGCCTGCATTTCATAAATGAGAATTTGGATTTCTTGGATCTGGAGAATGACAGTTTTAGCATTAGTCATTTTGTCATTCATAAACTTGTTGACGACAAATTTCTTTAGTCCAAAATCCTCCGTTTTGTACTTCTTTTCCAGTGCCCCTACAGGTCCTTAGCACTGTTTATAGTACTATAAACTTTGTACAAAACTTCATCCAACGAATTTAGCACATAGTTTCGGCATAGGAAGTCAAAATGCCTCAAAGCTTCAATTGCAATGAACACTTCCTTGTGGCTCTCTTGGGTTTCTCCATCCTTTTTCTTTGGTTCATCTTCTGTAAGAAAATTTTCAAATCCAATGTTATTAGGTGAAACAACATCTTGCTATGTCATGTTTTAAAATCAACTCCTTTGAATTTCTTTGGCCTATCATGTGCAAGAACTTTAGTTACTCTAGAAGTCATCCCAACAATTAAACTGGTTTCCATTTTATCTCCCATATTTTTGTTTGACACACAGAAAAATAAAATTTAGTTGTTATTAGTAATAATAAAAATAAATCAAATTTAGTCACATAAAAAATTTAAATAGACTAAGTATTGTAAAAACAGTATCTTAATCAGAGTTCAATAATTTATAAACTTTGTATCTAATTTGTAAAAATTACTGTAATAAAACAGTAATATATATTGACAGAGTTCTAAAATATATAAGCTTTAAAACTTACTGTACAAAACAGTATGTTGAAATTAACTGTACAAATAAAAACACGTACTATACAAAAAAGTGTGTTAAACAAATTTACACACATAAAAGTTTACTGTACAGTAGATGATACAGACTCGAAGTCTGTAAGCCAACACATTTTGACCAAAGTGTGTAATTTGGATTTGACCAAAGTTTTAGTGCTTTGGATATGTATGGCTACATATAGTACTGTACAACATAGACTCAAAGTTTGAAAACCAAACATGTATTGACCAAGGTTCTGGACTTTGGATTTGACCAGAGTTTTTAGTACTCTGGATATGTTTGGCTAAAGTTGTATGAAAGTATGAAACTAATACAGATTATAATATTGTCTTTTGGAACCATCTGTAACAGAGAGGGGATAGGATAATTTGAGGCTTGCTTAATGCAATGTCCTTAAGACAATATTCAACCCGTCTCGGGGCAACGTTGATGGTCATTAGTCTCCCAAGATACAACAATTTATCTATGTTCCTAATGCACTTTAGGACAAAAACTCAGGCAAATAGAAATAAGAATTGACTTTGAGATGAACAGAAAAGAACATATTTGATTTGAATTTACATTGTTTTCTGTGTGCTAGGTTTGTTGTTGTAATGATAAATTGATAATATTTTGGATATCTCAAATGGCCAATTTGAGATTCTACTTTTAGCAAATGAAACACTACGTACCTACTCCCAAAAAACACAATTGAACCAACACGCCTATTGGTCTAGAGATTTAAATAAAAAACCTTATGTAATTTATTTTAAAATAGAATAGTGTTTGGAGTGGGAGATAAAAGACGACTCAGATTCATTTTAGAATAACCCATTCAATGGCCCATAGAAATCAATTAAACAGTTTCAAACTCATGATCTCACAAACTCAAGTACTCAATTGTCTCTCACACTCTCACAAACTCAACCATCTCAAACTCTCACAACTCTCTCTCAATCGAACACTCACAACCGTCTCTCTCTCACAGATCTCTCGACAGGTTAGTTTCAATTCTCTCATAGATATCTCTTGGGTTGTAGAATCTCCAAGATGTAAGAATAATAAACCTCTTTTAATTGGTTTGATTTGGTTATTTTCTTGAAAAAGATTTCGGTCTAATCTTGATTGATTAATCGATTTTATTTGAAAAAAAATTGGTGTAATGTTGATTGATTTCTTGATGTTTTTAATGCAGCAAGGTGGTTCGGCTTTCAATCACACAAGTTTTGACAGTGATTATATAGTGGTTTATGTTTTGCAACTTTTTATAATGATTAATGGTTTTAGTGTAAATTTCTTGCTCTTAATTTTGTGCTTAAAACAATGTCACTTTAATTTCCTTTACTTGAATTCTGTAAAAAAATAAAAATGAGTTGTTCTGTTAGTTGAACCAAGATTAAAATAGTTTTGGGCTCCATATCGAGTCTACATTAGGCGCCTGTCTTTATTCTCTATTTATCCTGCTATGTAGGGGTGGGCAAAAACCGATTTAAATTCGGTTAACCGACCGAACCGATTTTTAAATTCGGTTCGGTAACCGAACCGAAATATGAGTAGAAAGAAAATAATTTAAACCGAACCGAACCGATTATAAACGGTTCGAAATCGGTTTACGATTTTTAACCGACCGATTTATAATCGAACCGACCGATTAATTAGATATATATAAATAACTAAATAACAAGTAGGTGTCAATACTTGATTAGTGCAACAAATGCACTGCAGTACACCCTGTTGCACTGAATCACCCCATTCTCTCAAAGTTTTCAATTTTGGGCTAAAAATTAGGTCTATAAAAAAAATCGGGCTTGTAAAAAAATTGGACATGTTTTAATGAAAGTCTTTCAAATGCTTGAGCTTGAAATTTCTACCCAACCGAACCGATCCGAAATTCGGTTCAACTGAATTCATCGGTTTACAAATACGAAATTCGGTTTCGGTTTGGGTTTTGGGCAAACCGAATGAAATCGGTTCGAAATTGGTTTGGGGCTCAAAACCGAACCGAACCGACATTGCCCACCCCTACTGCTATGTTCATCAGTAGTATTGGTTTTGGGTGAAAACAGTTTAAAATTTAGCAGAGATGACTTTCCAGCAGACTTTGTTTTTGGCGCGGGAACCTCTTCTTATCAAGTCTGGCTTTGGACTCTAATCTCTTCTGAATAGTATTCTGATCATTTGTAGTAGCACATCCCGCAATAACCAAACCTGGAATTATCACAATTCGTTGTATGTTTTCAGTATGAAGGAGCAGTAGCAGAGGATGGAAGAACACCCAGCATATGGGACACTTTCACTCATGCTGGTAAATCCGTTTTTGTTCTACTTTCTGAGTAAAGTTTTACTACGTAAATTGCTGACTGAAAATTTAGTTAATGTGATCAGGTTACATGCCTGACAAAAGCAATGGAGATGTGGCATGCGACAGATACCACAAGTATAAGGTGAAACTGACCCTTTTTTTTCTACTTTTTTGTTTCCCCTTCACGGTGGGTGTGTTTATGGTGCCGCGGTTAGGTTCTTGAGGCATAAGTTTTGAATTCAAAACCTCAAGTCATTTTCGAGTCACATTCACTAGGTTCTTGTAGGTAACACAAACACGTTGGCCGGTAATGTGCCTCAAAAGGCAAACCTTGGAGACTTGAGGGGGGTAGTAGGAGGTTTAAATGGGTTGAGCAGTTCATCCATGATTGATGGAGGGGAATTCGACGGTGCCAAGGTCTACAAGGACAACACGGTCTGCAACATGCTTACGATGCAGGAGTTCCATAGGCGTTTCCACGAGGAAACTGGCATTACCTTTGCTTCTCTATACCCTGGATTCATCGCTACAACAGGCTTATTCAGGAGTACATTCCCCTGTTCAGACAATGTGTTCAGGTATCTTAGTTTGCCATTTACTAAAAGTGTATTCTTTTCGGAACTAAAAGCATTTGATCAGGCAATTAATGACATCTGAAAGAAGTTTGAACTGAAGAAGACAGAGATTCTTAATCTCGAAAAGGAAAAGGTGTGTCTTTTAAATTCACTATCTACATGCTAGAGTTTTCACAACATTGCTCGATTTATTGCAAGGATCTAAATCTTTTTCATGAAACAGGTCCTTTTTTTCCATGAGTTCTGTACTTTAAGTAAGAGCTTGCAGTTGGTTCAGCAAGTTTGACTGCAGAGGGACTGCAGCAACAAGAGACACTTGATGCCCTCCCTAAAGCCATCCGATCCAGTATTTCACATTTTCTATTCTACTCTCTCGTTGACAAGTCATACTTGTTTCGATGGGTATCAAATGACTTGCTTTTCCAGTTGGTAAGTCGTCATAATACCTCTGAGTTCGAAAGTATATTGTTTGATAATTCTCAAACTTATGACGCTACATTCACTTGAAGGTTTCGGAGATGAAAGCCGAATACTTCCCTCCCAAAGAAGATGTCATTTTGCAGAATGAAGCTCCTACAAACTTCTACATACTAGTGACTGGTGTTGTGGTAATAACCAATATTCTTTTGTGATCAGTTTCTTGTTGTAGAGTTTCTGATCTAGAAAGCCCTATAACGTGTTTCTTAATGATATTGAATTGTCCTCTTTTATGCAGGATCTTATCGTGCTAAGAAATGGAGTAGAACAGGCAAGTCTGGTCTTTAAGATCCTTTAAATAACCCATTACGACAGTCAACTAGATACAGCTGCTTAGAAGCTGAAATTGGCTATTTCTTGTTTGCCTTGATGAGTTGAGTTCATTCTTAGATGGACTAGTTGATGTTTGCAGGTTGTAGGAGAGGTAAAAACTGGGGATCTTTGTGGAGAGATTGGAGTACTGTGTTACAGGCCACAGCTGTTTACTGTTCGCACCAAAAGATTGAGTCAATTACTCCGTTTGAACCGTACATCATTCTTGAACATAGTTCAGGCAAATGTCGGCGATGGGACCATAATTATGAACAATCTCCTACAGGTAACATTTACATGAACTATCAGCAAGTAAAATTTCTAGATGTATTAAACATCCATACACTATTGAAGAATTGTAAACTACATGGCATACCCTATTGAGGTGCAATTTAGCACATGGACGTGTTCTCTAAATGTACTCGAACTGGTGTATGGTGCAACATATGAAAGAGCTCAATGACTCGATGATGGATGGAGTTTTATTGGAAACAGAGGACATGCTAGCTCATGGTAGGACGGACCTCCCACTTACTCTGAGCTTTGCAGCCATTAGAGGACATGCTAGCTCATGGCAGCCAACGCTATGTGCGATTTTCACCAGGAGTGCTTTCTTCAGTTCAGGTTTCTCCCTCCCTTTCTATCCCTCCATCAGTTCTATGGTGTTATTAAAACTTTATATCCTGGTAGTGTATTCTTTATATTCTACCTATCATGTGGTTAGTTGAAGTGATAAATTTTGAGCATTAATCTAGCCTTTTAGTTTCTTCACTGCAGCTGTCTCATGTAAAACATGCCCTGAGGAGACTGAAGTTTGATTGCTTTATCTAGAATGTGTTTTTTTCCTCTTCTTCTTACTTTTTTTTTGTTCAGCATAATAAGCTATAACAGGCTCCATTCCCTTATTTATACAATATAGTAAAGTGAGCATAAGAAGAAACATCTAACATAAATAACAAGACTCAAATAGTCAAATTGCATAACTGTCAATAAAACATTAATTGGTTTATAAATTGATACAGAGTTTTTGACATGTTCATTTTATAAAATTGACATAATACAATTGAAGTGTGTCACCTATTCTGATACAAGGAATTGAGTACGGCAAATTGACATTAATTGGTTGGGATTCTTCTTGGTTTAAAATGTAAAGAAATGGGATTTTGATACTCTTAATTGTATTGTACAGAGTAATATAGACAGTTTGGACCCATGCTTTCCATGCTAGGTAATGTTGTCCTACAAGCACTTTTCGCTTTTTGATTATGGATTTAGAATCGGATGGGACCCTATATTCATGTTATGTGTTTCCATTTCCTTACTGATGAAACATACAATGGGCTAGTAGAAGTAGTAATGATTAGTGGAGTACTACTTTAACTAGTTTTGTACTAATTGCTCGAGCTACATTCGCATCTTAGAGTGGCAGAGCTCACTAAAACAGTGCTAGCTAAGAGCGCGATTTGGTTCTTGAACAATTGTAGGCAGCACCTGCACATATTCAAGCCTATCAGCATTTCACTGACTGACCATTGTGGATGCTTAAGTTACAGAAGTCATTTTCAATGGCTTTGACACTAACAAGTGTAGTGTCCAGTTGTTCTGTTCCACAATGAGACTGTAAAAGTAACCAATTAGTGTACTTTACCAGTTCTAGAATGACATTTACATTGGTTAAACTTATCATTTGATAACTGCTTAAGATCATATTACAATGAATTCACTCTGCTAATGTTCATCAATCATTACATTGATTCATTTATTATGTTGTTGGATGCATCCTTGACATTCAGAATGAGAGTTTTCGCTTGTTAATTCTGCTTATCTCATGGCTAGGAAATTTTCAACAAGTTGCTGGTAAAGTCCTTGTAGTCCATTTGAGAGGAACTGTTTTCCTCAAGTATTGGTTTGAGATGCTTGGGGCTAGGATCGGATCAGACGTTCTGCTTGACACTGTTGAGATTACAGACCCATCTCTAGTTTCAATTGGAGATGGTGCAGTGATTGCAGAGGGATCTCTTGTACAAAGCCTTGAGGTTAAGAATGGTACTATAAGTTTCCTCCCAGTGAAAATCGGTAGGAAGGCTTCAGTTGGTCCATATGATGTAATCCAGAAAGGAACTGTTTTGGGAGAAGAAGTTGAGGTTCTGCCCTTGCAGAAGACTGTGGGAGGCAGACCTGTACCTAAAGCTGAAAAGTCATTCAGAGCTCAAAAGGTTTGTATTCCAAAATTCCTTGTTTGTGTCTTAGCATGTCATATAGGACAATAACTCATAATTACATACCTTGTGGGTTCTAGGTTCTCATCAAGATGCTTCTGAAAACTGATTCTTCTTTTTTTGTTTCTGTTGTTGTTACAGGGTCAGATGTCTGAATTCACAGGTAACACACAGAAGAAACTGGAGGCTGTGTACCACTGTTTAGGCATCTACATGGTTGGTTTCCTCAGCTCCCTTTCAGCAACGATCCTTTATTTCATCCACATTCAGTTATCTCAAAACCTTCCTACTTTCCGACACTTTTCTTTCCTTTGCATTGCTGGAGCATTTCACTGGTTTCCAGCTACCATAGTCGCATATGCCATCATGTTTGCCACTGTACCCTCGAACCCTGTTACTTTCTCTGTAACAGTTGGCCTTGCCTACCTAGTCCATGGCCTCATCCTTAGTCTACTTACTGGCACCTTGACCCGGTTACTTGCTGGGAAACAAGATATTCTAACCAATTCCAATTTAGGACGTGGCTGGGTCATCATATAACCATTGCTTGCCACCTCAGGTTCGCTCAATTCCTCTCTGGAACAGAAGCCTTTTGCATGTACTTACGGCTCCTGGGTGCAAAAATTGGGCAGCATTGTTCTATTAGAGCCATCAATCCAGTCTCTGATCCAGGCTTGATTTCAATTGGTAATGGCGTTCATTTGGGAGACTTCAGTCGGATCATTGCTGGGTTTTATTCATGCAGTGGTTTTAATGGCCAGAAAGTTGAGGTACAGGATAACTCAGTGGTGGGCAGTCAGAGTCTGATTCTCCCAGGATCTGTCATACAGAAAGACGTTGTTCTCGGTGCTTTTTCAGTTGCTCCCGTGAATTCAGTCCTTCATAGAGGCGGGGTTTATGTTGGGTCACAGACCCCCACCATGGTTAAGAATATAATGCATACAATGGACGAGCGTATAAAAGATATGAAGTATAAGAAGATCGTCGGAAATCTTGCTGGAAATTTGGCAATAACTACTATGAATGTCAAGTCTAGGTACTTCCATCGAATTGGTGTCAGTGGGAAGGGTCTCTTAAAACTGTATGATGGCATACCAGGACTGCCTGACCACAAGATCTTCCATGCTGGAAAAACCTATCCTATAGTTATTCGGCATAGTAACAGTTTGAGTGTTGGTGATGATGCAAGAATTGATGCACGTGGTGCAGCGATACGTATACTTACAGAAGAGGGTAGTGACAGTTTGCCAAATCTTGATCTGACACTGAAGACCGGTAAGGCATTCTATGCACGCACAATAGCTGACTTTGCAACATGGCTTGTTTTTGGACTTGCTGCAAGGGAGCAACATGTTAAACGAGTTCCTCATGTGCGGGAAGCAATGTGGGATTCTCTCAGAAATGCCAATTCATATGCTGAGCTACACTACTATTCAAATATATGTAGGCTGTTCAGGTGTTCAAATGGCCAGGAGATGTATGTGAAGTTCAAGCTGAGGCCACAGGATGACCAGATAGGTGAAGATTCAGGAAAGGTAGAGCCAATGGGTATACTGGTTGTGGCAGGAAAGGAATGATTGGTGTTTTTTTATGATTTTGTAGTATGATCTTTATTATTTGATAGATTTTGTGACTCGATGTAATACATTATTTTATTAATTACAATATTACTTTGCCTCCATTCATGGAAATGTTTAAGTTTGGCACATTTAATCCAAATAGGACTCAAACCTCTTACAAGAACAAGGTTAGATACATGTGCCTTGATCGCTCTTCGCGATTGCAGACACAATAGGTTTCATGATTCTCTGCTTGGAATTGCAGAATCAACCTTGGCCATGGGTCCAGTCTATTTCGACTGTTACCCCAATTTCTCAGTGTCTCTCAAGGATCCAAACATCCTTCAAAACATTGACTCTCAATCTTTAGACCTCTGGCTTTGATATGCTAGAATGATCTGAACCCCTCGCCCTCATCTACAAGATTACCTTCAAGGCCATGAAGACTCAGTTAAGCCCAAAAGCTTTGATGGAGTCTGACAAAGGATACACCATCCTGATCCAGGCCAACAAGGAAAAAACTAGTGTTATTGTTCCCAAAACAATACACTGGAATCAAGTCACCCTTCCTGAAACATGGCAGGTTCAAGCTGCTCCTAGAAAACCTCCTTCTAGTCAGCTTAATCAAGTGGTAACTCTACCTGATGGTACGGTTGAGTTGCAATTCTCTGAAGCTAGGATCAGTAGACTTCATCCTCAAGATTTTCAATCAGGACGTAGATCTGAAGCATCTTTCAGGACTGCTCCCTCTCGTCTTCCTAGAACACCTACACCAGATGTTCTTCCTCATCTTGATCTTGTGAACATTAGGACAGATCCTCAGTAACCGCAGATCCCTCAATCTGTCTACAATCCTCCTGAACAAGAAAATGAAAATCAATCACCAACACAATCTAAAATGAATTTCCCTCCACAATTGAATGTTTTGTCTGTTCCATTTGAATTAAACAAAGAACAAATAAAACAAGAATTTATGCAAGAAATCAATAAGAAAAAACGACAACTGTTTTATGCTCAAACAACTGATTCTCAAAGAACTAATCTAGGAAAACAATTATATGAATGTTGTGAAGAAATGAAAGAAAATTTACCATTCCTTGATTGGTATTTTAACATCTATCTTCAAAACATTAATGTCATCAAAATCGATTCTAAAGTTTGGCGTACTTCTGAGAATCAAAATAAATAATCAATCTTGCCCCCTCTTGAGGAAATCCAGTTCTAAATTTTGGGACATGAATTAATTGCCTCACCCTTTAAAGATCCAGCAACAGATAATACATTTAAAGGATTGGGTAAAATAATTCAACAAAACAACTATACAAACATTTTGCTTCATGAAATTGGAGAAAAAATGATACAAGATCGAATTGAACAAAATGTCTCAAACCCAGAACAAGTTTTACAAAAACAAGTTGAAACAAAGCCAATGACGTATTTCACACCTACGTCTATTGACCAAAATGTTAACAACACCAAATCAATTGATTCAACAAATTGATGCTAAATTAGCTGCATTAAATTTTGAATCAAAATTAAGAATCAACAACTTGTCTAACCCAGACAACAGTGTTGATTCTGACAATAATGATTTTGATCCTATGGCAGAATTGGATAAATTAAATTTTATTCAATATCAAGCCAATCCTATAAGGTATGCTAGATCTTATAGACAAAATCAAAATCTTTTACCAACTACCAGAAATTATTATCCTAGGTCTTCTTTACCTGATATGCAGTACGAAGAAATGTCTCTCCATACATATGGATCATTTTCTACAGGTAACCTCTATACTTGGAATATAGATGGTTTAACTGAAGAAAACATCATCGAGTTAACCAAAGAAATGGTTATGATGGCATCTGCCCATCGCAGCGAGAACAAAAATGATAGAACTATCGCGTTTATCATAGTCGCTGGCTTTTCTGGTTTACTCAAAGGATTGTGGGATAATTATTTATCTACTGGTGAATAACAAGCAATCTTACAAGCTGTAAAAATTGACCATAATGGTTTACCAATTAAGGCAGAAAGAGGATATGATATCCCTGACTCGGTATCTTCCTTAATCTTCTGTATTTTGAAGCATTTCATTGGTAACCCCAGTGAATTTCAAAATAAGTCTAAAGATTTGCTAATGATTCATAAATGTCCAACCTTAAGCCATTTAAGATGGTATAAGGATATCTTCCTTAAAAAGGTTATGCTTCAAGCTGAAGCCAATAACCCTTTCTGGAAGAAAAAGTTTATTTCTGGTCTCCCAACAATCTTTGCTGAAATTGTTAGAAGTAAATTACAAGAAATCTACCAAGAAGACATTCCTTATGATCGTCTTACTTTTGGAGATTTAATTGCATTCATCAATAAATGTGCGTTACTAATCTGTAATGATTTAAGATTAAAATCTCAACTAAAGAAACAAAACATTCATGGTCCTAAAGAATTAGGAGATTTCTGTCAGCAATATGGATATGAAGATTTTAAGATTCCAAATAAAAAATCATCCCAATCCAAATTACAATACATATCTCATCCTGCTCGTCAGTACAAGACTAAGAAGCCTTATAGGCCTAAATAACCCAAATATTTTAGCAAGTACTATAGCAAGCCCAAGAAGCATGAGACTCGTAAACCCAAGCCCAAACAGTTTAAAAAGCATAACGATTATAGTCTAACATCTAAGTCAGTTTGCTTTAAATGTGGACGCTCAGGTCATTATGCTAAAAACTGTAGGACAGCCCAAAAAATACAAGCTCTTCATGCTACTGAAGATATTAAGCAAATGTTTTTACAAGTCCTGATGGATTCAGAAGCCGAATCATCAGATGAAGAACTTCGAATTTTTAATTTGAACCATTCTTCTGATTTTGACATTTAAGATGATTCTGATCAATGTGCAGAAGCTTGTAACTGCAATACCATCAATATGCTATCAACAACCAAAGAATCTAGCATTCTTTTAGATTTTGTTGATAAAATTGATGATCCCAAGCTTAAGACTGAATATCTTCAGAATATCAAGTCTTCAATAACAATAACAAAAACAAAAACAAAAACAAAAACAAAAGAATCTCCAGAAATCATCAATACTTTATACAATCACAAAAAAATCATTGATATATTTAAAAGATCTTCTCAAACTTTCAATACGGCCTGTCTTACGGACCTGTTAATGATTCATTAATTACCTTGAAAACATAATTTTGGCCTATGCATTGGGTACTGTGTTTATAGGATTAGTAGTACTTTAGCCATTTGCCTAACCACTCATTGTTTGGCGGCTTAAAAACGCTAAACACTTTTTTTTTTTTTTTTTTTTAAGTATCTCTTTCCTTTTCACTTTAAAAAGCTCTTTCGAGAGAGAGAGAGAGAGAGAGGATGAGTGAGATCGATTTTTGATCGGCCGATTCACAAACACAAATTTCTGTCTTTCTCCCTTAAACCCACTTTACCAAAATCTCACCTTTTGCTTGCTCTACACTGAACCACAGAGAAAATCCATTTTGCAGAAGAGGAGAGAAGATATTTAAAAGAAGAAAGTAAGGTTTTGCAGAGAGGAGGATGGCGAGTACCCCTTGTCAAGAGAAGTTTGGGGGGTTGAGTTTCAGTGGTGGCAAGGTTAGATCGCCGCCTGGTTGTTCTAGGGTTGTTCAAGAAGAAGGGTTATTCACGACTCTTCGTGGGTTGTTGACGACTCCTGTTTCAGCAAGAAGTTCACTCAGTGATGAAGCTATGTGCGTGCGTCTTCGTGAGGCTGGATTCGATCAGGAGTCCATCAAGAAGAGGGATAAAGCTGCGCTTATTGGTTATATTGCCAGACTTGAATCTGAGGTTTGTTTCTGGATTTGATTACTGGGTTTTCATTTCCTTGATTGCTTCGTCTGGGTGTTTTTTTTTTTTTTTTTTTTCAGTTTTCTTAAATCTTGCTCTTTTGACTTCTTTTTTGTTGAATTAGTAGAAGATGCTGTAAATTCTAGTTTTTTTCCTGCTTTTGGGACTTAAAGTTGATTTTTGAAAAAAGTTTTGATTTTTGCTGAGATCTTGTAGCTATGATTAGTTGTGGCTTACTGTTATATAATTGAGGACATGGGATCCTAGATAGAACAGTGACCTAGGAAAACTTTTAATTCTATCCATAGTGGTGTAAAACATACAATGTATTATGTAGTTGTCAGATTCAAAGTAAAAAATCCATTGAAGAATCTGTTAAAATAGAATCAAGTTTTGAAACCATACAACAAGATTGCCATCCATTTGTACGAGATCAGAATAGATTTTGGTTTTGATTCTTAGATGGCCTATTAGTTTTTGATTAAGAGACTAGACTGTATTTAGACTTGACGGTTCACACTAAAAATAATATCCTAATATAGACTTTGTGTGTTCAATTTCTTTGATCAAAAGATAAAATGGTGCGCCTGAGAGGAACGTGTCAAACTCATTTGGACTTTTAGTTTAGAAGCTACAAACTTTTGCGCAGTGAGCATCTAGTTCACAAGTACCCCAGTAAAACGTAAACATATACTTGGAGTCATGTCGTCAATGAAAAAATAAACAAGCATAAAATAATTAGTGTTATATCATTCACAAGCCAATGAATTCATTGAGAAGTCAAAAGGGATGGAACTATATAAAAAAACATCATAATGAAAATATCCACCCACTCATATTTGCTCATTTAAGATTTATGCCTTCTTTTACATCCTTTTCTCCACCATCCTCCCCATATCTGTTTTGTATTTAGGACCTGTAAAATCATAGCATTCCTTTAAAATGGAGTCTACCATATGATCTTGCAACTAAGGAAAAACACAAAAATAATGGCAAGAATGAGTGTTTTTTTCTTGGACACTGGTCAGTGACATGAATGAATTAAGCTATTGCTTAGAGACTGGATAGATGCTGGGGAATTTTTTTTTTTTTTGTGGGGGGGGGAAGAGAGAATTGTCGTGAGGGCTTGTTTCTTGGGCAACGATTTAATACAACCATACATGATAAGAAAGACGAGAGTTTGGCTCTTGTTGGTTGGACTGAGATTAAAAGGAAGGTGGGAGAAAAAAATAGAGGAAATGGAGTGAGAGGATTATTTGTTCCAAACCAAATAGTAAGGAGTGAAAGAGAAAAGGAACGTCCATTGCATGGAAAATTTAACTCACTATTTATTGCAATAGTTGGAGGTTGTTGTGTGCAAATAAAAAGAAAGGAAAAAGGGAAAACCCTGGGATTTTGTACAACCAACAATTACTTTTATCTCATTTGTGGAGCACATGATTGGTAGGTATGTGAATTGTTGTGCCTTCACCTTGTCGACCTTTCATTCACAAGTGTGTTTATTCTTCCAAATACAATCCCTTTTGCTAGTTTTACCATTAAGAGAAAACACCTCCCCCATATTCTGACCCACATATACATACACCTCATAAATTACACTGACTCACATATACATACACCTCATAAATTACAAGCACATCGATTGATCCCTCTATATATATACTGAGCATATTATGTCATCTTTCATGGGAACATAAATGATAGAATTGAACTTGTAAATAAACGGAATTGAAACAATGTGATAATTGTAAACAAATAAATTGGCAATAAAACTTATAAACGAAATAAAATCTTGATTCAATCAAAGCTAACCTTACAATGAACAACCTATGCTCATATTTATTATTGACTTAACTTCTCTAACAAAAAACAAACCCTAAACCTAGTAGGAAATCAATGTCCTAAATGGATTGTGTCTAAAGAGGGCCTATTACAATATAACTAATAATACTATTATAAAAAAACTCAATTACGTCAACCTCCTCACGTTGAAGAAGCTCGTCCTCGAGTTTGAAGTTGAAGAAGTGTGAATGAACACAAGCAACAAGTCCTGGACATAAGGCGAAGTGCACTTGAAGTAATCTACCTCTAAACTTGCCACGATACACACTAGCTAAAAACTGAGGATTTAACTCAGAAATAAACCGAGGTGACTCAAAGAACCGAAGGTGCAATAAACCTGAATAGACGTTGCCAATAAACTCGTATCACAAAAATGTCCCAATACTGATCAACATGATCCTGGTCATTCATTGTGTCTGCAACTGTAGGAACATCTTTTGGTTACTAAAAAATGGGAAAGAAGCCGCACAAGTCAAATCACACATTTCAGAAAACGAGTGCATGTAACGGTGCCCTTAACTACTTCAAAAAATGGAATTGACTCAGACAAACAGTATGCCTCATCCATCTTTGTGTTTGTGTCCCTCTGTTCAAGTTCATCTTCCTCCCATATTTTGTTATTGTAAAGTGCTCTAATTCCATCGTCAATTTGTGATGCATTCGTTCTAACCATTCTCTGAAATATTTGTTGGGCTTCTAGGTAAGTTCATCTACTTCTAATTGTGCCTAATTGTGTCTGACGCTCTCAAATCTTCCATTGGTGCCTCTCCACCTTCCTTGCTGCTTTTAGATCTACTAAATCTCGCAAAATCTTTTCTCTGTCTGTCTCAACCTGTATCACAGTAGAGGTGGTAGTAGGGTATACAAAATGGTGGCTTTATGTCACGAGTCACTTGAAAGTGGGTGGTATAGGAGAAATGGGTTTAGGTTTGGTGTAAGAGGAAACATAAGTGGTTTTTGGTGGAAAATATTAAATTGAAGGATAATTACTATGACACTGTGGGATATTAGGCTATACTTGTGTTATATTGGTATTGGTATGGGGACAAAGAATAAGATAGGTATGGATAGGAATAATAGGGATATAGTACTCAGTTTTTTTTTTTAATCATAAATGGGGTGCTTTCAATAAAACAAGGGTGCAACTAAAAGACCATATCTAGGGGTGTATGCAGACTGAGTGGACCAAAGACTTAAATGAAAATGAAGGCAGGGACTGAATAAAAAACAAAAAAGGGACTTAACTAAAAGAATAATCTTCTTCCTACTCTACTATGAAAGTTGCGATCAGCCAAGGTATGGGCTGTGGGGTCTGACTCGATCAACAGGGGAGGGTTTGGGTCTGCCGCTTGGTTGTGACTATGCGGGAGGTGGTTGGGTCTATATGGGGGTTGGCGACAAAGTATGGGTTTCGATGGACTGTTGGGGCTTTCAACTACAATAGAGGCGGGCATAGGGGGCTTTCTGGATGACAGGACTGGTGACTATGGCAGTGGCTTGCGAGGACGGTTAGTAGTGACGGCGGCGGCGGTGGACTGTGGTTTTTGCATCGGCAACAATGGATAACGGTGAAGGTTGTTCCTGATGACGACTCTGATACCAATTGATATAATTGAACTTGTAAATAAACGAAATTGAAACAATGCAATAATTGAAAGCCAATAAAATTGATAAACAAAATAAATCTTTATTCAATCCAGGCTAACCTTACAATGAACAACCTACGCTTATATTTATTACAATGAACAACCTATGCTTATATTTATAACTGACCTAACTTCTCTAACAAGAATCTAACAAACTAAAGAGGTCTATTACATTATAACTAATAATACTTTACTAAAAGAAACTAAATTACATCAACAAAGATTTATTTTAATCATGTTTTTGTTGCAAGAGGTTTTTTGTAGCTAATTTATTTATTTATTTATTCCCATTTAAGTTTTTGAGATCTCAGTTAAGTTTATTTCAAGCTTGTGTAGGTATTTGACTATCAGCACCATATGGGTCCTACTTATACGGGAAAAGAAGGATTGGACATCCCAGTATGAGCAAGTTAAAACCTCATCTGATTTGGCTGAGACATAGAATAAACTTGATAAAGCTGGCAGTTTATCTGCTTTAGCTGAAGCAAGAAAGCGAGAATAATCTCTGAAAAAGGCTCTAGCTATCGATAAAGAGTGTATAGCAAATGTAAGTTATCATTTGAGGTTCATCTGTTGGTCCTTGAGATGCCTAATTACTTTTAGATCATGAATGCATGAGACCTCTCCTTGTTCAACAAATTTATTTTATTTTCTAATCTGTGCAGTTAAAAAGGAGTTATAACTCCTTTATAATGTGTAACGGATGTAAAAAATATAAAAGTTAGATATAAAGGTTGGTGGTAACGGCAACCGATATATCGCTCATATAGCGGTCGTTATTAATAAAACGTTATAACTTGTAATAACGTTTTAAAGTTTGTTA
Source organism: Berberis vulgaris (assembly GCA_963556465.1). NCBI lineage: Eukaryota > Viridiplantae > Streptophyta > Magnoliopsida > Ranunculales > Berberidaceae > Berberis > Berberis vulgaris. The sequence goes on along the minus strand of OY747136.1, from coordinate 27,020,766 downwards.
AATATATTAAAAAAAAATCGATTAATTCTTCTTTTCTTTTTCAGATCTAAGCAAAGAAGAAACCGAAGGAAGAAGAAGAAACTGAAGTAAGAAGAAGAAGAAACTGAAGAAGACAAAGACCGTGCAATCGAACCTCCGGCCTTCATGCGGGAACCTCCCTTGAACCTCTATTTCTATTTACTGCTTCCCCACCCATTTCGGGTAATCCTTGATGGAATTTTGGATTGTTTTGAAGAATTTGGGTCTATAAAATACACAAAAGATTTGTTTGATGAGTTTATAAACCCTCCCTGATCTGTTTGATGGGCAATTAAATGAGTTTATAAAATCAGCTGGTGTAGGGTTGTAGAGATCTCACTAATACACAAAAAATCAGTTTGATGGAACTTTTATTTTTATTCTCTCGGTTTTCATTTGATTTCTTTATAAATACATTAAATCATAAATACTTAGTGGGGGTATAAAAATATATTTAAAATATATATTTTATTATAGACCTTTATATACCGTTATATGCCTATATGATCATTTATAACTTGTAACGCTCCTAGGCTGTTATGGGTCCGTTATTCGTTTTAACTGCATAGTTTCTAATTGAATTTTTTGTTCCTCCTGTAGATTGAAAAAACATTACATGAGATGCGTGCTGAATCGGCCGAAACCAAGATTGCTGCTGAGGCTGGCTGAGGCATTGGACATGCTGGAGAATGCCCAAAAGAAGTTCGAAGATGCTGAAACAAAGATGCAAGCAGCAAATTCTTTGGAAGAAGAGGCTGGTAGATTTCATCGTGCTGCGCAACGGAAGCTTGAGGAAGTTAAAGAGCGTGAGGATGAACTTGGAGACAACTTATTACATTCAAGTCCGAGTATGTTCTGCCTTCATCTATTTATGCCTCATGTCATATTTACTGTGTGTTTGCAACTAACTATTAGTTGAGATGACCTGTTTTAGGAATTTTTTTTTTCAATAATGTGAATCTAGCTGCACCTCAGGCGTTGAAAGATTAGTGATTGTTTTAATTGAGTAGGTGTCTTCTTGGGTAACCTAGCTGTCAAGGTGCATCTAACCATGTGTCACTCTAGTTTAAATTGAGTAGTCTAATTATTATGCCCAACCTATAGTTTAGACACAACGAGGCACTCTTAGCCGTATAAAATATCTTTTGGACACTTCTATTTTCCCAACCATTGTAATATTGCACATTTCTTTAGGTATTAGTTACTTATTTGCTTATTTTTTTATTCAATGACAAAAAACACAAACCCATACATTTTTTTTTGTATTATATATTTATATTTATGAAATTCAAGTAATTGTACTAGATTATGTTAGGACTTTGGATCTCAGTACTATGTCCTATTATTTTTTTATTTCTTTCTAGAATTCACTGTATTTTCTACCATTAATGTACATGGATCCATATCGAGGAATTATTGGTTTGTCTTCAATTTTAAAAAATGGACTGGGTGGTGCACCTTGGGTAGGCCAACCTCAAAATTTAGGGCACTTTCGAGTATACTTTTAAGTTAGGGCACCAAAATGGTTAAAAAATTAAAAACCCTGTCAAAATTCACTTGGGTATGGATTTAGGTACTGGTAACTTGAACGCTCGACATGCTGGTTCTTTATTTTGAGCTGTCCTTAAATTGTGTATAGTCACCCCTACCATTAGGGAACATGGCATAAAATATTACATGGAAATGTTTTAGTTTGGTCAAAGGTTTTAAAATGCCGAAGCGCGACGCAAGGCAATGCAATACATGTCACTTGTTACCCTCGAGAGAGAACTATTAACAAGTGACATGTATAAATACTAAATGTAAAACAAAGAGACTACGACAACATAAAAGAATGAAAAAATTAATCATTCTATTATATTAAATATTAAAATTTCTAAATACGACATAAAATATTTGGTCCAAGGTATCTCCCGCTTATGGGGTTCTTGTATTTAAGAGGTTATGTTCTACCCCCCTTTCCTTTGATATAAGAATTTTTTCTGCAACATCTCTTTCTAATAGTTCACAAAATTCCTTTTAACTGAATAAAAAAGAGTGGTCTTTATCTTATGGAAAGAGACAACAAGTCTGTTCTCATTATTATTCTGTTACCTATTGTCAAAACCAGTTCATCAAATAAGGTCCAGAACTCCAGACTTCTCTCAATTGTGTTATTTATTGCTATCATGCGTGTCAACTTCTTTGAACCTGATACATTTGTTGATTTATTTCTATTGTTGCAATCAGAGGTGTTATTTGGGGTGAGCATGCCTGTCAACTTCTTTGAACCCAATACATTTGTTGATTTATGTTCCTTGAATAATATTAGATGTGGTGCCAAAGAGGAGGAGATTAGCTTGGAGATGCAATCTTTAAGTGAACGTCAGAAACTTGTGCAGCAAGAACAGGAGAGACTGCTTGGTGGCCAAGCTTCACTTAACCAGAGGGAGGAATTCGTCAGTGGGAGGTATCTAGAACTAAGTCGAGTTGAAAAAGAGTTGGAGGCCTTAAAGGTCAACATTGAAAGAATATAACTCCCTGAATGAAGACAAAATCAATTTGGAGTTGAACTTGACTGCCCTTGCAACAAGAGAGAAGGTGTGCCTATTCTATTTATGCTTTCCTCTCATTTTTGGTTCTTTCATTCACACTATTCTTTCACTTTAAGCAAGTGAATTATTTGACATCAGCTCCTTGCCGGTTATGAATCCTAATTTGAAGTTCTGAAATTTATGTTAAAGTTGCGTAATTGACTTTGTGAGTATTACTAGTTGATTCTTAATTCATTGACTCATTTTGGTGTTTTTATTTTACTTTTATTTTATAATTTATAGTTTTTAATGGTTAAGGCATGGTTAGGTATTTATCGTTTCATGCTTTCAGGCTGTTGAAGAAAAAGAAGAAATGTTTGACAAGAAAGAGAGGGAGCTACTTTCTTTACAGGAAAAGGTTGTGCGCAAGGAATATGTGAGTGTAACTTTTGAAGTTCAAGTATGTACTGACTTTCCATTATTCTGGTTTTTCCTGAATTGTGTTTTGCTGTTGTGTTGATTTTTAGTTTGATTTGCCATGCCAAATTCCAACTCATCTGCAACATCTAAGACCTGAATTTCTGATGAGCCATGCAGGATGAGGTCCAAAGACTTGTGGCTAAAGAAGAAACTGCTCAAGAAATTAGGAAGTCTGAATTAGAGGCAGAAATGGAGCAGAGACGCAGATTCATCGACGATGAAATAGAGAACAAGAGACGGGTTTGTGAGTTAAGGGAGGTTGATCTTCGTCAGCGAGAAGAATCAATCCAGGAAAGAGAACATGAACTTGAAGTACAGTCGAGGATGTTTCTGGAGGAGAAAGATGCAACGAATAGGTTGAAAGCCCTCTAAGAGAAAGAAAATAATCTTAATGCTGCTGAAGAAGCTAAAGAACTGGAGAAAAGTTGTATACAAAAGGAAAAAGAAGAGATAAGAAGTATGAAACTCGGCCTTGATAAATCAATGGCTGCACTTGAGAAGAGAAGAAAGGAAGTTGAGCAAGCACAGGAGAAACTAGAAGCCTCCAAATGTGAAAGAAATGAGTTATTGGATCTAGAAATGAAACTGAAGGATGAAATTGATAGTCTCAGAGCTCAAAAACTGGAACTGATGGCTGAGGCTGAAGAGTTGATAGCTGAGTAATCTAAGTTTGAAACTGAGTGGGAGTTGATTGATGAGAAAAGGTTAGAACTACAAAGAGAAGCGGAGAACATTTCTAAAGAGAGAGAAAAAGTTTCAAAATTCCTTAAAGATGAACGTGATAGGCTAAAAGAAGAGAAGGATGCACTGCGTGATCAGTTCAGGCACGATCTTGAGTCCATTTCACGTGAACGTTAAGCTTTTGTCAGTAAGATGGGGCAGGAGCGCTCAGAGTTGTTTAGCAATATTCAGCAGGAGCGGGCAAATTTTATCCAGGATATTGAGCTCCAGAAGAGTGAGTTGGAGAATTGTATTGAGAAGAAGCGGGATGAAATAGAAACCTATTTAAGAGCAAAAGAGGAAACCTTCGAGGAAGAGAAGGCAAAAGAACTCCATTGTATCAGTTCGATGAAGGAGATAGTTGCTAAAGAGTTGGAAAATGTGGAATCAGAAAAGAAAAGGCGTGATAATGGAAGATTAGAGATCAGCCTGGATAGAAAGGAAAGGGAGAAGGAGCTGCAAGAGCTAAAGAAATCGATTGAAGAACTTCAGATGCAAAAAGAGAAACTTAAAGAACAGAGAGAGTTATTGCATGAAGATAGAGAAAGAATAGATGTTCGGATTCAACATCTCAGCAACTTGGAGGGCTTGAAAATAGACTCAGAAGACCTTGCTCTGTCCGAGATCATGGAAGCAGATTTGAAGTCTTCTAGGCAGAACTTTAAACCTAAAAGGTGTGTGAGAACTATTTTGAAGGATGTTGATTTGGATACTTATACTCTAAAAGAGACTCCTAGGTCAGGTAGGTTGCTTCCGAAGCAAGTACTAGATAGTGCACCATTCCCTAGCTCTACCCCTTTCCCGTGGATCAAAAAATGTACTGAATTGATATTCAAGCATTCTCCTGAAAAACCCTTGAGTCAGAGAGAGAATTCTCTAATAAGTGAGTTTGTAGTTGAAAAGTTTTCTGATGACAATGACTGTCAATTATGACAAGCTATTGGCCCAATCAGAAGGTGTTCAGGGTGTGGCCAATCTATTTGAGCGGCAGATGTCAGAGGAAAAGGATGGGACTGACAACATTTTCTGCCAGATTCAACCTTTGGGATCTCTTCATGAAGAACCAAGGTTGATTCTTGAGGTACCTTCCGTTGATGATGAGAAAGCAAAAAGTGGGTGTTTGGAAGCTGATGCCAAAACACAGATCCTTGAAAATTCTGTCCACTTGTGTCCTGAAGAAGAGGTTACAGTTGGAAGAAAAAGAGCCAACTCTTTTTCCCATGGTAATGCTGATGTCCTGTTAAAGCGGAGGCGTAATAAGAAAATGAAGCAGGTTGGAAATGCTATTGAAGTTCCATTTGAAGAGGAAACCACGTCTAATTGGTAAGGTTTTGTGTTTTATCAAATAGTTTGTTATACTCTAATTATGGATAATATATATGCCTTGGAATATCTGGTGACATATAGGATATGTGACAATTGGGTTATTTGGATCTGAGATTAAACATGGCTAACATTCTAGGATCTCACCCTTGTTCCAATTATGTACTATCACTAGTCCTACTGTTCCGTTATTTGGATTTGTGAGGTTAAAAGTTGCAATCTTTGAATGATGCTACCACAGTATCCCCAAGAATGTCCAACCATAGCAAACTGTATCAAAATAGACTAACTGACGTCATGGAATCATTATTCGGTTAATTATATTGTGGAAACTGTTTCCTTTTCTTTTTAAAGATGTATTGAAGCTAGCTGTTTACATTGTGTTTTTAGTGCCAGTGCTGTTTCAACACCACTAATCTTAAAAGAAGATGAAGATGGTTCAACCTCATTGGAACAGCAGAGCATGGAACAAACTAGTGACTGCGCAAATGGAAACCATAAATCTTTGGAAGTTATTACTGAAAATAATAATGTAGAAACCTTTGAACGAGCAGTCAAACAGGTTTCTTCACAGAACTTGGCATCAGTATCTGATCAAGATGATGATAAAGGCAGAGGTTCAGTAGGATATGCATGTTCTCCTGTGGTGCGTAATGGCAGGAGTGCTCCTGGTGTAAAGAGACAGAAAAGCACAAGAAGTGTGCGTGGGAAGTGATATACCAATTAAGGAGGTGCAACCAGGTAACACCATTTCTTGTTTAGATCTTGGTGTCTATAGTATAGTTATATAAAATTGGTTCTGCAATTCTACTCGTCAATTTTTGTGAAAGGTATCATCATTTAGTTTCCACAGTTTGGTTTATTGGAAAATTTGGCGTAGTATGTTTTTTTTGTCATCATGATTTGAATATAATCTTAGATTTCGTAGCTTATATTATGAGGGACTTTTTTCAATATTAACTTGTGTTTGGGCTATGAACCATCTACCTAGAAATAGCTATAATATCTTCAAAAACTGTTTTACGATTTGTTAATAAACTGATGAAACAATATCTTTATTGTTGATGAATATGAAAGTTATTGAGGGTTTTGACAATTTAATCTTGTAGGTTATTTGGGCATGTTCTTTTATGTAAATGAATGTAAAATTAAACACAGTTTATTGCATTTTTTGGTTGGTTTTTGATAAATTCAAATTGAAAACAGTGGAGGTAGGTAATTTGTCAGGTAGTCAAGCGGCATTTAGGCGAGGTTGAAATGAGGGCTCCCATTTACCATCTGAAACAAGAAGGTAAGCATGTGTGTTATTTCATAAAAAATAAAAAAAAATGTTGACATGTCCTAAAAATCTATAAAAATAAATTCCTTTGCATATGAAGATTCTAAATAGGAAAATCAGACCATGTTAGTATAACTAGCATGATTTTAAATACAAAATAAGAATATTGATAGATTCTAAGCTAATTTAAAGCTAGTCTACTACACTACACTAAACTATGATAAACTCATAAACCCCTAGTAAGAGATAGACAAGAGATTAATTAAAATAACTCAAATTTTATTAATCAATCAACCAACTACAATCTAATTCTCAAGCCATATTTTTATGCCTAATGGCTTCCTTGAGTTAGAGGTATTTTTCAGTTTCTCTTTCTAAATTCTTAATCAGTTGTTGCATTCTCTGGGCTAGAATGGCAGAAGATTTCTTGATAGAGATGTGGTCTTTGTGGTGGTGAGGGAGCGATTGCAAAGCAGCACCCGTGGATGGAAGTACACACACACACCCCCTCCCAAATTTTACCCTATCTCTAGAAATGCCTTGAATTTGGTTTTGAGGGTGATCTCCTTAGATTATACAACCCACCAAACAATAGCCAATAATAATGGGATTTCTAAAGCCATAAAATTCGACATTGAAGTCAACAATAAAAAATAAACGTCTAGAACGTTTAGGGTTACTTCAAGTCATTTTGAGCTCCCATGTGAACTATTTGGGAGGTAGTAAACAAGGGGTATATTACAACATTGGACCATGTTTGTTTTACAGTGAAATTGGGTCTTGCCATTGCTATTAGTAAATATATAAGCTAGGTTCTCTTTTTGTGATATGACAGTTTCTATTTTCGTTGCTAAACCTTAAGTTCTCATATTGTTAAATTTCTGTTTGCAAAATAAGTGTAGGTAAGCATGTTTAAACTTTGACTGAATTCAGTTAGTGTGGCACAGGAAAACTGATGGACACCTATTAATGGAATGTGCTTATGTTGCCATCGCTCAATTGGATGTTCTCCAAGCTGTAGAACATGTGTAAATGTTGATCTGCAGTTTGTATTTGTTAAATACGTGTATGAAATGTTTAGGGTGGTGTTGATATTTTGAGAGGAGTGTTTTTCCTTTAGCATTTTGAATCTGCTCCTAAGATAGCATTTGGTTTTCGGCTTGGTGATTGAGTGAAAAGGTGTGCAGAGTTGTAAACATTTTTAGAGGTGCCATACAGTAACCAGTGTTACTAGTTCAGAGGAATGAATTAGAGATGTCGTGGTATGCAGAATGATTGTTAATGATAATGAATTTAGGGATCAGGTTGATCCCATTTTCTAATTAGCTAAGTATTGGAAACATTGTCGTTCTTACTTCACCTGTTACCAAATATGTTGTATTAAAGGTGATAAGATTTTCCTGGCTTGGCTGGTAATTATATTGCCTGGAGAGGTAGAATGGAACAAAGTTAATGTAAAAATGGAACAACTCCACCCCATCGCATGTGTTGTTTCACATTATCATGTACTTTTTTTTCCCTACTAACACCATCCAAAAAACTATTTTTGATAAACATAAAAATGGGGTAATGTTCGACTAATTTAAACCCTCAATTGAGACCTATTCTCAAGTTCATCAAATCACAAAAATTGTAGTACTCTGAGTTATCCAATAAACGCAATTTAAATCACTAAGCAAGTTATTGTTATTTTACTAAAGTCGCACAAATCTGTTTCGCAATGAAAACGTGGTAGTGTCCCTGACTTTCAGTCAACTTATATGTTTGATTGCGATTGATTCTTAAGCTCATCAAAATACAAAAATTGTAGTACTATGAATAAGTTGAAAAATGTTTTGAAATGAAAAAGTTATAATCATTTTGCTAAAGTTGCGCAAATTTGTTTGAAAAAAAAAGGTCTGTTTTCATCCATTCGCCCAGACCTATGAGAGGATAAGTCTAAACCTCGCATTGTTTCAGGCGAGGGCAAGGTAGATCCTCGCCTAGATCAATGTGAGGTTTTGCCAAACCGTCGCCTGGACCAATGCGAGGTATAGGCTTATCCTCGCATAGGTCTGGGCGAATGGGTGAAAACAGACTTTGTTTTTTCTTTTTTCGGACAACTTTGTGCGACTTTAGTAAAATGATCATAATTTACTCATTTATAAACATTTTCAAGTGATTCAAATTGTGTTTATTAGATAACTTATAGTACTACAATTTTGTGTTTGATGAGCTTGAGAATCGGTCTCGATTGAGCATATAAGTTGACCGAAAGTCAGGGACACTACCCCGTTTTCACTGCGGACAAATTTGCACAAATTTAGTAAAATTCATTTTGAAACATTTTCAAGTGATTCAATTTATGTTTATTAGATAACTCATAGTACTACAATTTTTGTGTTTTGATGAACTTGAAAATCGGTCTTACTTGATGGTATAAATTAGTCGAAAGTTACCTTATTTTTATATTACTGTTTTTTTCAACAGGCGGTGAAGCAATTGAATGAGGGAGAGAGTGGAGCCGGTGGTGAAGCAATCCAACCAATCGAATAAGGGAGAGAGTGGAGCAGCAAGAGAAGGGGGGAGATCAATCGAACCAATCGTATGGGAGAGAGAGTGGAGTAGAGAGGGAAGATTCAATTAGGGCAGAGAGGGAAGAATTCAATTTTGAATGGGAGAGAATGGATGTCTGTTTATATTGTAATGGTGTAAAACAACATATATGATGGTGTGAGTAGTCGTGGCCAAATGGAATGAAAAACTCTTTATGGAGCAATATGAGATCTATACTTTTTCAACAAGAATCTTAATGAACAGTCATAGTTCTGAATTCCAATGTAGTGCAACTAGCGGGAAATTGCTTGTTTCAGTTGGCAGAGTTAATTAACTGAAGAGGATTCTATCGGTTCTGTCTTTCGGTAATGAAGGTTGATCTTGTAACTAAATTCTCAACTTCACAGCTTGATGTGCATGCAGATGGAAAAGCGTAACTTGGTGTATATAAATTAGGAATCTTGTTAATTGGATATCCATTATTAGTCTCATTGGGATATCAATTGGTCTTATTAGATTTGTATTTAACCTTTAATCAGATTGGATTTTAATCTTGTTTTAGATCAGTATGGGTGTTTTTGAGAATCAAAATCCATTGGATATACATCCCTACCTGTTATCAACCCTGCTCGTTGCAGAAGAAATGTACCACAAGTGATTTAACCAAAGGTTAAAAGTTTGGACTAACTAGGGCTTTTCCCTAATTAATGTGACTTTATTTAGTTAATCAGGATTATAAGTAATTAAAATAAGGCAACGACTACTCCACACCACCAAAAGTACTTTCTCACACTATTTAACTCTTCCACATCACCACTCTTTCCCACACTGTCTATATATAAACAAAGAAACAATATTTTTCTCGTCCCCATTCAAATCAAAACTCAAGACTCCTCTTACCCATTCAAATCTTCTCTCTCTCTCTCTCGAATCTCTTGTAAAATCGAAACCAATCTCTTCTCTCTTAAAATCTTTTCCCTTTATCTCAAAATCTCTCCACTTTTCCTCAAAATCGAACTCCAATCGGAACCTCCCCAAAAATTTTCAGAAAAACAAAGTAATCTCAGGAAAACTTCATTAATATTTTCAATCATAAAAACAAAGTAAATTTCAGAAAATTTTTCAAAAATCACAAAAAAAACTATTGTTCGCCTGTGCAAGTTTTTTGCAGAACCCCGTATTGATCTGGGCGAACAGTAAAAAAATTGTAAAAAAAAATTGTTCGCCCAGAATAATGCGAGCTTTTGGCAAAAAATTTCGGAAAGATTTGCATGACTTTAGTAAAATGACCATAACTTTCTCATTTCAAACATTTTTAAGTGATTCAAATTGTGTTTATTAGATAACTCAGAGTATTACAATTTTTTTGTTTTGATCAACTTGAAAATCGGTCTCGATTGAGCACATAATTTGGCCCAAAATCAGGGACACTATCCCGGTTTCATTGCGAGACATATTTGCGCGACTTTAGTAAAATGACCATAACTTGCTCATTTCAAAAGATTTTCAAGTGATTCTAGTTGTGTTTATTAGATAACTCAGAGTAATACAATTTTTGTGTTTTGATGAGCTTGAGAATCGATATTGATCAAGCATATAAATTGGCCGAAAGTCAAGGACACTATGTCGTTTTCATTGCGAGCCAGATTTGCGTGACTTTAGTAAAATAATCATACTTGCTCATTTCAAAATATTTTCAAGGTGTGTTTATTAGATAACTCAAAGTATTACAATTTTTTTGTTTTTGTAAGCTTGAGAATCATCAATTGAGGGTTTAAATTTGTCGAAAGTTACATTGTGTTTTAAGTTACTGTTTTTTTCAAAACCAGTTTTTTGGGTGGTGTGAGTAAAAGTAAAAAAAAAAAACTTAATGGTGGTGTGAGAAAGTGCTTTTGGTGGTGTGGAATAGTCGTTGCCTTAAAATAAATAGAAAACTAAACTTTTTTTGAATTGGAAACTCAATAAACTTTCCATTGCCACCTCGTTCTCATCATTTCCACCATCTATCTCTAGAAACATACCAGCCTTTAGGCATTCATCACCACGAGGAACTCAGAATGTTGTAAATCTTGATGATCCTCGTTCATGATTGAGGAATTGGACCAAATCTTCTTATAGTTTTATGAAACAGTAAACACCGCTACCAGTATTGCGCATCATCAAACCTTGTTTATGATTCATATATACTATTGATGTAGAGATCCGATTGATTGATAGCATCGATATGTACCAACTGATGTATTCAGATTTGTCGATACTGTTGATCTCAAGCCTGCAAAAATAAGTAGCGGTTAGTAGGGATCGCCATTGTGGTGACTGAAGACCAGAGGCGGATCCAGGATTGCAGACAAAGGGGGGCAAAAAAATATGTAACATTTCCAAGAAATTTCCTTGGTATACAGCATAAAAGATGTCCTTGGTATAAGAAGTTTCCAAGAAATTAGTAAAGGCATCAAAAGTTTGTCTTCTTTTCTGGGTTTTGTTTAACTAATGGAGATATACAACATAAAAATTTCAATTTTTCTTTACATTGCAAACAGGTTATGTATGTCACTATGTGTGTAGTGTGGAATGTGTACATGTGGTGTGTATGGGGTGTGTTTGTCTTTGAGTGTGAGATTGATTGCTTAGTAACATTTTATGTAGAGCATTTTTTTTTCTTGCTTTTATAGAAAGATCATTAAGGCTTATTGTGATATTGTTTTCAAGAAGGATGAGATTGGCTTGGAGATATTTCATATTGTATTGCCTGCTGCAATGGCTTTAGCAGCTGATCCAATTGCTTTTTTGATTGACACAACATTCATCGAACATGTAGGTTTGTCATTGTTTCTTATTTTCTTGTTAGTTATAATATTAGATGGAGAATCTTTGAATCGGTTGACATGAAAAACTATATTAAATTTAGGTTTCAGAAATTCATCGAAATTTTTATTGCAAGACCAGGGCATAAAATCAACAAGTCGGAGATGGAGAAATAAGAACATCAAACAAACGCACCTGTTTCAGATGGAGATGAAGAAGAACTGAAGAAGATATCGCAAGACACAAGCGTAGACGCAGACACAAGAGGCTCGGTTTCTCTTGTGATTTGGGTCTATGATGTTTTGTTTATAAGAGGGAACAATATGAAATTTCAAGGGGGGCAATATAAATTTTCAAATGGGGGCAATAGTGAAATTTTAACTACTTGAATGAATTTTTTACAAAACCTAGACCCCCTTATCCAAGCAGTGGATCCGCCCATGCTGAAGACACTTCAATGCTTAAGTCGGATATTGATGGAAGGAAGAGTGAAGACCAGAAAAAGACGACCGCACACATATTTGATAGCCTGTACACAACGTACTCAAGTTGACCTAAAGTTCAGGTTCATTTTCACTAGACAGAGAAGAAGACAATCTGGAATCCCACTTGCTTAAAACCATCCTTCTTGAGTCCACATAATCCTTAATCTGTCGTAATGAGAGCTTCAATGATTCTTCATTCATTTTAGCAAAGCACACTCGAAACCAACCCGGTTCATCACAACGACATGAAGAGCCGGGATAAATATTCAATCCAATATCATAGAGAATTTCCTTCCAGAGTTCAATTTTACCTTCAAAACTACAAGACCTTAGTAGCTGCCTCATGTCAACCCAACAGAAGAGCCCCTGCATTGCCCACCAATCAATCAATGCCAGCCTTTCTAAGGCCATACACTAGCGTACCATATCGCTCTTCAACCTCTTTTGATTCTCAGCTATGTAATTACCCGTAAACTTGTTATTTGACTGACAGAAGATAGTGTGTTTGAGAAGAAACAAGTCTGAAACTCGACATTTTTACTGCCGCAGACACAATAACATCATCATTGGAATAAAAAGCCACTACATCAAATTGACATTTTTGTAATAACTCTAAAAATGCTAACACTTTTTAGCTATAAAAGTCCACCAAACAATTTCAAGTAAAAACTAAATTTAGTTAAAAAAATGAAAAACAGTTAAAAAAATAAATTGGATCACCACAAATAGTGTTGCTTGTAGCACCATACTCTTCATGATAGTATCACTTTGTTTGTGAAAATGTGTAAAATTATTTGGTGGACAGCTCAAAAGTGTTGCTGTTTTGGGGGTTGTTACAAAAAATGTCAATTTGGTGTAGTGAGCACACACTCAGATTCAGGGAGGCCTAGATCCTTTGACAGATTATAGACGATGTGAACACGGTTGAAAACATCAGTGTCTTTGAGATTTCATTCATTTTATAACTTCTGCACCACTTGTGAAGCTGGGTGATTCAAAGACAGTACCAGAGCAAACCTTATCACTTATTAATTGCATTCCTTTATCGCCAATAAAGGTAATGAGTGTGTTTAACTCGTCTCTGGTCATTGTTGTGCCTAATGGATTCAATGGGTTTGCAATTAGCACTTCTTTAACCTTCAAGTTAAGTTTCTGAGCTTGTTTATAAGTTTCTTCCAATGCATATTCAGTAATCTTGAAACTGTCAATGCTTGAACAATGTATAGGGACAATTTCAGCACTGACATTTGAGGTCTCTGTCAAACCTACAAGCATGGAAATAGTAACCAAATCAAGTTCTTTTTCTGTATACTAGTCCGCATGCATGTGTTGCACATGCTATACGTACTTCTGTTTGAAAAAGTTTTTGCTAGTCCTCACATTGTGAAGCCTTTGCAAGTATTTGCATTAAATAGAAACATAAGCAATATTGCAGTCTCAAGAGTGCTATACATGTGTACCCTGGATAGTATGGAGTAGGAAGAAGGAACGCTTCGCCAGGGTTGGCCAGGCAAAACATGAGAGTCTCATTAGCTGAAATTGAGCCACAGTAAGGACTAGTTTATTTTGATCAAAAGCAACTTTGTTTCCTCTCATTTGAGCAAGAAAGTTTACTAATGCCTGCAAATGAGTTGCAGAAGGTATATATTAGGACAATACAAGTAGTACAAAAGATCAAAATGGAATACGATCTTGAAAGCGGGTAAGCCGCCATGATAATTTTGAAATAGTGCAAGTTCTTTGAATATCAAATTCCCGTTTTTCTTGAATGCTGCAACATCCTAGGTTGAAGTGTAGTATAATTACATACCCGGTTTTCAGCGAGACCCATTTGAATAATTCCTGTGTGGATTATGAAGCTCATGGTAAGTGTTCTTCTCATGTATACTCTTGCCAAGTTGCCATCCTAGGAAGTATGAAGAGTCTTGGCCATGTTAGTTGCACGTGGCTTTACTTGAAAGAAACCCTTCACTTGTCAACTTCATGATGCAACAAGGAAGGAGAGCTCAGAACAAAGATATATTGTTAGTAGAGTGGGTGTTTGAGGGTGAAAGTTGGATAACTAGAGGGTGTAATATATATACAGATGGAGGAGATTTGGTAGGCTACAAAATGACCATGTCATACTTATGACCAGATGGTGGGGTTGTTGGTTATAGTTGGTCCATTGGTTCGAAAATCCAACCCAAAAAGTCAACATTGGGGTTCAATTAGAGAGGCTGGCAGTGAGTGGCATCGAGTGATGGTTTTTTTTTTTGTTGAAAGCATGATGCATTAATAAACTAGAGATCGTACATAGGTTTTCCTACCAAGGAAGCAAGTTCATGAGTCTCATAATTGAAGTTTCTACTGACATACATATAATACCAATCTTTAAGCAAAAACAAAAAGTGCTTAATATTACAAAAAAATGGGTTCCAAGCTCAGTCCAAAATAAAAGATGAGGTACTATCCTCCGAAGAAAGCGCCTCTTGTAGGTTGGCAGAATCTCAAAAAACAAGACCACATTTCCACCGTCGGGCCTGGATCAACATGAGGGCCACCTCGTCTGCGAAGAACTCTGCCATAGTGTTTCCACAACCTTACCAGGAATCATACTCGCCACTGTAGGCAGAACATGTCCTCCAAGATCCATGGCTATAAAACCAAAAGAACCCTGCTTCAATTGATCATGAAAGCAAGCATCAAAGTTAACAATCACAATATCAGGATCAAACAACTCAAAACACTAGATAAAGGTTGGAAGGCGGCCATTCACTCTTTGAGACCTGGCAAATTGTAGTTGAGTCCGGATCAAGTTAACTAGGTTGGCTACACGTGATGTAGTTGATCCTGCTAATGGTTGCGAGGAGACAAAAAGATGCTGGTAGGTATTATCAGTACGGGCCGTATTGATTATCTGATGGACAAATGTCAGTGCCAAATTAGAGGCTTGATTGGAAGGACTAATATTCAAAATAAGAACTAATCTGTAGGTTGTTTCACTATTGTGATGCCTAGCCTTTAGATAAGTTGTATTTTTCATTTATTTGAACTCTTGGTGTGATACGAGTTTGAATGTGATAAAGTTTGATTCTAGGTAGAATTCTATTACGCTGTTGTGTATGTGTTATATATGAACTTGTCTAGAGAGCCAAGCCAGGCAGGCCCAATGCCCTCAATCATACTAGAGATGTCCAATACCCCCCATTCGAACACAATCCCACATACAGAAAGCCACCCTGGCGCTAGGGGCCTGGCTCTCTAGTTTTTTAGGTTGTATATATATATATATATATATATATATATATATATATATATAGACCTAGAATATCAGTAAACTCAAAACAATATTCTCCTTCTCTGTTCTCGGTTTCTCCCTAATTAGTTCTACTTGCTCACAAAATTTTACCAACTTAAAAGTTATGCAAAGAAATCCCCTTTTTTGTGAGGAGAGAAAAAGGGAGGGGGTCTGAAAGGAGAAAAATAAAATAATGAGAGGTAACTTTCAAACTAATTGAATTTTGTTATTATTCTTATTTTTAATACTTTAGGGCTGGATGTTGCCACCTTGGTTCCTGATGTTTCCACCTCGTAAAATTATCATGTACGCCACATAAGTGGTTTTATTTTTTACTTTTTCCTCATTAACAGCAACGTAAAAAATGGTAGTCAAAGCCAAATTAGCTAGTATTCTTTGCAACTAGTCAATCATGCCGCCAACAATCTTAAGCACCCATAAGCAGTGAACATAAAATTCAAAAGCTCATTATTCCAGTAACAATTACAAACATGTACAACAACATTGACATTTCAAGGCAAAGAAAATTCAATCTCAACATGACATTTCAATACAAGAAAACCTATGTTTAATTCTTCCAACTTTGCCCCATCATTAGTAACCAATCCCTTCACTAGGGAAATAAATTTCTACAATTTGTTTGAGGGGTGGAAGACATTCATATTCATTTGCTCATAAGCAATTCTCATTGTCCGCGAGCAGCCACAATTATCAATATCCCATTTTGGATCGTCTATTAGACAAAAAAAATTTAAAACAGAGTACAAACGAATGAGGCAAGAACAAATACCTCTCTTGCCTTTCTTATTTATTATAACAGTCCATCACAGTTGATGCACTCCTCCCCCTCCAAAAAAAAAAAAAACAAGCTTCACTACATTCTCAATCGATGATGGAAAGTGAACTTATTGATATATAACTTGACAGAATATCTTAGCGATTATAACTGAAGTGAGTTTGTCAAGGATCTTCATGCATCTCAATCCAACAATCGATCACCCTCTGCATGGCCCTAATCTTTGTTCTATATAATTCACAACGACAAGAGGTTTGGTTATGTGATGTTATTTTATGCGAGAAAAAAACTGGCCTAAATTGTGAGGAACCTAATGAAAAAATATATTGACCTTGGTGGTGTTGAGGATAAAAAAAAAACTGTTTATGTGGTGTGCGTGATAATTTTACATGGTGGCAACATTCGGACCCTTTTACACATTGATCAGATCAAATTTACTAAGTTCAGTTATGTTCCTCAGAGTATAATTGTTTTTATTTGGAGTTCCTAGTTATGTCCTTTCTTTTCATTTGATAATGAAAACATCGTAATGAAATCCAAAGTAACAATTTCAGGTACAATACAAAACAACTTATAAACTGATGGCATTACCGAATTTCTTATTTTGACGTTTGCCTTTATTTCAATGTTTGATACTTGGGAATCAGAGTTTTAAAGACGTTCTATGATCTTTCCATTATTTTGGCAGTTGTGATAAGTTAGAAATAAGATATTCTAAGAGTCTTTCCATTTTTTTTTTGTGGTTTTGATAGTGATGGGTCCAAATCCGTCCCCGTTGATTTTGACCTGCAAAAAATGAGCAGCAGTGAACCAAAGACCACCATGTTAGCGGCCAAAGGCATTGCGATGGTAAAGTAAAGTTCTTGAACAATGATGGAATTAGATTGATAAAATTTAAGTTGCATACCTTCGTCATCCGTTTTGTTCACTTTATATAATGAAAACATTTTGCTCTTTTTTTTTTTTTTTTTTTTTGGAAATCGAGCGGGGTTATTTAGGATCCCCAATCCTGAAAATAAATTGGAATTACATTCGTAAATAGGTCTTCCCTATTCGATCTTTATGAACAATATCCTTCAAATCCTGAGCAAAAGAACTTGGAGTAATCTCCATAAATTCAGAATTCGGATTCAAACTCGCAAGCCTATTTGCAACTCTGTTAGTCTCTCTGTATTCATGCTTAATAATATGTTCCCAAAGTCCTTTCCACCAAGCTCAATTGGTTAATGCTTACTATATAAGCCTTCGCTTTGATTAGTCAATTAAGCTTATATAAAAAAACCCTTTGCTTAATCAATAAAGGTTAAGTTTTCCTTGTTTTTTATTTGTGTTCTTGTTTTAACAATATGTTAACTAGATTTGAATAATACAAACAACTTCAATCCTGAATACGACTATGTTGGACGAAAGTCATATTGGTCCAAGCAGTCTAGAATTGATAATATAAGCCGCTTTAATCTAGAATAGGATTATGCTAGACGAAAGTCATATTGGTCCAAATGGTCGTTGACTTGATCATAAAAGCTATATTAATCCTGAATAGGGTTGTGATGGACAAAAGTCATCTTGGTCCGAGCAGTCTAGACTTCATAATATAAGTCATCTTAATCCTGAATAGGACTAGGCTAGATGTAAGTCATCTTGGTTCGAACGAACTAGACTTAATTGTACCAGCCATCTTGATCCTAAATAATACTAAGCCAGATGAAAGTTATCTTGGTCCAAGCGGACTAGACTTAATAATACCAACCTCTTAATTATGAATATGACTAGGCTAGAAGAAAGTCATCTTGGTCCGAACGGACTAGACTTAATAGTACCAGTCATCTTAATCCTGAATAGGACTAGGCTAGATGAAAGTCATTTTGCTCCGATCAGACTACACTAAATAGTATTAGCCATCTTAATCCTGAATATGATTAGGCTAGATGGAAGTCATCTTGGTCCAAACGGACTAGACTTAATAGTACTAGTCATCTTATTCCTAAATAGGACTAGGCTAGATGAAAGTCATCTTGGTCAGAACAGACTAGACTTAATAGTACCAACCATTTTAATTATGAATAAGACTAGGCTAGATGGAAGTCATCTTGGTTCGAATAGACTAGACTTAAGCGGACTAGGTCACTCTGATGCGACAACTCGTCCTCATCCTAAATAGGACTAGTCTCGGCCACTGTGTGCCATTGTGGTCTTTAGATAGACTAGGTCACTTGGATGCGACAATTTGTCATCATCTTGAATAGGACTATACTTGGCAGTAGTGCACCATCGTAGTCCTGTCACGCCCCGATTTTCGAAGAAAACGAAAATCCCAAAATCCATGTAGGATTATCCGTTTTTCCCAAAATTCGGGACATGAATTGTCATTCACTAAAAGTAACAGTTGGCATCTACGAGAAATAATCAAATACACAAATTTTCAGATTAAAGGGAAATAAAACAACTGATCTAAAAAAACCCATCAAAATGAAGGAAAATATAGTAAGTCTCGTAGAACCAACTCTAATAAATTCAACAAATCGCGAAAGTATCTCTCCCAATCAAAACTCCAAGTACTATTACAAAAGATTAAACTGTCACCTACAAACAAAATGACCTAACTCTCGAACAACGTGCAACCCCCAGCAATGTTCGTCACGTACGAAATGAACTTCTCTAAGCTCGCCCGAAATTACTAAATCCTAAAACAAGCTAGTCGGCTACATTCCCAAAGGAATGTACCCAAGAAGCCAAAGCCCACTTGGGTCAGCAATTAAGCTGGTGTGAAGTTCTTTGTTCCTAAAAAAAATCAATAAAAGAAATAGCATGGCATGACAGAAAAATTTAATACGACAAAATAGCCAAAACAAACAAGTAGTTCCTTCACGAGGCAATTATGTCGTTCTAATAAGTAAATATGTATTTACTTGTACTTACTCTGTAGATGTTGACTATGACAAGTCTGACCTGCAGAAATATTAGTGGACTTGTCATCCTGCATGAAAAAGGTTACAAACAATATAGATGTAATTTATTTATCAAAATAGTTATCTTCGTTCATTATTTGACTTAAGCATATTATTCATTTTTAACGGATTGATCACTTAGACGATACCACATTCACACCACCTCCGTGTCGAACATACATGCTCGTATGCCTCTCTCATATAAAGGAGGACTTCTCCGTCATCCATGCCAAGTGGGGACATATCACATACATGCATGCATCACCGGATACTCCTAATTATATGAGTACCAAAAGCCACTCTTGGGCTATCAATGCGCATAAAGTCACATCACATTTTTGACGGAAAATATCAAAGCCTATCTTATGCATAAAAATCCACCACATTTCCGCAAAACTAACCCGAAGGTTATTTTAGTTTCTCTATAAGAAATAGGCGCCCCACCTTCGCAAGACGACCCACAGGTTATTTAGTTTATCTAGTAAGAGATGAGAAATAATAAACAAAATAGGTGTGATAGTTCTAAGTGATACAATTCCAGGTGATTAAATTTTCAGGATTCCAAGTTTATCAATATCATTTATTTATGATATTTCAGTTTTTCCTTCCCGATGACATTTTATCATTCATAAGTAAATCTACCCATTCTTTTACGGCACACCACATACTTACAATTCATCAATCATATGGACATCTCAACAAGATATAGAATACATTCATGTTTTCCACCATCCTTGTAATTATAAGGAAAACACCCTTACATGGCAACTACTTCATTTAAATCAATATCCATAAAACCACTTGCATGACCACTATAGCATTAAAATGAGTATCCATAAAGCATAAAGCCAACTTGCATGACATGGGTATTCATAAAGCACAAATCAATTTAGGAGCCAATGACTACTGTAGCATTAAAATAAGTATCATCTCTTTCATTAAAATAAACCATTTCCTTTTAGCATAAAACTAAGTTTGACCAAAAAGGTTGGTACGGACAGCTTAAGGTTGGTCACAAATTGAATTGCAATTTAGAAAAGAAAAAAAAATCTCCTGAATGTGTTAATATAACATCAAATCAAAACAAAATCTACAAGCATCATTGTATATGGGACATAATGATAGCATAAACAAATAATAAAGGTTTAACTACCAACTCTGACAACAAAACCCTTTTTTTTTCTCATACAATATCACAATCTTCTTATCCACATCATGTGTCCCATCCCCCTTTATGAAATCGATGACATCATCTACCAAACCTAAACCCTTTTTTTCTGCTACAATATCCAAAAATTCTAGAAATTTCAGAAATTCTAGAAATTTCATAAATTCTCCTACAATATCATACTATTCACATCATGTGTCCCATCCCCTTTTATAAAATCGATGACATCATCTACCCAACCTAAACCCCTTTTTAGATCTAACCTAAATCAAAAAATCAATAGCAAATTATATGCAAAGATTTTGTAATAATTCTTTATACGAAAATTCTAAATGTCGAGGAAGTGGGCGAGGAAAACAACGAGGGAGGGAGAGAGGGAAGGAGGGAGCCGTCCACCCCCTTCGAATGCGCGCATGAAAAATGATGGCACATATCCCGAGGAGATGGACGACTCCCTCCCTCCCTCTCTCCCTCCCTCGCTGTTTTCCTCGCCCACTCCCTCGACAGGTAGAACAACTCTTCTTTATAATACAGATGAGGATGAACTAATAGAACTTTTTATAAAAAGAAGGAAATAAAGAACTCACCTTTTACTTTTATTTTTCTTTTTTTCTTTTGCTATTTTTCTTTTTCTTCTTCCTTTTTTTTTTCTCTGTGGCTGAAATGAACCAAATATCTCTATTTAACAAACCTAAAGACAAAATCAGGTTAGGGTTTGCAAAAAGGTTATAGTGACACCCCCTTATTTATTTAATTATTATATGACCCAACCTCAAATATAATAAAGCCCCAAAAAAATTTAAATGTGCATTAATTAGGGTCGTTACATTATACACACCTCAAAAGGAATCTCGTCCCGAGATTCACTGGATGAATAGCTCTGGGTGCAATTGTTTCACCTTGTCTTCTAGCTCCCAAGTTACATCATTCTCCTTCTCACTCCACTGAACTTTCACCAAATTCACTATCCTTCTACGGAGTTGTTTCACATCACGATCTACAATCTTGATCGGTCGTACTACTTGGGTTAAGTCGTCATTAATCTCAATTTCTGTGGGTTGGACGATGTGAGCATGATCCTTCACACACTTTCTCAGCATGGAAATGTGAAACACATCATGAACAGCTGATAAGGTAGGTGGCAAGGCGAGTCTATAGGCTAAACTCCCTACTCGAACAATGATCTCAAATGGTCCCACAAATCTAGGACTTAACTTTCCTTTCCTACCGAACCTCAATACGACGCTCATAGGTGAAACCTTGAGAAAGACAAGGTCCCCAACCTGAAATTCTACCCCCTTACGCTTTCGGTCAGCGTAACTCTTTTGTCGGCTTTGAGCAGTTATAATCCGCTCTCTAATAATCTGCACTTTCTCCGATGTCTCCCGGACCATCTCTGGCCCCAACAAAACTATGTCACCAACCTCCACCCAACAGGATGGTGATCGACATGGTTTCCCATATAAAGCCTCAAACGGGGCCATGCCAATACTAGAATGGTAACTGTTGTTATAAGCAAACTCGATGAGAGGTAAATAATCCTCCCAACTACCACCAAAATCGAGCACACATGCCCGAAGCATATCCTCTAGAACCTGATTCACCCGCTCCATCTGACCATCAGTCTGAGGATGATACGCTGTACTCAAATCTAGTCTTTTCCCCATGGTTTGCTGAAAACTCTCCCAAAACTCAGCTGCAAACAAGGGATCTCTGTCAGACACAATGGACACTGGTACTCCGTGAAGTCTAACTACCTCCCGAATGTATCGTCTGGCTAACTGTTCGGTAGTGCAGTGCACACCAACCGGAACAAAATGCTCGGACTTAGTCAAACTTTCAACTATAACCCAAATTGACTCGTTACCTCGTCGGGTCCTCGGTAAACCATCTACAAAGTCCATAGAAATATTCTCCCATTTGCAGATAGGTATTTCTAATGGCTGTAACAAACCTGAGGGCCGCTGATGCTCAGCTTTCACTTGTTGACAAGTGAAACACTGTGATACATAATCTCCCACATCCTTCTTCATACCGTCCCACCAGAAAGTTCACTTTAGATCATGATACATTTTTGTGCCTCCCGGGTGAATGGTAAAACGTGACTTATGAGCCTCATCCATAATTTCTTTATTCAATCCCTAAATCTCGGGCACACAAAGTCTCCCATGAAATCTCAAACCACCATCGGACTCAACTGACCACTCTGAGGGACAATCATCTAAATTATCAAGCACTAAATCCTCTAGTTTTCTCATCAAACGAGAATCCTTATGTTGCCCCTCTAAAACTCTGCTAATCAAATAAGGTCGAACAGATAAATTACCAACATAAGCCGTGTTCGCAATAATGGTGTGTTGCCAACTAAGAGCATCGACTACCACATTTCCCTTACCTGGGTGGTAAAGGATCTCAAAATCATAACTACTAATGAACTCCACCCACCTTTGTTGTCTCATATTCAACTCCTTCAGTGAAAACAAATACTTGAGACTATTGTGATCCGTGAACAACTCAAAATGCTCCCCATAAAGGTAGTGTCGCCACATCTTCAAAGCAAACACAACTGCCGCTAATTCCAAGTCATGGGTAGGATATCGCCTCTCATGAGGCTTCAATTGTCGTGAGGCGTACGACACAACCTTCTGATTCTGCATTAGTACACAACCCAAACCTGTGCCACTAGCATCAGTGAAGACCACCAACTTCCCACCTTGCACTGGAATAGTCAGAATGGGTGCAGTAGTTAATCAGTGTTTCAACTTCTGAAAAGCCTTTTCACACTCATTGGTCCAAATAAACTGAACATTCTTGCGGGTCAACTAAGTCAAAGGGGCAGCAATAATAAAAAAACTTCTCAATAAATCTTCTACAATAACCAGCTAACCCTAAAAAGCTTCTCACCTCCATTGCTTTAGTAGGTTGTTTCCAATTTTTCACTACTTTCACCTTATCAGGATCTACTGCTATACTCTGACTAGAAACTACATGCCCTAAGAATTTCACCTCTTTCTCTAAAAAATGACACTTACTAAATTTCCCGTACAATTTCTGATCTCTGAAGGTCTGCAACACTATCCTGAGATGCTTTCTGTGCTCTGCTTCACTACGGGAGTAAACCAAAATGTCATCGATAAAAATAATGACAAATTTGTCCAAGTATGGTCGAAAGATCCGGTTCATCAAGTCCATGAAAATGGTTGGAGCATTTGTCAAACCAAAAGGCATGACGGGAAACTCATACAATCCATACCTCGTACGGAAAGCCATGAGAGGAATACTATCTTCTTCAACACTCATCTGATGATATCCAGTTCTCAAGTTAAACTGAGAAAACACCACTGCTCCCCTCAACTGATCAAGAAGATCATCAATTCGAGGCAACATGTACTTGTTCTTGATAGTCATCTTGTTCAGCTCCCTATAGTCAATACACATCCTCAAGGTTCCATTCTTCTTTGAAACGAAAATTGCGAGTGCTCCCCATGGAGAATTACTAGGACGTATTAACCTGGTTCATACACACCTCAAAAGGATTACACACATATACATTAACATGAGTAAACATGTCAATAAGTATATTCGAATAAAACAAAGCAAAAACACTAAAATTACCCTTTTTGCAACATCTCATCCAACTGGACTTTCATCTCGTTCAACTCCTTCAGTGCCATCCGGTATGCCGCCTTAGAGATAGGAGCGGTTCCAGCTAATAAATCGATTCAGAACTCAACTTCTCACTTAGGTGGCAAGCCAGGAATTTCCTGAAATACATCCTCATAATCTCTTACCACTTCTACATCTCGGATTTCTCTCTCCGACGTCCCCACTGAGTAAATAAAACTAGACATCACTAACTCTTCACAATTTTCACAAGTGTGAGAAACAGGGGGCATGCCTAGAGCATGAATGGAAACTATCTTCTTTGCACAATCCAGCGTGACTAGGTTCTTACCAAACCAATCCATTCCCAAAATCACATCAAAGCCCTCAAATTCGAGCACAATCAAGTCGACAAGAAACACTTTGTTGAGGAAGGAAATCTTAAAATTTTTACATAATTCATTTAATGTCGCTGAGCCTCCTAAAGGGGTGGTAACACATAATGGTATAGCAAGTGACAAAGTTTTAAACATTTTTCGATTAACCAAACGTCGAGATATGAAAGAATATGATGCACCAGTATCAAATAAAACCTTCATATTTGAGATAGGAAAATCAGGAGTACCTTGAAAGTTTTCCTGATCTGGTAGGGCGGCAAATACACGCCCTTGGGTGGGTTGACCTTGCCTATTCTGGGGCGTGTTCCTATCATTAGGGCAATCTCGCATCCGATGGCCTGGTTGCCCACAAGTGAAGCAGGTCACTACATATCCCCCCGATGCTGTTTGGGTAGTCTGGTTCTGCTGACCTTGATAACCTTGTCTCTGGTTACACTGATGATGGAATTGGTTCCCATTCTGCCTCTGATGCTGGTTACCATCCTGTTTCTTGGAATGATTATATCCCTGTCTCTGGAACTGATTTCCTCCCTGGCGATGGAACTGATTTCCTTTCTACTGCTGATTTTGGTAACCACCTTGAGATTTCTGGTTCTGAAACTATTGACCTCTTTGCCCTTGATCATAAGGGAGAAAACGACTACGGTCACTACAATAATCACGCGACGCACCCTGGTGACGAGTGTTTCCTGATGCCTCGCCCGACTTCTTCTTGCCTTTCTCCCTACTTTCATGATACAACTTGTTTTGTTCCTCGTACTTCAATGCCAAATCCAAAACTCTGTCAAAACTTTCCCTGTCAGCGGTGAGAAGAGCCATCGATAGGTAGTGATGCAAACCCCCTATAAATTTGACATTTTTCTTTTTTGGTGTGTCCACCAAATACAGAGCATAACACGATAACTCGTTAAACTTCGTGACATACTGCTCCACAGTCATATTCCTAGTCTGCTTAAACATATTAAACTCCGTAGCCCATTGCGCCGTAACTGCATTAGGCACAAACCTACTCTCAAATCGATCCTTGAAGTCGTCCCATGTCATAACAGCAATATCAATGGAGGGTAGTAAAGCCTCCCACCAATATCTAGCAGCACCATCCAGATGATGTGCAGCTGACTCCTATTTTTGGAATTCAGTAAGTCACATCCTCCTGAAAACAGTCTCACAGCTTTGGACCCAAGCATCTGCATCTCTCGGATTATCTCCGGTAAACCTCTTACCACCCAATGTCCCAAATTCCTTAACCCTTCTAGCAAAAGGGTCACCCTGATTGCTATTCTGTTGCAATCCTTGTAGCAACTGCATCATCATAGTCTGACTCAATTGAATTGTATTCTCAACATGACCATTTCCACTTCCATTACCATCCCCATTTGGAACAACATTTTCACTTCTACCTCTACCACTACCGTTCCCATTTGGATTCTGACGAGTATGTCTTCCAGCCATATCCTTCAAATAAAAAATGGCAACGATTAGACACTCCATAAGATTCGCAAAATACTCTACCGCTTACCCATAACCACATTCCGAGGATCCCCTAGCCTAGGGTAAACTGTGCTCTGATACCAAACTGTCACGCCCCGATTTTCGAAGTAAACGAAAATCCCAAAATTCACGTAGGATCCGTTTTTCCTAAAATTCGGGACATGAATTGTCATTCACTAAAAGTAACAGCTGGCATCTACGAGAAATAATCAAATACACAATTTTTCAGATTAAAGGGAAATAAAACAATTGATCTAAAAAAAACCATCAAAAGGAAGGAAAATATAATAAGTCTCGTAGAACCAACTCTAATAAGTTCAACAAATCGCGAAAGTATCTCTCCCAATCAAAACTCCAAGTTTTATTACAAAAGATTAAACTATCACCTACAAACAAAATGACCTAACTCTCGAACAACGTGCAACTCCCAGCAATGCTCGTCACATACGAAATGAACTTCTCTAAGCTCGCCCGAAATTACTAAATCCTAAAACAAGCTAGTTGGCTACATTCCCAAATGAATGTACCCAAGAAGCCAAAGCCCACTTTGGTCAGCAATTAAGCTGGTGTGAAGTTCTTTGTTCCTAAAAAAAATCAATAAAATAAATAGCATGGCATGATAGAAAAATATAATACGACAAAATAGCCAAAACAAACAAGTTGTTCCTTCACGAGGCAATTATGTCATCCTAATAAGTAAATATGTATTTACTTATACTTACTCTGTAGATGCTGACTATGACAAGTCTGACCTGTAGAAATATTAGTGGACTTGTCATCCTGCATGAAAAATGTTACAAACAATATAGATGTAATTTATTTATCAAAACAGTTATCTTCGTTTATTATTTGACTTAAGCATATTATTCATTTTTAACGGATTGATCACTTAGACGATACCACATTCTCACCAACTCCGTGCCGAACATACATGACCGTATGCCTCTCTCATATAAAGGAGGACTTCTCCGTCATCCATGCCCTAGTAGGGACACATCACATACAGGTATGCATCACCGGATACTCCTAACTATATGAGTATCAAAAGCCACTCTTGGGCTATCAATGCGCATAAAGTCACGTCACATTTTTTACGGAAAAATATCAAAGCCTATATTAGGCATAAAAATCCACTTCATTTCCGCAAGACTAACCCAAAGGTTATTTTAGTTTCTCTATAAGAAATAGGCGCCCACCTCCGCAAGACAACCCGCAGGTTATTTAGTTTCTCTAGTAAGAGAGGGAAAATAAAAAAACAAAAGAGGTGTGGTAGTTCTAAGTGATACAAAAAAGGGGAATTCTATGATATTTCAATTTTTCCTTCCCGATGACATTTTGTCATTCATAAGTAAATCTACCCATTCTTTTAGGGCACATCACATACTTACAATTCATCAATCATATGGACATGTCAACAAGATATAGAATACATTCATGCTTTCAACCATCCTTGTAATTCTAAGGAAAACACCCTTACATGGCAACTACTTCATTAAAATCAATATCCATAAAACCACTTACATGACCACTATAGCATTAAAATGAGTATCCTTAAAGCAACTTGCATGACATGGGTATCCATAAAGCATAAACCAACTTGCAAGACATGGGTATTCATAAAACACAAATCAATTTAGGAGACAATGACTACTGTAGCATTAAAATAAGTATCATCTCTTTCATTAAAATAAGCCATTTCCTTTTAGCATAAAACTAAGTTTGACCAAAAAGGTTGGTACAGACAACTTGAGGTTGGTCACAAACTGAATTGCAATTTAGAAAAGAAAAAAAATACTCCAGAATGTGTTAATATAACATCAAATCAAACAAAACCTACAAGCATCATTGTATATGGGACATAATGATAGCATAAACAAATAATAAAGGTTCAACTACCAACTCTGACAACAAAACCCTTTTTTTTCTCATACAATATCACAATCTTCCTATCCACATTATGTGTCCCATCCCCCTTTATGAAATCGATGACATCATCTACCAAACCTAAACCCTTTTTTTTTCTCCTACAATATCCAGAAATTTCAAAAATTCTCCTACAATATCATACTATTCACATCATGTGTCCCATCCCCTTTTATAAAATCGATGACATCATCTACCCAACCTAAAATCGATGACATCATCTCCTGAAATCGATGACATCACATCATCTCCTAAAATTGATGACATTATCTCCTATTCACATCATCTCCTAAAACCGATGACATCACATCATCTCCTATTCACATCATGTGTCCCATCCCCTTTTATAAAATTGATGATGTCATCTACCCAACCTAAACCCCTTTTTAGATCTAACCTAAATCACAAAATCAATAGCAAATTATATTCAAAGATTTTGTAATAATTCTTTATAATACAGAAGAGGATGAACTAATAGAACTTTTTATAAAAAGAAGGAAATAAATAACTCACCTTTTACTTTTATTTTTCTTTCTCCCTTTTGCTCTTTCTCTTCTTCTTCTTCGTTTTTTTTTTTCTACAGATTTTCTATGTGGCTGAGAAGAACCAAATATCTCTATTTAACCAACCTAAAGACAAAACCCTACAAGGTTACGGTTTGCAAAAAGGTTATAGTGACACCCCATTATTTATTTAGTTATTATATGACCAAACCTCAAATATAATAACATTACACCAAAAGGCTTGATTAGCTACACGGAGATGGCCACGGCTCAAAACCGTTAGTTTATTTGCCACGGCCCAAAACCGTGGCTAGAGCCTAAAATCGTCACTACACCAAAAGACTTGATTAGCTACACGGAGATGGCCACGGCTCAAAATGGTTAGTTTATTTGCCACGGCCCAAAACCGTGGCTATAAAAAGAAAATGCACATGTTGCTTTGGCGCCATTGCGAAAGAAAATTGGCGGTCTTGCGAAAAAAATTCACGGTCTTGCGAAAGAAAAAATTCGCGGTCTTGGGAAAGAAAAATGGCGGTTCCGCCTCCTTCCATTTTCATTTTAGGGAAGGAAAGCAAAGGAGAGTGAGGAGCAGGGAAGGAAAGTGAGAGAGAGGGAGTGAGGAGCAGGGAAGGAAATCAAAGAATCTCTTCATTTTCGTTTCAAATCAGGGAGAGGAGTAGGGAAGGAAAGCAAAGAATCGCTCCATTTAGGTTGGGTAGGTTTTTTTTTTCTTTGGTTCGACTGTTTCTTTGTTTTAAGCTTATCAAAAGAGTGGGTTTTGGGTTTTGGGTTTTGGGTTTTGGGGTGCAAGGGTTAGGGTTCAAGAACCAACGCTACTCTCTCGTCTACAAACCTAATCGATTGAGCTTCTTCACTCAGATTCAGTGAATTCAATCAACCCAGTTGTTGCAATCGATACATTCAATCGATTGAGGTGTCAGAGCATCTGAGAGACTTAGTTTAGGGTTTGTAAATTGCTTTAATCGATTTTGCTTGATTTGTGTTTCTTTATTGTAATTTGCATATTGTTTTGAAATTAATATCATGTTTACCACTTCATCACAAATTTTCCCATGTAATTCTGTGGTGGTTGTGAAATGGGGTTCTCTTGAGAGAGATAGAGATTGAATCAAAACTTTGGATGAGTCCATTTCAGTGTTGATCTTCCCTATCAGTGTTGATGTTGGATTGATTTCACAGTTTTATGTATAAAAGAATGAATTGATTTTGAATTTCTTAAAATTTGATCTTGACAGGGAATATCTACTAGTGAAACTTGGATCAAGCAGTCAAGGAGAAGGTAGGTAATTAAAAAAACATTTTTTTATTAGTTTGTATGACTTTATTGTCGAATTTGTAAGAACCAATAAGGAGAATGAAATTCATTTTGGACCAAAAAGAGATGACCCAAGTTAGTGATTGCAAAATGGTTTTACCTCGAGAAAGAAATCTTAAATATTGCTGCTATGTTTTGTATTTTTCCTGTGATGGACAGCCTGGTAATAAATTTGATACGATACATACATTGATCTAAGATATTCACATATAAGATGATGTAGGGATCTACCGTCCTTGTACACGTGACATGAATAAATGGATAGATGATAACCAATAGCTTGCAAATATGTTTTTTTTGTTTGGAAAGCGAGAAGGGGTTTTGAGAATCTCCAAACCTTATATTAATAATAAAAATAAAGGATAATGAAGCTTACAATCGCTCAAGAATTCACTAGTGCAAATATATGTTACAATGGAAGTGTTTTTGGGACCTCCTAGCTTGGATAAATCTTATTTATGTCTTTTATATGCTTAAATGTGTAATGTATATTATCTCTATATTGTTTTCTACAATGTATCTTACGGTACACGAAACAATTCGATACATGTATCTTAAATTTAGGTTTCGATATATGATACAATAAATGTTTGATAACTGTGGGCATGTATTTGTTTGTCATGCTTTATGTTAGTAATTCCCAAACTCGAACACAAGAAGATCTTTGTATAAAAATCGTTGGTTCATGTAATAGTATAAATTACGAGAAAAAAACGGTTTAATGCAATTAGAACGGAAACCCAGAATTCTAAAAGGAGTAGAGTGTATTTTTGTAGTGCACTGCGACAGTTATACTGAACATGAATTTAAATACGAAAAAAATATAGTCTGAAGATCTACTCCAGATTTTTATTTATTTTTCCCTGCATTCTGTTATCTCCTTTACATGGAAGAACATTGTTGGAAACATGAAGAGTTCATTATCTTTGATAAATATTAAATATCTACAGAGAAGGAAAAATAAAAATGTCCTTTGCCATCGTTGAAATGGAATTTGGTTGCCTCACTGGTTGATGCTTTTATGGAAAAAGTAAAACTAACCGGCTCCTTTTGTATATGGGCGAATCACTTCAGCTTTTCCACAAACCAAACCACCTGTTAAACTCGTTGCCATATTTTTCTCTCTCTCCTTTTTTATTTTTATCAATTTTGATCAGTGGGTGTTTAAGATTCAGAAGGCTTGAATCTAGGATTTATTTGAATGCTGCCTTATTTATGTTCAAGGCTTACTGAAATTTCTAGTTGTTTCTATTAGTTAGGTCGTAGCTCTATGGAACCTCCATCTGGCCGTCCTACATCTTCAGGGAGACCATCTTCAGCTGGGAGCTCTGTGGAACACCAAGCACCTTCCCGAACTGTCAACTCTGTGGAACATCATCCACCTGTCTGTATTGTATCTTCAATGCGATTGGCTTCAGCTACAAGCTCCATGGAACAACCTCCATCTGTTCGTTCTGGATCTTCAGTGCGAGAAGCTTCAGCTGTGAACTCTATTGAACAACCTCCGTCTGCCCGTTCTACATCTTTAAGGAGACCGGCTCCAGCTGCAAACTACATGGACCAAGTTCAATCCGCCCGTTCTGTCGCTTCAGGGAGACCAGCTTTAGCCGTGAAGATAGTTCCTATGGTACCCCCTAGTGTACCAATATCACTTAGGCCTACAGTGCTTCCATCAGAGACTCCTAAAAATACTCGAAAGGAGACTCCTAAAGCTAACCGAAAAGATAGAAGGTGAGATCTGAAATTGTGGACATTAATTAATAAAATCTATCCCTTTACTGTCTTGCGAAGGTTTGCATATCTAGCTAAATAAATTATTTAAAAGTGTTTTTTCCCAGCTTGCATTATTAACTATCAAGGCATTTGTGTTTCTCTTAGACATTTTTCATACGTATGCAGGAATAGGATATCTATTGACCTGAGCCATATGAATATGCGGAAAATTGACAACGATCGTCCTACTTCTGTTCTCCAGGATGAGGTATGTGATATGCTTGGAAGGCATGTAACTGTTGCATGATGGAATATCATCAGCACGCATAATTTTCTTCATGCTGCTTTATAACTTAGTTTCTGTAGTTGATCTTGGAATTAGAAAGGTAGGGTGAATATCATTGTTAGAGTTCATTCATGCTTAGCTATTTCTATCCTGGTTGCAGCTTGATATACTTCAAGAAGAAAACGAAAGTATACTTGAGAAGGTACATGGCTAAGCGATTTCTTTGTTAGTTTTCATGTACTATGCTTAATGATTTCACTGCTTTAGCTAATCACGTCTTGGTACTCAAGCTGGTAGACCACTGTCTGATGTTTGATTGGATAATGCTGGCTGCAGCAATGATTTGCTTACCTGATGACTAGCAGTACTATCCAATCTTATGCATCATGCTACAGCAGACAGTGTCAACACTCAACAGCGTGCCTGCGGCCTGCCATACTTGAGCTATAGACTAATCTTGTTAATATATCAATTGACTCAAATAATGATATGTTGGCCAGCTTCGATTAGCTAAGGAGAGGTGTGAGGAAGCAGAAGCCAGAGCTAGGCAGCTTGAGAAACAGGTATTTATTACATCAATAGGATGAACTGGAATTTATATTTATTTATCTATTATAATTTTTTTGCAAGCAAGCAGGGGTTGCAGAGACCTTCCCAAATTATATTAAAAACAGGAAAGAAGAAGAGGGAAATCCCTCAAATTGAATGTTATATCATGACCTTTTAGTGAAAAAAAGAGTCAGAATTGAGAAAAAAGTTGCCATGCTCTTGAATATGAATGTAATTTAATACATTCTAAAATATAATGAGAAACATTTGACTGTATCTAGGCTAAGTATTAGCAACTTGAGTTCAATTCTCACTTCATTGTTATTTACGTGCATGTGATCCACCTCTAGTTCATGTACCTACCCTTCAAAAGACCAACAAACTAACTCTTTCTACCCCTCCAAAACACTTGCTTGAGGAGCTTAAAGCCGTTACTACACTCTTCATCAGTTTCTCATATGGATGCTTTTATTGCATGAAAAGGGTCCAAGTTTTGAGGCTGTCTATAATTGAATTAGTGCAGATATCAATATATGTGCGAAGAATGATTAGAGCTCCCAGTATGTGTCTGTTATTGTTTTTTTTATCTGTTGCATATGCGCTTTAACTAATTTGCAACTTTTCACTTATAGGTTGCTTCACTTGGAGAAGGTGTATCCTTGGAAGCCCGTCTTTTGAACAAGTTTTATGTTCTCTATTTTAGTTTTGAACAAGTTTTGAACAAGGTGTATCCTTGTAGGTTACTAGCTCTGAGCACTCTATTTTAGTTTATGTTCTCTATTACAACTCATTTTTGCAATTGTTAAATTGTTTATGCAGTGTGTAGCTTCTCATCCAGACATCCAGACACAGTTCCTCAGTGGTAAATTTTCTAAATCTTTGCAATGTATATGGAACAGTCATTATAAAATACAAACTCAACCAAACACAGGCCCTCATCTTAAGCTTCAGCCTCTATTATGTAGTCCATAAATTGCATAAAAAACCCGGTAGAGGTACAACGTGGAGTGAAAGTAAAACAGGGGCATCTGTTGATTTATGCTCATGAAGTCTACTCTACTAAATTGTTCTTTTTGCAGGTGGCATGAATGGTTCCATAGTTTATGAACTTGATAGACCTGAAAATGCAGGACATGGAAAATCTCTGAAGGCATGCTCTATCTCTCTCAATACATTCTTTATTATGTTCTATGCTCATCTACATGTAAAACTTCGACATTCTTGACTCACTTAAATTATTGACATAGTGATAGGTATTGATTTTACTATAATCTGAATTGAATTTTAACTTGGGTTCTAACCACTCTACTCAACAAATGCATTGTTGTTCAGATTCTAGAAAAATTGATGAAACAAAACCAGGTCGTTAGTATATAAACCTATATTTTAAAAGAATTATAAAGTTAGTTAATATTTTTATTCTGGACTGACATGTTAGCCGGGTTCCCTATACTAGTTTCTTGGGCAGACATGATTGTCGTGGCTGGAGCTGAAGTAGTTTCAATATGTAGAGGTCCAAAGATTCCAGTCAAATTAGGCAGAATAGACTCAATGTAAGAATCAAGTTTCATTGTCTCACACACAAAGTTATGGTTAAGAAAAGCATTTGTCGTTACCTTATACATAATGCCTGCTATGTTGTTCGTAACTACTATGCTTTGACATAGTTCTCAGTCTGGAGAATGATCATTATCGTTCACTACATGCTATGCAATTTCTTGTCTGTTCGGTTTTATTTTTTATTTTATTCGGATCACAAAGTTATTGGATGATTTTTACAGTTAGTTTGGGGAACGATGAGTTACCATTAGCCTACATCACACGTCGACTAAAAAAACCCACCAAATTGGGGACACACATAGATTGGAATTTTGACTTTATTTTATTTCATTTATTGGTTTAATTGTTTATTTTCCAGTTGTTTAGTTTGCCATAATTTACTTATAACATTTATAAAAGTATGTTTTGGAATTGGAACCTGTGAAAAGTTTTGGATCTAAGCATGGAGTGTCCAATCTAGTAAAGTGTTGGAGTGGCCAAAGCATGGAATATTTTGAATACAAAATGTCCTTGGTACATGGGTTTTGATCAGATTGAAAGTTAGCCCATATAGTTATTTCGTTTGTTTTTTGACAATTGCGAACTGCTAACGATTCACGTCTGTAGTCCGTTAACTTGTAACAATAGCGTTTTCTTGTAGGAAGCCTGATCCAGAAGGTAGACTTCCTGAAGAATCTTTGGATGCTTCTGGCCTCAAACAAAACTTTCTGAGAAAAGGCTTCTCGTGAGTTTATTCCTTTAACAATCGTTACTTTCATATTTTTTGTAAACTTGGTACCAGCTCAGCTGGTATACTTGTGGCGGATGGTATTATAATTCCAGGGTTCGAACACTGCCAAAGGCATTTAATGGTGTGGTATCCAATAAAAACCTACCCGCCCTAACAAAAATAAAACCCTCTACTTTCATATTTGTAAATTAAAATCCTTTTCATATATGATTTTTTTTATCCTAAAATTCACGGTATATAAAACAAATGCTACAAGTATTTTCAGTTTATTTCTTTCATATTTTTTGTAAAATACAATAAACGTAAAATGGAATTTGTGTTGTTTTACCCTACGCCATTGAAAGACTGTTATGGTAGTAATTCTTAACATACCTTGAAAGCAAAGAAAATAAATAAATAGATAACTTCTTTTGTTCACTGAAGCACAAAAAGGAAGACATAT
Organism: Berberis vulgaris; assembly: GCA_963556465.1. NCBI lineage: Eukaryota > Viridiplantae > Streptophyta > Magnoliopsida > Ranunculales > Berberidaceae > Berberis > Berberis vulgaris. The sequence continues at coordinate 26,985,882 of OY747136.1, read as the reverse complement.
TTGTATTTTCAGTACTGATATCTGAAATAATTTGTTATGTTTTAATACTTTTTTGATATTCGATCAGGATCTATTATTACAAAGGTCTCAAACTCCACAACTGAGATTGCTGATACGATAGAGGTTCAGAATGAGAAACTGAAACATATTACTAGAAAGGCATCAGATTCTCCAGATATGGGCATGGTTGGGACTTAGGTTGAGAAGTCGAGACACACCACCAGCAAGGCATCAGGCTCTCCAACGCCTCATGTTCTAGATATTGGCATGGTTGAGCTTTCTGAGAAGACGAAGAAAGAAGTGGATGCACAAATGTCTAAAGATCTTCATGGAGGAAGTCCTCTGAAGTCATTGGTAGCAGATGATATAGTTGATGAGTTGCATGATGCTCATCCTGTTGTTGATTCACCAACTGTGGAGAGCACTGGGAAGGAAGAAAATGGTCATGTGACAAATGAGGAGTTGTTCTCAAAGGAAGTTAAAACTAGCAATGAGAAGGCCAGCAAGAGGAGAGCTTCATTTCCAGCAAAGCAGGAATATCCGGAAAATGGGTCACATAACAGTCCAAAGTTGCCAAGCTATATGGCAGAAACAAAGTCTGCAAAGGCAAAGCTTCGAGCACAAGGCACTGCAAAATCCGGCTTAGATGGAGCCGAGCAAAATGGTTCAGCCCGTAGGCATTCTCTGCCTTCTTCCAAAAACGGAAAATTGAGCTCGCCGCCACCAAGGACCCAGAGATTGGTTCAATCAAGTGGCAAAGGTGGAATAAAAAACGACATGTCTTTATTGTCTTCTAGAGATGGGAACGGTAAGAAGTCTCAAAACAATGTCCTCTTTCCTTTTTTGTTTGAAAAGCAAGCAGGGTTGTAAGGACCCCTTAACCTTTATATTAAAGAAAAAAAAATAAGATGTCTCAAATACAATCTCTCAAAAAATAAAAGATTCTTAGCAAAAACAATCACACAGAAAAATTAGGACTATTCTAGTCTCCTTATTGGCAATATATCATATATTATGTCTTGAAAACACTTACTGGTTTACTGATTCAGTGTGACTATACATGTGGCCATATCGTTGCTTTCTTTTGTTTATGAAAACCATAATTTTGCTTTACACTCATCTCACTTGCAATATTTTATAAGTCAGTTGATAAAGTATTTTTTAATTGTTGGATGAATATCCTCACATGTATTTTTGTTTCTTATTAACATCAAGAGTCGAGAGATTTCACAATAAAGCAAAACAGGCCATTTGAGATATTTGGTACAGGTTTTATTTTTTATTTTTTATTTATTAATATTTTTTTTCACCCATGAAGCAAATGATCTAATATGAACCAGTGTCTTCCCATGCTTCTTAAAGAAACTTTCACTTAAAAGCCTTGTTGACTTTGACTTTACTAGCAGTATTAGTTTGGCATCACTTGGAAGTAGTTTTTAATAGCGATGAAAGTATCTTGTAATTTCTGAATGTTTAACATTAGGTTGTTGATTATTTTCAGAGAAGGTTGTGCAAGTAGATTGGAGGAGGTGAACTCTTTTTGCAAAGAGTCGTCTTGAAGGCAAACCTTTATGTGTTTATGCAGTCTTGTCCTTGTGTTTTTGTGTAAAATTCTGTTGTAAAACTTTAGATCTGGATAAATAACAGGTGTGTGGTGTGCCTAGAGCTTCTTGTATTTTGGGTGTCATGAGTAAATGTATAGAACTAAGGCTTTACTTTGTCGTTGTTGTTTGATTCTTCAGGTTCATACAATACCATGTCTTATATTTTCTTCATTTCCTCATTTTTGCCTGTTCTAATATTGAGTGTACTAGTTCATGACTTAAGATGTTTACAATCTAAGAATAAAGTATTCATTTGCAAAGATTGTTGTGGTTGCTGCCTTGTAGTAGTCTGAGTTGACTGTTTTAAGGATTTGATTTTATATGGATGCTTTGTTATGATATATTCTATAACTTGAAGAAAATATTCATCTTAGTAAGGACTGATTTTGCAGGTGTGGGGCTGTGATTTTGCTGCAGCAGCAAAATTTTTTTTTTTCGATTATATTAATTTGCAACGATTTCAAACCCTCGCAACAAACCAGATTTCTTTTTTTTTTTAATTTTGTTTGACTGGCCACGGCTTAAAACCGTGGTACTTCATGCTTGCCACGGCTTAAAACTGTGGCCATCATGCATGCAACGGCTTAAAACCATGGCCATCATGCTTGCAACGGCTTAAGACCGTTGCCATTATGCTTGCAACGGCTATGAGACCAAAGCAATTCAAAATAAGTGATATATGTTGCCACGGTTATGGAACGTGGAGATCTAGCCATGCCGGGTAGCCGTGGCTAAACCGTGGCTAAATGCAGAAAATCATCAAGCGTCCTCGAACATAAAACCGTTGCTAATATGTGTTGCCACGGTTTATAGCTGTCAATGGTGATTTGGCGTCGCCTCAAATGGCCAGGCCTCTAAGCCGTGACAATAGGTTACCCCCATGGTCCCAAACCGTTGCTGATGGGTATTTTTGGTGTAGTGTAAAGCCTAAACAAAATTTAAATGTGCATTAATTAGGGTCGTTACAGGGTCCTTTATTGATAATACTTATTTAAATGTTTCATTCCATGGTATTTTAAGACGCTCTCCACTCAGGTCCCCTAACCAGCAGGTTCCGGGCTATTGATCTTCATCACCTTATAGAGCTTTTCATAGTTTGGATTTAGCTTGTCTGCTCCTAGCTCTTTTGTGTTCGGTTGGGTTTTTCTGAGTACCCAATCGCCAACTTTAAACTCTCGAGGCTTGACCTTCTTATTGTAGTACTAGGCCATTTTTGCTAGTAGGCCACCATTTTGATGGAAGCTCCGTCTATTCTTTCTTCGAGTAATATAGTCTGACTCTTAGAGCTTCATCATTGTCCTCCAACCTGAACTCCTCTATTCTAAATTTTGGCATCCCTAGTTCTACTGAGGTCTTCGTCTTGGACTCGTAGGCGATGGTGAATGGTGTATTTTTTTTTTTATCAAAGTCATATTCGTGCTCTGGTAAGCCTAGAGACCTAGAGCTATTTGGTTGCTTCAAGTTTCCTTTTTATGGCGTCCAATATGGTTTGGTTGGTAACTTCTGTTTGTCTGTTGGCCGGGGGTGTCCTGGTGCTGACTATTGGTGACTGATGTTCAAATTGGCATAAAGATTTTCACCCTTTTGCTTTCAAACTCGATCTCGTTATCACTGACCAATGTTTGGTGAAGTAATCATCGACTACAAGGAGAAACCAACACATGATGGACTTCCAGAGAAAGTCTCAAGTTGATTCTTTCCTATTTTTATAGTAGTTCTACCTCTACCCATTTGGTGAAGTAATCGACGGCAACAAGGAGAAATTTATTCTTCACGAAGGTGAGGAGTGGACCTACAATGTTCGTTCCCCAATGTGCAAAGGGCCATAGGCTAGTCGTTAGGACTAGGATCTAAGCGAACATATGGGTGTACGGAGCGTACCTTTGATACTTATCACATTCTTAGATCAGGTCCTTAGCCTCCTGCTGCATCTTAAACCAGTAAAACCCTAGGGTGAGGGCTTTGTGTGCCAATGTCCTCCCTTCAGGATGTTTCCCACTGATTCCTTCGCGGATTTCTCTGAGGACATAGCTCGCCTCATAGGGAGTTAGACATCTGAGCAATGGGCCAATTGATGACCTTCTTTATAGTATGTCATTAAAGAGTGTATATTGTATCGCCCTATTTTTCTGCTTATGAACTTCCAATTTTTCTACTAGGAGGACTCCATCTCTGATGTACCTAACCAGGGGAATCATCCAATTAGTTACCTCATTGGTGGAGTAGGCCTCATTGAGTTTTTCTTCCTTAAGAGTCAATTTTTCTTAAGCCGTCTGTTACGGATGAGGCCATATTGGCCAGAGTATCAGCTTCCTCGTTGTTCATTCTGGAACGGTGCCGGAGTAGAAATTTCTTAAATCTCTTTGTGGCATCAACTGCTTTTTTCAAATAAGCAAACATCTGATGGTCCTTAGTGTTGAATTCGCCATTCACCTGGTTGATTATAAGTTGGGAATCACTGAACACTGTGATTTTTTCTATTCCGATTCATTTAGCCAGTTTTAGCTCGGATATGAGGGCCTCATATTCTGCTTCATTTTTGGAGGTGCTAAATCCAAATCTGATGGATTTCCTTAGGGTTATCCTCTCTAGGATATAGACAACAATCCGAATCCCAATCCCACTTTCTTTCTGGTTGGATGACCCCTCACATCATAGGATTAACTATCGTGAGATTGGTTCGTACTACTCACTTTCTTCTTGGCTATTTGGTTTTATTTTTCCTACACCAGTGAGCTCAGCAATTAAAGTCTACTAGTGTTTGTGCTTTTATGGTCATTCTCGTAGCATAGTAGATATCAAATTGTCATAGCTCTATTGACCATTCTTCCTGATAGCCCTGGCTTGTGCAATACTAACCTGAGTGGGTACTCAGTAAGGACTGTTATTGAATGAGCTTGGAAGTAAAGTCTCAACTTTCTGGAAGAGGTAACTAGTGCTAAGGTCAATTTCTCTAAGTTGGGGTAGTTAGCTTCTGCCTCATTAAATGTTATATTGATGTAGTAAACTGCCTTTTGTTTCCCCTTGTCTTCCCGATCAAGGCTGAGTTGACTGCGTGTTCTTAGACTGAGATGTGCAATATAAGTGTCTATCCCAGAATAGGATTTAAGATCAACTATGTGCTCCCTATGTACGCTTTTAGATCCTGGAAAACATGTTCTCATTTTTTGCCCCATTGAAATTCCTTTGATGTTCGTAGGTGACCTCATGGCGGGAGAGCTTGAATCTGCTTTGGGTTAGCTTTATTCCCATTTGGTTGACTATGTAGCCCATGAATTTTCCGGATTCTAACCAAATGTGCACTTTTGCAAGTCGCGGTTCATTCGGTAATTGCAGAGCTGGGAGAAAATGCCTATTTGAGATCTGCAATGTGGTAGGGACCGTGGAGGCTTTTTACATGCATGTCATCAATGTAGATCTCCATTGTCTTCCCAATTTGTCCTTTGAAGATGCGTTTTACCAAACTTTGATATGTGACTCACACATTTTTCAATCCGAATGGCATCACCCTGTGGCAGAACATGCTCATGTCCGTTATGAATGAGGTTTTTTTTTGGTCTAGTGGGTGCATATTGATCTGATTGTATCCAGAACATGCCTCCATGAAGCTCAGAAGGCTATATCTGGATGTTGCATCAATAATTTGGTCTATTTGGAGGAGTGGAAAGTTGTCATTCGGGCAAGCCTTGCTGAGGTCTATGTAGTCCATGCAGACTCTCCACTTTCCATTTTTATTTTTTACTAGAATTGTTTTCACTAGCCAGTCTGGATAACGTGATTCTCTTATCATGTCAACTTTCAGTAGCCTTTGCACTTCTTCGTTAATGGCCTGGTTGCACTCAAGTGTTTCCGGCCTTCTCTTACGTCTAAGATTGTCAGTCGGTGTGTGATTATGGAGGGGTCAATTCCCACCATATCATTTATTGTCCAAAAGAATACATCTTGGTTCCCTTTAAAAAACGTAGCTATCTGATCGCCAGCGTTTTGCTAAAATTGGAACCTATCTGGACATCTCTGGTGTTATCTGAACTACACAGATAAATTGTGGCAAACTCTTCCTCTAGCTATCCAGTATTCGGTCTTCCTGTCGGGCTAGGTGAAGTTTCATTGTCCGAGTGCAGAGAGCGATTTTCTTATTCCGGACTTGGGACCTCCATAGTTGAGACTTTGGTTTGGATAGTGGTGGGCGCTCATCTGGCTGCTTAACCACAATATAGTGACATTCTATAGCGGTAGTTTGGTCTCTTCTGATTGTCCTTACTTCATTATCCATGGGATATTTGAGACATTGGTGTTGTGTGGATATCATTGCCCCCATTTGATGGAGTCAAGGTCTGCCTGGAATCACGTTGTACGCAGAAAGGGCATTTATGATCGAGAACCCTATCAACATTATTTTTTATAAGTCCGGTTCCCTTGTTACTAACGGTAATTTGATATTTCCAACTGGATAACATCTCTCTTTGCTGAAATTGATCATGGCTTGGTTGGTAGGTGTCAACTCCTATTTTAAATGCAATCTGCAGAATGCGTCTAGAAAGAGGATGTCAGTCGAGCTGCCTGTGTCAACTAGTGATCTTTTCATGTCCCACTGTATTATACCGACTAAGATAACCAAGGTGTTATTGTGGGGGAAATTTTCTCCTTGCATGTTGTGTTTTGTTAATGTCAAACTTAGAGTCGGGCCTTCTACCCGTACATGTTGAATAAGGCAATCCTTGTATTAAGATCTGGTCCGCAATTTCTGGACTGATATTTTCAGTGATCAGTTGGAGTGTTCCCCCTCTTCGTCTGCACCATGCAGAACACATAACGCTTAGAGTCCTTTTTTTCCACCTCCCGCACAGACTCTTCTTTCTCTTTTCATCGGGACTGCCTTTCACTGAAGCCAACAAATTCTTGTAGTCTCCCTTTTTGGACCCAGTATTCTATCTCATTCTAGAGGCTTTTGTAATCCTGGGTATCTTTCCCTACTTCCTTGTGGTAAGAACAATACATGTTCTTATCACGTTTTGAAGGATCTCCCTTGAGTTTCGAAGGCCACTTGATACCATCTCATCACTTCATGGTAGAGAGAATTTTGGATAGACTGACATTGAACAGAGTGTTGGCGTAGTACCTGGAATTGACATAGTTTGCGGCCTTGTCAGGCTTTGCCCTGCCAGACCCCGTTTCTTAGCTGCCAACATCTTCTTTAGGGTGATGTACTTTTGCTCACTTGTCAACAAATCTGCCATGTCTGTTTGGTGCTCCAGGATGAGAAAGTTATAAAACTTACCTCCTATGAGGCTAAAATTGAAGGCAGTGACATACGTGTTTCACTAAAGCCCCTCGTGATTGGCTCTTTGGTTCTCGGTAGGGACCTTGTCACACTCATGAACGCATTCCTTGTTTTCCTTTAGAGCCAGAAACCTTTCTAGGTTCCTATCATTCTCTGATGGCAGTCGACGTTTCTCGGCAAGTCTTTCCACCGCCCGAGTGAGATGATTCATATGGGCTAGAATCTGATCTATAAAGGGGTCTGTTGTGGTTTCTTTGGGAGCAAGGCCTTGTGGTTGTCCCGCTCCAACAGTTGGAGTGTTTCGGTCTTGTGGTAGGACTCCTTTGGCCAGAGCATTGGTCAGCTCGACGTTATTGTAGCATGAGATCTAGTATTGGTAACCATGTTTTAAAGCTCTATAGATTTAATGGAGTTTTTTATTTGATTTGATGAAAAATATTGTTTCCCACAGACGGTACCAAACTGATGGGTCCAAATTCGTCCCCGTTGACTTTGACCATCAAAAAATGAGCAACAATAAACCAAAGACCACCATGTTGGCAGCCAAAGTACTCCGATGGTAAAATTAGATTCTTGAACCATGATGGAATTAGAATTATAGAATTAAGGTTGCATACCTTCGTCATCCGTTATGTTCACCTTATATAATGATAGCATTTTGCTTCTTCATTGACTCTACCTTTGAATGCACAACAGAGGGATGAGATCTCACTTAAAATCTCCCCTCATCAATTTATATCCATGTAGGGTCAACACTCCATCCACTACTAATCTTTTTTGGCACTTAGCTTTCTTTAGGACTCAATGCTTAATTGGGTCAGGAGTGGTATAAATGGGCATCGGTCTCAATTAGCCCAACGGTCCGTTTTCTGGCCTTATTGTCCTAGGCCAAGCTCCAAGATTTCTGCCATATTGGGCTTATGTAATATGGGCTTGATCACCCGACATAGGGCTGAACTGAGCCTGACTGGACCTGGCTTGGGTCTGGTCTGTCCAGGACCTTTTCCATTAGAGTTGATATGTGCCACGTGTTCGACTCCGATTAGATGACTATTTGATGTTTCATCAGATATGCTAGAAGCTTTTCTTTTTATGAAGATTAGATATTACTTTGTTGCAAATTAATTCTCATTTCTTAACATTTCCTAGCTCACACCTCATTTTCTAGAGTTTTGATTAGTGTCAATAATACATTAAATAAGACTATCATCATGACCGTACACAACAAATATCACTTATCAGAAGGACCAAGTATTTTGATTCAGGGTCGACTCACAAAGTCCAAGAAGGCAGGCCCAACCATTAAAGCCCAAAAGGGCCCTTCAGAACAGATAATAATCAGAGGCCCAAATCTAGGCCCAACAAATCTCTCCCTTAAATAGGAGAAACATTATGAAGGCAACGAGTCATGGCGGGAGTTACTCCCCGGAGGACGTATTTCCATAAAAGAAGAGATTGTTACAGATAATGTCTCTCCTCGTCAATCCTCACATGCTTAAGGCATGCAAAGAATTAATAACGACCACTATATAAGGTAAAGGGAACATTCGACAAAGGTGATGTGTCCAAAAATCGTCTGCCTGTGAGTTTGAACAGTAAAACATATGTTAGGCAGCCAAGGAACATTTTTTTGGTGGTTGAAGGCACTCCGATGCTTTAATCAACAACTCTATTTGAAGAAGGAAGTAAATCAAGACAAAACTCGAATAAAGTTGCATACATGTGTCGAATGTTCCTTTTACCTTTTATAATGGTCGCGGTTAATTCTCTGTGTGACTTAAGCATGTAAGGCGCAATGGAAGGAGATGTTTCTCGTAACAGTCTCCTCCTTGATGGAAATGCGTCCATAGAGGCGTAACTCTCTCCACAACTATTTTCTGATGCAACATTCCTCTTCTTTATGAGAGAACTTGTGTTGAGCCTGGATTCAGGGTTTGACTCGTTCAAGCCTTGATTCAGGCTTTGATTATATCTTCTCATAGTGGGTTTTGTCTATGCCTTTATGGTTGGCTTCATTCTTCTTAAGTTTTGCTGGTTGGCCCAATAGATGGGATGACATATCCTCATGATGGATGTTCTCTGCCACGTGGATGGCCGCGATGATCGGTCTATTTTGATGTATCATCAGCTACTCCCCCTTAGTTAGTAGGTATGCAGATATGGCCACTAACTTCGTGACGATTTACCTTTCAGTTCCATCATTGCCTTGTATTTAATGTTGTCAATAACTTTTTGCGGGTAAGTGTCTCGATTCTTTGCATGCTCGTTCATTTTTGCGCACATTTTTGGGATTTCACGTAGTCATCATATCTCACACGCTGTCTCATAAGCAGTCCCTTCATTGCTCGGCTCTGTAAAAGGGGACGTGACAAATTCGTTTTCCCTTTTTATGCTATCTTTGAAATTAGGGTTCATTTCTTCCTTCGCCTTCTTCGTTCTCTTTGTTCTTCCGTTCCTTAACGATGTCTGTTGGTGATAAATTAAGCGGTAAGTCACTAGCTATTTGTGAGGCTCATTTTTCTCCCAAGAAGTTTCTCAGGCGACGCTGGATAGTCTTCGTTCTGATTACAATCCGCCGCCCGACCTCGAGATTATCTTACCTAGACAGCACGTTAGTCTTTGTAATCCAAGGTTTTGGTACATCGCATTGTATCCATGCATGTTTTCTCGTGGCCTTCGATTTCCAGCTGTTTTGGGAGTATCTGGATTTCTTGGGAATTCCTCCTGCTCAAATGGGTCCTAATGGTTTGAAAGTAATGATTTCTTCTTACGCGAGGGCTATTCTGTCCGACATTTCTTTGACTACGAGGGTTTTGCATTCGATGGTTGGTCTGATGGTGACCAAGGATATTTGTTTCCTTTGTTTTCCTGTTTGGTTCAAGAAGCTTAATGATGACATCCATGATTGGTCAAGGTCTTGGTTTTATGCCTCTGTTAATTCTGGCTACTTCCAACTGCGAGGTCGTCTGATTTTTTGATCATTTCGAGTTTCCAATAAACGGAAGAATCATCAATTAACTATGGAGGAGAAGAGGATCAGTGACCGATTCTTGAAGCTTCTCTGGTTTCATGTGGAGACATTTCTTTCCAAGGACATCCTGGATCATAGTGGTTTGTATACTATGAACAAAGTGGAGCGGGTTTTGCTTACTGAGTCTCATGTTGAGGATATTGCTGCTCTTGCTACTCGTGCTGGCGTTAGTGGTGCGAGCATTGATTCGGTAGTGAGTTCGGATAGACGTGTTACGGATCTCAATGCTTCTGTTAACGTCGTAGTTCCGGCTACCAGAAAAAGGAAACTTGCGAGGCCCACTAGTCCGTTGAGGCGATTGTCGATAGATCTTGGTCGGGTTTCGAGGAAGAAGCAAGTTTATACTCGTGGTTCTGCTCGGACTGCATCCCGTCCGAGTCTTGGTCTAGATGTCGTGAAAGAAGATCGCGTATTCTCGAGGAGGTTGAGGATATGAGGCTGGTGTTGGAGTGGAGCAAGAAAGAGACCACTCGTCCATTGGATGATAATGAAAATAGGCTTCTTTCTGCCTCTGGTGTTTCGAACGTTGCTGAATTGTCTAACGATGATCCCCGAGCTATTGATGATAAGATGTTTTAGTTAGTAGTGGAGCAGTATAAAAAGGTTGTTAGTAATGGTAAGATTTTCGAGGTTCATTCTCCTCCTTCTCCTTCTATTGACGTCAACGATGCGACCTGATTCTTAGTTTCTTCTCCTGCCCGTCTGGATTTCCCTACTCCCGCCGTCACTACTTGTCTCGCTCCTGCTATGGTTGCTCCTCGACGAGAGTGTAAATGCATTTTTTCCGTTGTCATTTCTATTTTTTCTACCCTTTTGGCTCTTAGGGGTGGTTCCTCAATACTTCTGGATGCTCGTGTTTTTTATCAACGGGTTACCTGGACTGAGCATTGCCCAAAAGATATCTGTATCAAGTCGGATGACAAGTTTTGCTGGTTCACTTAGCTTGATGTCCAAGATGGTGCACGCAAGTAGATAAATGAATGGCCTAGGCGATCAATGGATAGATATTCGATGCCCGTATTGGATCCGTGTGATACCTTGATTATGGACTTGAACAGATAATGGATGGGATGAATCATCTCGCCTATGCATGAGTAGTGGGCTCGGTCTATCGAGCCGATCATGATCAGGTGATTTCTTTGGAGAGAAGGTTGGTAGCATTGTTGCTGGTGTTTTCTCACATTCTTTCCCAATTCGACATGTTGAGAGTGCAATGTGCAGAGTTGGAGAAAACTGGCAGGGCCGCTCAGACTTCGTTGATTGAGGCGAAAAGTATGCGGGATAAATTTACTGTTGAGCTTGAGACATTGAAAGCCAAGTTGGTTGGAGTTCGTGCCTGTCTACGTGATGTGAAAAAAGGAGTTATCCCCTGAGAAGGCAGCTTATGATGAGGCTTATTCTACTGAGATTAAGCAATCTTTTTTTGCGATATCACTAAGAGGCGGGTAGAACAGTTGTTGGATGCACTTGATGAGGTCAAGGCAGATACTTTCGTCATGCTTGCCTGGCCAAGGAACGGCTTGCTGCCGAAAAAAATGAACTTGCTACTCCCAAGGACAGGCTCCGCATTATTGAAGCCGAAGATTGGAAGCAAGTTGTTGATGGATGATGATGCAGTCATTTTCCGCATTCTGCTTTGACCTAGTCTCACTAACCCACTGACCTGCACAAGTAACGAACGTGAGCCACAGACCACCGTTGTGGTAGTCGATGGCACTCCAATGCTAAAGTCAGAAAGAAATCTGAGGAATGTGTAATGTTGTAAACAGGGAATTTGAAACGTATCTTAGCTTACCAACCCCATGTCTTATTTATAGTGCAGGAGTCCTTGTTCGACCAGGGGATCTTTGTGGAGATCCTTCTCTAATTAGGAGTCGTGCTGTAGGAGGGAAGTTCCTTGTTAGCTTTGTGCTCCTAGATATGTGGGAGTTAGTTTCCTATCTGAGGGTATTCCGTTCGAGGAAGAAAAGTCTGCCCCTGCCCAGCCCGTCTAGGCTTGCTGAATTGGAGGCTAACGTGCCTCCTGTCGTTGTTCCGAAGAGGAGGCAACCTTCTGATCGAGCGGCTTCTCCCCTTGGGACGTCGCAGTCTGCATAGGTGGCACCCTCGGGGGGTCGCAACTTTCCTCTTGATGCTTTTACTTCCCTTGTTGACTTAGAGAGGGAGGATGTTGGAACACGTGCTGATTGTTCACATCAGTGTGGCCCCGAGAGGGTCGCTCATGCCCTTGAGCCGTACAGTCATGTTTCGCTGCACCCTGGAGCCCATGGGAGAGTTTTGGCTTTGAAAAAGGCCTTGGCAAACATGTGGATGTCATATTCGGATGCTCTCTTCCAGTTGGAATCTCTGAATGGTCAGCTGCAGAGTTCTGATACAATCGCAAACCTTGGGGCCGTGGAGGTCGCGATCTCTATCACTGAAGCGGAATTTGTTGGTATGAGATCTCAACTGAGAGTGGCCAAGTCTGATTTGGCGTCAAGTCGCGCGGAACTGGGGCGAACTAGGGCTGAACTAGAGCGCCTAGATGTAGCCCTGGACAGATGGTCATCCGATCTGGAGGCCCAGAGGAGGTGGGTGGAGAACGAATGGGTCGTCGAACGACAGTAGCTGGAGTCTGTAGTTGATGAGAGGCTTCACCGCGTTCGTGAGGTGGAACGACTGTTGGCGGAGGAGCGTTCGCTCTATGTAAACTTGGTGGGTGCGGTGGATTTCGATGTGTCGGACAGGAGGCCACTGATCTCGTCCGAGGTCATTCGGGGTAGGCTGGAGCTTCTAGAGCTAATCAAAGGAGAACATCCCAATCTTGATTTCATTCGCTACAGGATGGCTTTTTTCGATCTGATTAATCGAGGGGAGGGCTCTGGCTCCACAGGGCTAGCTACTGAGGAGGATGCTTCTCCTTAAAATAGTTGTAATGTCCTTTCCTGGACAGACAAGACAATTTTTTTTGAATGGAAGTATGTTTTGCCAAGTATTGTCGAGTTTACTTTAGATTCTTCGTAGATCATAGAATTTGTACTAGTGGACGGAGCACCTATCTTTGTCCATCAAAATATATTGCTGCATTAGGTCGTTGTTGTTGACCTTGTGAAAGATTAGGCGTTGATCAACAAAAGTCATTATCATTAGCCGAGGGCTTACCAGGCTTCCTTGATCATTGTCTGTCGGGACGTACTAACTTCTTGGTGAGTCGTTGTCATTAGTGAACAAGCGCTGACTAGACTACCATTTCCTCAGCCGTCGTGGTCCGCGCATAGCGAACTAGGCACTGGGCACCAGAAGCAATTGTCATCAGTCACAAACGGACTAAGCTTACCTGGTAAGTTCGGAGATCATTGTTTGTTGGAAAACAATGATCCCTTGGTGAGTCATCATCATCAGTGGGCCAATGTTGACTACACTTCCACTTCCATGTCCGTCGTGGTTCGCACATAGCGAACTAGGCGTTGGGCACCAGAAGCCATCATTATTAGTAGCGAACTGACTAAGCTTACTTGGTAAGTTCGGCGATCATTGTCTATTGGAGAGCAATGATCCCTTGGCGAGTCATCGTCATCAGCGGGCTAGTGCTGGCTAGACTCCCACTTTCTCGGTCATCGTGGTTCGTGCATAGCGAACTAGGCGTTGGGCACCAAAAGCATTCGTCATCAGTCGCGAACTGACTATGCTTACCTGGTAAGTTCGGCGATCATTGTCTGTTAAAGAGCAATGATCCCTTGGGAATTGTTGTTATCAGCGAGCCAGTACTGACTAGACTCCCACTTCCTCAGCCGTCGTGGTTCGCACATAGCGGACTAGGCGTTGGGCACCAGAAGCCATCATCATCAATCGCGAACTGACTAAGCTTACCTGGTAAGTTTTGCAATCATTGTCTGTTGGAGAGCAATGATCCCTTGGCAAGTCATCGTCATCAGCGGGCCATCGCTGACTAGACTCCCACTTCCTCGGTCATCATGGTTCGTGCATAGCGGACTATTTGTTGGGCAGATATTTGAGTATGGCCATAGCCGAGCTGATCGAGGGTGGTAACGGACAACAGTGGAAGTTTTGCTAAAAGAAAATATTTTATTGATAATTTTTTTGAAATGCTCTACATTCCATGGTCGTTTAAGCCCATTGTCATCTGCGCCTCCACCTAGTACGTTCCCGACCTATTGGCCTTGGCAACTCTGTAAAGTCCTTCCCAGTCTAGGTTTAGCTTTCCCGCGCCGGCTTCTTTGTTGTTCTGCTGGGTATTCCTGAGTACCTAATCTCCCACCTTGAATTTGTGTGACTTGACCTTCTTGTTGTAATATTGCGCCATTCATTGTTGGTAGGCGGCTATCTTTGCAAGGGCTAGATCCCACTTTTTGTCGAGGAAGTCTAACCCCACGCGCAAGGCTTCGTCGTTACCATCTGGTCTGAACTCCTCCATTTGGAAGGTCTGCACCTCGAGTTCTACCGGAACCATAGCTTTCAAACCGTATGCTAGGGCAAAAAGTGTTTCTCCGGTAGGGACTCTTTTGGCTGTCTGATATGCCCAGAGTATTCCTGGTAGCTCTGGAACCCATTTTCCTTTCGCTACGTCAAGCTTTCTCTTGATGGCCTCTAGGATTGTCCAGTTGGTAACCTTCTCTTGGTTGTTGGCTTGGGGGTGTCCTGGCGAGAAGAAGTGGTGATCAATACTCAAACTTTTGCACAGTTTTTTGACCTTCCTACCTTCGAACTGAGTTCCGTTGTCACCGATCAATACTTCGGGGATGCCAAATCTACAGACGATGTTGGCCCATATGAATTTTTCGATTTGGACCTGCCAAATTTTGGATAGAGGCTCGACTTTGACCCACATGGTGAAGTAGTCGACGACCATAAGAAGGAACTTTATACCGGCTGATGCCGGGAGCGGTCTGACGATGTCCATTCCCCATTCCGCGAATGGCCACGAACTAGTCATCAGAGTTAGAGGCTGGGCCAACATATGCGTGTACGATGCGAACCCTTGACATTTGTCGCACTTGCGGACAATGTCTTTGGCATTTTGCTACATGGTCGACCAATAGTATCTCAAAGTTAAGGCTATGGGCGAGGGTTCTCCTGCTAGGATGATTTTCTCATATACCACTGTGGATTGTTCCCAGGACCTGACTTGCGTCTGGAGGCGATAAACATCAGAGCAGGGGCCCTATCACTGATCTCCTGTATAACTTGTTGTTTAGGAGAGTGTACCTTGCTGCTCTGTTTTTTAGTCTTCCTGCTTCAACCTTCTCAGTCGGTAGGGCTTCAGTTACTATGTATTCTGGTATTGAAGTCATCCAATTTGATTGTGTTTCTGCAGTGCAAACATCTCTATGTTCTTCTTTGTCGAGGCTTGATTGTTCTTGGTATTCAATGAGGCCGCTAAAGATTTTGTCAGAGGCTGAGGCTTCTCTGGCTAGCGCATCAGGCCTTTTGTTGTCGTCGCGGGTGCAGTGTATGGGTTCGTAGTTCTTGAACTTGCCCATTATGTCAAGTACCTTGTCGTGGTAGGCTATCATGCGAGAGTCTTTACCGTTGTCCCTCTTGACCTGGTTGACCACCAGTCTTGAGTCGTTGTATGTTGTTAGGCGATCTATACAGATGCCTAGTGCTAGTTTTAGGCCAGACATGAGGGCTTCATATTCGGCCTCATTGTTTGAAGCTGGAAAGCAGAATCAGACTGCTTTTTCGAGGGTGAAACCGTTGGGGGAGCGGAGCGTGATCCCAGCCCCGCTCACTTTCCCAGTCGAAGACCTATTGCAGCGCAAGATACACGCTTGGACATTTGAATCCGAGGGTTGGTAGTCTATCTTCAGCTCTTCTCCGCTGGTGAACTCAGCAATGAAATCTGCCAGTGCCTAGGCTTTAATGGCGGTCCTTGGAGCGTAGTTTATGTCAAACTGTCCAAGCTCCAGTGACCATTTTACCATCATGCCTGATAGCTCGGGTTTATGTAATATCGAGAGAAATGGATGTTTGGTCAAGATCGTTATAGAGTGAGCCTGAAAATAGGGCTGGTGTAGTACACATGTTTTTGGGTCCCTTGATCGTCTCGCATGAGGGCTAAACTGACAGCGTGCCTAGAAACAGACAAATACAAGAAGAGTGTTTCCCCTATCGCAGGTTTGGAGAGTAACTCTGGACTCTCCATGTACACTTTCAGGTTCTGAAAGGCTTGTTCACACTCTTCGTTCTAAGAGAATCCTTTGCTCTCTCTTAGTATCTTAAAGAAAGGAAGGCATTTATCGGATGACTTTGATATAAATCTGTTGAGTGCTGCTACCCTCCAAGTCAGGCTCTGAACGTCTCGAATGTTGGCTGAGGCTTTCATTTCAAGAAGGGTCTGAATCTGTTTCGGGTCAGCTTCAATTCCCTTTTTGCTCACTATATAGCCTAGGAATTTTCCAGACTCGACTCTGAACGTGCACTTTTGTGGGTTGAGTTTCATCTGGTATTTCCTTAGTTGGTTGAATGGTTTGGCGAGATCATGCATGTGGTTCAAGCTGCAAAGACTTTTGACCAGCGTGTCATTTATATAGACCTCCATGTTTCTGCCGATCTGTTATTTGAACATTCAGTTGACCAGCTGTTGGTATGTAGTGCCTACGTTCTTTAATCCGAATGGCATCACCCTAGCAGTTTATCCCCCTTTCCATCATGAAGTTTTCTTTTGATCTGGGGTGCATCAATATTTGATTGTAGCCTGAATAGGCGTCCATAAAGCTAAGTAGGTTGTGCCCGAAAGTGGCATCCACGATCTGATCGATGCGGGGTAGTGGGAAGTTGTCCTTTGGGTAGGCTTTGTTCAGGTCCTTGTAATCCACAAATACTCTCCATTTCCCATTCTTCTTTTTTACAAGAAATGTTTGCTAGCCAGTCGGGGTATCGTGCTTCCTTAATCATGCCCGCATTGAGTAAACGTTGTACTTCCTCGTTTATGATCGAGTTCCTTTCGGGCGCCACGAGCCTCTTCTTCTGCCTAACGGTTTTCCTTGAGGGGTCCACCTCTAGGCGATGGGTGATTATCGTTGGGTCGATCCCCACCATGTCCCGCATGGTCCAGGTGAAGATGTCTTGGTTACGTTGTAGCAGCTCCGTGAGTTCCTTTACCAATTCTTCGCTCAAGCGGGAACTGATCTGAATAGCCTTGCTATTGAGAGGGCTGTCAAGATAGATCATAATGTTCTCTTCATCCGGTTGTCCGACATTGGGCTTGCCTCGAGGGCTTACTAGGGCCTTGTTGTCCGTGGTCGGTTGTTTTCTTCCTACACTTTAGGTATAATAGAGGGTCGTTTTATCCGCTGATTGAGGATCGCCAAGTGGCAGTGTCATCATGTACTAGCATTCCCTAGCAACTATCTAGTCACCTCTCAATGTACCAACCACTCGGTTCGTTGGATACTTGACGCACTGATGTAGAGAAGAGACCGTTGCTCCCATCTGGTGTATCCAGTGTCTCCCCAGGACCACATTATACGTCGAAGGTGCGGTGATTATTATGAACTCTTGAAACAAGGTTTTCTGAGCTGGCTCCTCTCATGTTGTTGTCGTCAGCTGCATCTTTCCCACGGGAACCGTCTTTCACTGCTGAAGTCGATCACCGGATGATTATTGGGGGTCAATGATGTCTCCTTTAGTTGCATGCTACGGAACGTACAGAGAAATAGAACGTTCATCGAGCTCCCTATGTCTACCAAAAACCTCCTTACTTCCCAGCCTGCCAGGGAAATAGTTACCACTTGGGCGTCATTGTGCGGGAGTTGTATGCACTAGAGGTCTTTTTTTTTGTAAATACTAGCGGCACGGAGGGGTCTTGTTTCTGATCATGCGGTACCAGCTGCCCGCCGCGTATCGCTTGGATTCTCATACCTCGGGGAACCATTTTCCTGGACCTGTTGGACAATTCTGACTCTTAATGGACTCCATGAAGCACACATATCATGTTGATCGGTTGCTCCCTGGGTTCGGTTTTTCTTTGGGCTACCCATTCTTCTCCTAGGGTGATGAAGTTTTGCGCTTCCGTTGTTAGGTTTGTCATGCTCGCCGGAGAGTCCAATGTCAGAAAGTTATAGAACTCTCCTTTTTCAAGCCATTAATGAAGGCTGAGACGGTTGTTGGGTCGTTGCCCACGTTGACGGTGGTTAACTCACTATTAAAGCAGGTTAGATATGCCTTTAGTGTCTTGTTAGGCCTTTGTTTCATTGATTTGAGCGTCTTCATCATTTACAAGGCCTGGCGTATGAAAATGATCGTGGATCTGAGTCGAGGTCCATTGGTGTTGCCGTTGTTCCAAGAGCGCCAACTTGATGCTCATGCGTTTCCCGCGTTATCGAAAGTGGTGAAGCAGCGTTAGGCCGAGCACTTGACACTACCCTTTGTTTTCCCTTATTGCGTTATGATGTTAGTGAAAGGTTAGGAACTTTGTTGTCCCCACAGATGGTGCCATACTGATGCAATCATTTTTCGCTCCCTACTTTGACCTAGTCCCGCTGACCTGCTGACCTACACAAGTAACGCAAGTGAGTCACAGACCATCGTTATGGTGACCGATGGCACTTCGATGCTAAAGTCAAACATGGATCCGAAGAAGATGTAATGCTATAAATAAGGAATTTATAGTGTACCTTAGCTTACCGACCTCGTGTCTTATTTATAGTGCAGGAGTCCTGGTTCGACCAAGCCATCGATGGCGTAGTTTATGAAAAAGATCTTCGTGGGGATCCTTCTCTAATTAGGAGTCGTGCTGTAGGAGGGAAGTTCTTTGTTAGCCCTATGCTCTTAGATACGGGGGAGATAGTTTCCTATCTGAGGGTATTCCGTAAGAGGAAGTTTTCCTGTGTGATTTGTACTCTAGTATTTGCTTCCTAGTTGGAAGCAGAGAGCTGTTGTAGTTGCCTATCCAAAGTTGATCCTCAAGATACTTGCCTAAGTAAGGCTTACGGGTATTGAGGATAGTTGTGAGACATATGGGCCTAGCATGCTATAAAAGTTCGAGTCCGTCTAGCGGATTTATCCGGGTACCGCCATTTGGTTGATCAAGTTTTTGAAGATGATGAGGGTGAAGAAGTTGCCTTAATGGTTCAAGAGCCATTGCTTCCTCTCCCTTCGAGCACCCCAGTGGTTGAAGAGCCATTGCTTTCTTCCCCTTCTGAAGAGAGACCTTTGCCCTCTTCCGTAGATGATAGAGCTAATGATCCTGTGGTTGCCTCAATTTCTTTTCCTACTTCTTCATCTTCTCTCCGAATGTAACAACGTAGTATTGTTAATGAAAAGAAGTTCATTTTTTGGTATTGCATGTTTTTGTAGTTTATCTTGTCGACTTGTTGTGTGTTGCTACCTATTTTTTATTCCAGTTGTATTTGTCTCGGGCTTTACTTCAAATTCTTTTATGGCTACTTTTGCACATTGGCTCATTATTTGTCGAGGGATGGGTCAACTTTATCCTTCTTGATGTGCTGGAATTTTTGCAAAAAAGTTTACTTTTGCCTTGTTGGTTCGGTCGATCCGTAGTTCCTTGAATCATGTCGATACGTTTCGTCAATTATGACTTCGTTAATTTGATGTATCAGTCGATTCGAAGGTTTTTGTATTAAGTTGACTTGTTCCTCCAACTTTTACTTCATTGGCTCAACGTCTTAGTCAACTTGAAGTTTTATGTGTTAAGTTGACTCGTTTGTCCAACTTTTACTTCATTGGCTCGACATCTCAGTCGACTCGAAGTTTTTGTGTTAAGTTTACTTGTTCATCCAAAATTTACTTTGTTGGCTCGATGTCTCAGTCGACTCAAAGTTTTATGTGTTAAGTTGACTCGTTTGTCCAACTTTTACTTCGTTGGCTCGTCGTCTCAAGCGATTCAAAGTTTTCTGTGTTAAGTTGACTTGTTCGTCTAACTTTGATTTTGTTTGCTCGACGTCTCAGCCAACTCGAAGTTTACTCATTTGTCCAACTTTTACTTCGTTGGCTCGATGTTTTAGTTGACTTGAAGTTTTTTGTGTTAAGTTGACTTGTTCGTCCAACTTTTACTTCGTTGGCTTGACGTCTCAGTCGACTCAAAGTTTTATGTGTTAAGTTGAGTCGTTCATCCAACATTTTCTTTGTTAGTTCAATGTCTTAGTCGACTTGAAGTTTTATGTGTTAAGTTGACTTGTTTGTCCAACTTTTACTTCGTTGGCTCAATGTCACAGTCGACTCGAAGTTTTTTTTGTTAAGTTAACTTGTTCGTCCAACTTTTACTTCGTGGTTAATCATAGCAAAAGTTTTTATTATACATATCCAATTTTTGTCCTGATTTCTTATTGCTAGGTATGCCGATTGCTTTGTATGGCTAAATTTTGACGTGTTTATTTTGTAGTCCATGCACAAAATGGGGATTCCGAATTAGTAATCTTATTGATGTTCCCTTTCGGATGCTCTGACCAGCCCTAACTTTTGAAGCATTTATGCTGGTTTGAGTAGCGATTTGTTTTGTCTTCCTTTGCTTGGTTGATGTCAATCCTCGTATTAAAAATTGATGTTTTTGTTGTTTCTTCTTCCTTTGCTTTTATTCGCCTTATTTTCTATGAGTTGTGTTTTACTCTTTCATCGTATATGTTGTCGTGGCTAACAGACTCGGGGTGTTGTTTGATCCAATAACTACGCAGTGTTGATTTGTCCGATCATGCTCACATCAACACCAAACTGTCCAATCATGCTCACGTAAACACTAAACTATCCAATCATGCTCACATTAGCACCAAATTGTCCAATCATACTCACATCAACACCAAATTGTCCAATCATGCTTATGTTAGCTCCGTTTTTTGTGTCAGTTGTTGTGGCTTGGTAGAGTCCGTTGCTGTCAATTTTGTCATTGGTGATTCGGGTCGAGCTTGCATCCGTCGGTAGGATCCTTGAACTGTGCTAGTTGATTGGTGCAAACTTTTCCATGTTCTATGCATTGGTAAAATGGCTTGTCTGGTTTCGTTAGTACTTCTATTATGATATAAATCAGCTCGAGTGGGAGGTATTTTTGGCTGCTTCTTTTGTTGGGTTGACTGTTTTGGTTTTTTTGGTCTGGTAGTGTAGGGCGTATACTAGTTCTCTGGGCTGTTCTTTTGATCTCCTAGTGGTATCTTCTTTCTCCTTCCATTTGAGTTGTTTGTTTGGCATTCCAATGAACTTGTCAGGTCGTCCTTTCTGAACCCAATGTTCGATTTCGTCTTTTAGATTGTAGCAGTCTTTGGTATCGTGCCCATGATCCTTATGGAAAGAACAATATTTGCTTTTGTCTCTTCCTTCCGGATCTCCTCTCATTCTGAGTGGCCAATTGATGTTATCCCATTTTGCTATGTGCTTCAGTATATTGGCTCGACTAGTTTTCAAGGTTGTATATGGCTTGTATGTCTTCTTCATCACGCTTGTTACTCGCTCGTGTCAAGGTCGTATTGATTGTTGTTTCTCGAACTTTTGTTGGTTTGAATTGGTTCTTCCGCCATTCCGATGCTTCTTCAAATGAATGCTATCCTCCCGTGATCCCACTTTCTTTCTTCCTTTCTTTTCGTTTCCTTGAATGACTATCTCTTTCTTGGTCATTTTATTCCCTGGCCTCTTTCACCTCCTCGAGAGAATTATGTTTTTGGACTGTTTTTAAGAAGACTGCCATGCCTTTTGGAGGTTCCAGGTTAAGAGCATAAAAAAGGGGCCTCTCTTTAGTCCGGCGATGAGGGTTGCAGCGGCTGTGTCGTCGCTGCATCTATCGATCATCGTCAGTTCATTGGTGAAACGAGTGACGTATTCCCGTATTGTCTCTTCGAGCTTTTGCTTGATATGGAGGAGGTTGTGTGGTCCTTTCCTCATCCGCTGGCTTCCGATGAATCTGGTGATAAAAGCGGTGACTAACGCCTGGAAAAAGTCTATTGACCTCGGTGGTAGGATGTTGAACCAATTCATCGCTGTGGAGGTGAGGCTGGTCGAAAATATTCTGCATAAGATCGACTCAGTGGTTTCCTTTAGGGCCATCGTGTGGTGGAAGTGTCTCAGGTGATCTGTTGGGTCGATAGTACCATCATATACTTCAAACTTTGGTGGAGTGAACTT
The DNA here is from genome assembly GCA_963556465.1 of Berberis vulgaris. Taxonomy (NCBI): domain Eukaryota; kingdom Viridiplantae; phylum Streptophyta; class Magnoliopsida; order Ranunculales; family Berberidaceae; genus Berberis; species Berberis vulgaris. Next base: position 26,963,897 of record OY747136.1, on the reverse strand, counting down.
TTTCAGCATGGGCGTTTTCATGAGGGCATCGGAGAATGGCGACTTGGCTAATTCGTACAATACATTGGGATCCGTGACTCCAATTTTGAACGAGATCTCAACAAGCGCTCCGTCACACTGTGGAGTCTTGCCTTGGACGAGTTCATTGCTTTCGAAGTTTCCCTGTTGGGGTTTCACTAGGACTTCGTCACTCCCTTGAGTTCGGTTGGCGGAGTATTGTTGGGGCGGTGCCTAGACAGGATCAGTTGGCTGGATGCGCTCTTGGGTGATTGTTTCTAGCATTCTTATCATGTAATTCATTTGAACCATAAGCTTATCTACCCGAGGATATGTGGCAACGTCACCGGATGTCGGGGTTGTTTGGGCTATTGTATGCTGTGGGTCTTGATTCTCGAGTGTCATTGGCTCGATGATTCGGGCTGCATCTTGTTAGTGAGCTGCTTGTGATACATCGTCGCCAATAGGGGAGTTGTTATCGTCATCATGTGGAGGATCTGTATGGTGTGTCATTTGTTTTGACAACTTGTTGATCGCCTATCAGATTTTGGTGAACTTCGTCACTGTGGATCTTATTTTTAAAAATGAAATTCATCGTTCCCCACGGATAACACCAAATTGATGCATCCAAAAGTCGTCATTTTGTGAGTTTGACCTGCAAAACAGATGTTAGATTGACAAGAACCACCTTTTTGGTGGCCGAAGGCACTCCGATGTTTAAGTCAGCAACTTTGTTTGAAGAAAAAAGTAAATCTGGACAAAACCCGGTTAAAGTTGCATACTTGTGTCGAATGTTCCCTTTACCTTTTATAATGGTTGCGGTTTGACTTAAGTATGTGAGGCGCAACGAAAGGAGATATTTTTCGTAACAGTCTCCTACTTGATGAAGATGCGTCTATGGAGGCGTAACTCCCTCTACGACTTTTTTTGGGTGCAATGTTCCTCTTATTTATGAGAGAACTCGTGTCGGGTTTGGATATGGGCTTTGACTCATTCAGGCCTGTATTCGGGCTTTGATTATATCTTCTCATAGTGGGCCTTGACTGGCCCCCTATGGTTGGCTTCATTCTTCTTGGGTTTTGCAAGCTGGCCCAGTAGATGGGACGCCATATCCTCGCGATGGATGTTCTCTGCCACGTGTATGGCCACGATGATCGATCTATTTTGATGTATCATCAAAAGGTATGGAAGTTTAACTGAACTCTGTCTAAATTAAGCTCTCCTACAGATTTACTGACTTAAGCATCGGAGTGCCTTCAGTCACCAAAATGGTGGTCTTTCGCAATCTAACCCTTGTATTGTAGGTCGAATTTCTAGGAGACTAGATTTGGACACATCAAGTGTCATATCTTATTCAAAAAGATCGTAACAGAAATTCATATGTACATAGCTCATGGCATAACTTAAAATTTTGCTTCACTTTATTGTAAATGTAAGGTTTGTTAATTGTTATTGTACAAGTTTTAATGTTCTGCGAATGGACAAAGGATCTCATTTCATTTCAATGATTAAACATAACTATAAAATCTACATATTTGTTAATTTGCATATATTGCAAGGCAATAATTTTTAATTAACACAGATTTTTTTTATTTATTTTTTTATATAAAATTAGTGTTCTATGTCTGTAATTAATGGTTATATATATATATATATATATATATATATATATATTTTTATGTAAATATAAGTAAAAGATAATTTGGTGTTAATGGATTAGAGTAGAGTGATTAATTAACAAGTGGCATCTTCTTATTAACAAGAACAAAAACAAGTGGAATTTTTGTTCATTGCATTCATTAACAAGTGCAAACAGAACTTCTGATTCTGGCCTTCATACTTTGATTTCATTTTGAGTGTGGGAATTTAGTGAAACTTGTTGGAGAAGAAAAAACAAGTAGAGAGATTACTGGCAAAGTCGAGTCATAGTGGCCTCCATCCGAAGAAAGAGAGGAGATCAACTTTCAAAGCAGAAATTCAGAGCATGAAAAGTTACAGGTTCAGTTCAAAAGGTTGGAGTAACCCGAATCAGAGGTGGATACAATGGATGAGTCATCTACTTCCTTTCTATAATTAATTTTGGAAGGAACTTGGCATCCTTCATGTGATTCTCATTTCCACGTACACCATACCCAAATCCAGAGCACAAGACTGGTTCTTCGGTTGAAGCAACAGTGACAATAGAGGACATGCTGATTTTAGGGGGTATCCTCTTTTGGGCGAGTCTCCAAGTAGTTTTGTTCCAAATGATCTACTACATTTGGAAGAATGGGTGATATAAGAATGCGCCCATTTCAATAAGACCCATGCAAAAAAGGCATGTGTTCTCTACAAGGATTGTGATTTCGTTTTTTGAGTTAACTTCGTACCCCTGATTTTAAGAAATATTTCATTTTGTGTAGATAAAAACGTAAAAATTTCGGTCGTAATTTCAAATTTAACAATATAAATTATGCATTTTAATCTCTCAAATACTGCATAACAAGTCTCACAAGATTTGTAGTTATACAAACTGAATATTACATAAGAATCAATCACATAACAAACTTTTGATACTAAAATAACATTATAACATGTTAAAATATATAGAGATTAAAATATTTATTTATTTTCTCAGAAAAATTTTGACACATTTGGATTTTGAAAGAGATTTTGGTAACTTCAAAATAAGAAATATTCGGAGAAATTTCAACATATTTTGAGAAAGCACATTCCTTGGTTCTCTATTGCAATTTGCTTGGCTCATGGGAGGCATTTTGCACTGGCATCCATTTGTGCCAGTGTTTATAGAGATTTAAATGTGTTGAAACAATGTTTCTTCATCAGAATCAATTACCGTTTGGGGACCCTTGGAATTATTGCAAATGTGGGCGTGTGAGCATTTTTCAGTTTACGAACCAACTTGCTCAAAGTCCAAAATCCGCTCTGTAGGAGAAGGCAACACTGAATTCGAGGCTTCCAATTAAGTCCATTTTTAGCTCTGTAGAAAATTTGAAAATTTGATTGGTGCCCTTATACTAGTACAATGAGTAATTGGTGCCACACAACTTTTTGGATGAAGAATCAAGGTCTCAACGCTATTGCCTGAGACGTTGCCATCTTTTTATTTAGATGGTAGAATCGAAAATATCTTCCACATCGATAAAGAAGACAATTTGATTTTGACCAAGACATTACACTTGAGCTTTCACAAAGTTGGTAACTTTTAACTCAGGTAGATGGAGTAGGTGGCATTCGGAATGCACTCTCAATCTAAATCTACTAACTCCGGAGTACATTGGCTTCAATTTGACAACCACAAAGCTATTAGTATTATAATTAGTGTTTCAAAAACATTTGGGTTATTTACCTTTTTGTTCTCATTAATTTTTATATATATTTTTTTTTGATCCCCATAGTTTTGAAAATTTAGTCAAATCCTCATTTTGAATTTTAACTATTAACTCAAGACATTTGACTAACGGAAAACATCCAAGATTTATAAATATCAAAATTGCCCTCATTTTCTTCTCCAACTCTCTCATCACCCTCCTCCTCTCTCTTTCTTCATTGAATTCCCACTACCAGTGTCCTCCACGCCATGTTTCAGTCCCCGCATCTCTTTTCTCCACGCCAAGGAAACCCTTTCTTATTAACTCGTTCTTCTTTCTCTCTCTCCACATTTGAGAGCTATGTAGATACAGTATAGCCAGCAATGACAGAACAGAACAATTCCAATTTACTCAATTAAACAAACAATTCTACTCCACTCAAACAAGTTATCATCATGGCTAACGAGTTGGTATCATTTACATGCGCTAGGGTTTTGAACGAACAAATCTTCGATGCAATCTCTCCCTGCCATGGGACTGATGCATCCTGCCACTGCCATAGGATGCTGGTCTACGCATTCAACACACTCATACAGATCATCCAATGGTAATGGGTAAGGGGTTCGCATATTAGATTTGTTGCGACCATGCCTCAATTCATTACATAAGCATCATGGGATTAGAGCATGAGATCAAGATAGTATGAATACTAAATAAACAAATTGTAGAAAGATTTGCACCAGCCACCGGGATTAACTCGTACTCACCACCACAACCACGCAGATAGGTATGAAATTCCTTTAAAAGTATCAAAAAAAAAGAAAAAAAATATATATACTTCATTAAGATTGTTTCATGAGCATAAACAATAGATTATCAATTCTGGGCCACAACAAACCCACAAACAATAACAATAACATACACATTAAACATTGCAACAGCCCTTTCTCACAGTATTTCCTTCTCCAACTTCCTCGCATGTTAGTATTACTAAACAGATGAAATAAATATCCTTACAAAAGGACATTTCCTTCATAATTACTCTTGTGAACTGCTCTGGTTGTCTTTGTTGCTGTTGATAATTATCTTCACATTGAAAGGTTAGCAGTAATAACAGAGCACAACAATTCCACTCTATTCAATTAAACAAACAATTCTACTCCACTCAAATCCTTTCCTTCTTTCATTAAACAAACAATTCCACTCCACTCAAATCCTTTCCTGATTTCAACTACTCAAACCCCCAAATTACTTTCTCATGTTATTACTTTTGAATATTTTAGCACCCATCAATAACAAAGCCGAACAACAACAACATAGCAGAACAACCAACCCCTAATCCTTTTTGTTTGTCTCCTTCCTCGTGATCCTCTATGTTCATCTCTTCATTAAGAAACTCTACATAGATTTGTGGACGCCGCCGCCAACCTACCCGACCCCTGGTGCATCTGATGGTGGAGATTGAGTTGGAAAAGAACGAACAAACACAACACAGTAACGACGTCGCATGAGGAAATGGGGTCGCTGGCTGAGGGCCTGGCAGTGGGTGGTCGCAGGAGGACGATGGTAGGGGGCAATTCAACGAGGAGAGGGGGATGAGAGGGTTGGTGAAGAAAGATGAGAGTAATTTTGACATTAGTTTTTTTTGGATTTTTTCGCTAACCAAAAGCCTTGACTTAGCAGTCAAAACTCAATTTTGGGTCTAACTAAATTTCAAAATTTAATGGAGGTCAAGAAGGAATACACAAAAATTAATGAGAACCTTAAGATAAATAACCCTAAATATTTGACAACT